>VXBO01010954.1:1146682-1239391 GCA_013400135.1 Rhinoptilus africanus | reverse complement strand
ACACCAGAAGGCCACCATGATAGTTGGTTGAAGCCCTGTCTTCCCGTACACAGTGTAGCATCTTTACCCTGGACAGCCCTCGATCTGAATGTTCTTTGTTTCTTCTCTGAAATATCAAGAAAATAGTGCTACACAACCTTTTCTGCCTAAAATTAACAGAAAAGGAGTTGTTGTTCCATAAAACTGTCAGTAGTTTAACTGGAAGGATGCACTCCATTCTGTAAATATTCAAAACTGCTCTCTCCTGATTGTGTGCTACTATTTCATTGCGCACAATGGTTCAGCAGCGCTAGTGTCCTCCATGGACCTGCCACCTGAAAGTCTGGCTGTTTGAATGGGCAGTGAAATAGAATTCCAAGTATCTTCTTACAGATGAATGGTTTTCCTCCTGATTTCAGTCCAAAACCAGGACAACCAGCTTCCCTCAATCATTTACAAAATTCTCTGGAGACCAAACATGGAAAATCAGAATTTGAAAACCAGTCGTTTACCTGGAAATTATGATCCTAAATGTTATAACAGAAGTCCCAACATGACCCTAGTGATGGGCTAATGGGAGAATTCTGTAAGAAAGTTTAGTCAGTGATCCACAAAACATCCTCCGATGGAGGAACAAAATCAACAGATGGACAGGCATGAAAGAAAAAAGAATGTCCCGTGTTCCTTAATTTTGTAGCGCAGTAGTCCTGGCAGAGACCGCTGTACACATTCCTGACTCATTGCCTTACTCTGCCCTGTACACTTAGATCTTATATGATCGTCCCTAGATTATAAAGCCAGAGGGACAATTAGATCATGTGGTCTGACCTCCCATGTGTTGCAGGCCATTAAATTGCGTTCATTACCCTTGTATTGATCCTAAGGACTTCTGCTTGGCTAAAGCTCGTGTTCCAGAGAAGCACATGGTATTGATCTGCAGACACCTAAAGACTGTGAATCCATCATTTCCGCTACTATTTGTTTAAATACGATCCCATCATTCCTATTATTTTTTTTTCCTTATTTCTAATTGGATTTTGTCTGGCTTCAGTTTCAAGTCCTTGGTTCCTGTTACGCTTTTCTACCCTAAACTGCAGGGCCTTTCAAGTACTGCTTTTTCCCATGGCAGTATTGGACCGTAAACAAGTCACCTCTTGGTCATTTTAACAGACTCAGAATAAGAGCCTTCATTTCTCACCGAAAGCCATTTTCTGACACTCTCAAATGACTTCTGTTTTTTTTAACAGCTTCTCCGATTTTCTTGCATGTGTTTTTAAAATACAGACACCCAAGCTCTATATTTTATCACTGTACCGGTCTCACTAATGATCTATGCAGGTGCAAAATCATTGCCCACCACTGATCTGCACTCCCTGAGAAAACTGCACTGCAGAAAAATTCCACTTCAGCAGAAGGGAATTTGAAGCTTCATATGGAGATTTATAATTATATTCCATTTTGGGGTCCTTAATTTTTCACAAAGCAAATTATCAGTCAAAGTGTATGTATTGATCAAAGTATGTATTTTTATTTCTTCAAGTTCAACTTCCTTTTGTGAAGCTCGTGGTTTTGATAAATTCATCATTTCAGTCAGGATGAAAAAACGTATTGCAGAAGTTTCCAGAATTTTCTGTTCCTTGCTTCTGATACGGAGATCACACTAGTCCTCCTTGTACCTGCGCTGCAAAGACAGCTCAGTAATAAACGGTCAGTAATAAATGCTACGGGCTCTAGATCTTTTGAAGCCACTACTATGTAGCCCCATGGCTATTCAATGGGACCTGCGTTTCCTTTTCCTAAATGAATAACTTGAGAAGTTTTTCATTTGCAAAGGGCTTTTCTCATCACGCAGTCTATATCTCCTGTATGACAGCCCTTTTCATTTGCAAATTTTATCAGTTTTTAATTTTTATCTTTGTTTGAAGTTTGCACCCGCTGAGAAGCTAGCAGGCACAGCTCTCCCTTTACTGTGTGTCTTCAAAGCTTGCTGCTTTGGCAAGTTAACCATGCACCGGAGAAACTGTCACTGGACTCGCTGCCCATCAGCCCAGTATAGAGAGTTCCCACTGGTCCCTCATACTGTGTATGCACTATGCTTAAACAAAACTGGCCTGTCTGGTGCCAGCTTCTAAAGGCAAGGCTACCAAAACTTAAAGACAATCACTTCTTAACAAGCAAAGATGGGGAAAATCTCTACTGCCAGCAGGACTGAAGAAGCTCTTAGGTATTGATAAATGATCAGACCCAGACTTGAAGTTAAAGGGCACCTTAGGCAGACTTCAGCCTCTAAGAATAGAAAGTTGTTGCCAAAAAAAGCCTCTGCATAGTGTCCACCAAACCCCAGAAGTCAGCTTTTCTGGGGAAGAAGGAGACCTGTTTTTTTTCACCTGATCAGTTTCTGCCATGGGGGAAGATACTAGGCGAAAGCCAGGAATGAAACTGGGCTACCTACCCCATCGCCACCAGCTGTGGGTACTGTCAATAGCTAGCTCTAAACCCAGACAAACCTGTTTGCATGGCCAGTGCAGCACAGCGTGTTTGGTTTATGTAGCAGGAGCCAGAGATAAAGAATGATTTAGGCACGTAGGGGGTCTCAATGCCAACTTACAGGTCCTTGGCCCTGAGTGAGGTCTGAAGCAGCGCTGGTCAGATTCAGCGTTTGCAGAGGTAGGTGCCACACCAAAACCTAGAGCCCACATGTTTAGCGGGAAGCCCTTTTCACCCAGACTACAGGACATAATAAGGACGAGGCTGAGAGGCCCTAAGCCCAGGTTTCTGAAGGTGTCTATCTCGTGTGACAGAGCCTGGTGCAGCAGTCTGTAGAGCAACTGAACTTTGGGGTGAAACTTAAAACTATATGTCGCGGTTGAGACGGGCAAGCGACATCAAAGACAGTCTTTAGGCAGTAAGAAGAAGAAGAAGAGAGTTTATTACCACACATACTTTCTTATATACTTTTCTTAACACGTGTCTTTTTACTATTGGTTGCATATTGTTACAACAATATATCATTGGTTGATCTTCACAAGAGGCACAGCGTCTCTTGTTTTGCAGTTAGCTGGTTCCTCAAAGTTGTTTTACTTCCCAGGATGTTCTTTACTCCCTTCTTTCTCATGGATACACTTTAATATCTGCAAGGTTAATTTCTGACTCCATACCCTCAGTCAAGGGTTCCACGGACCCACTGTAGTCCCCCACAACTGTACATTGCACAGACACTCTGCCTTTTGTTTCAGAAGCGTGTTGCTCAGACATTGAACCCAAGCTGATGCCATCTGACCCTGCACCTGAGCTGGTAAATCCCCTTGAAGTGCAGAAGAGCTTGTCCCTATGGTCATGTTTGCAGCATCCTTCCTTCCATCGTGGGTGGCACAGTAGTCAGAGCTACTGTTGCTTATGTCACTTTTCTTTCTTCCTTTTTTGCCCCAAAGCTACTAGCCAGTTTGCTTGGAGCTGCCCTAGATCTGTCATCTTTTATGCAGTGGTATCTCTAATGCTTTTCAATATTTTAGTTCTTGGAGTTCGGAGCAAAGACAGCTCCACGGTACTTCAGGGGACTAATTGCAGTCTGGCAGAGCAGTAGTGTTTACTAGTTGGATGGCTTCCACCCAAAAACCTTGCTTCCAGACCGTAGCGTAGAGCGATACAGGTGCACTCGTGCAGTGCTGTCCCTGGGGTAATAAACTAGTGCTAAGCTGGCTCTGCACAGAGCCATGTGATGTGTCTCCACCTGCGGCGAGGTTAGTCTGTAATCCAGATAAATTGCCAATAAGTAACAGAGCAGAGCTGACTATATATCTGAAGTCCCGTACAACTGCATTTTTAAAAATAATGACAGTAAGAGAAAGCAACGCTTCAGCATTGCATTTGATAGACATTTGGGGCTTATTTGACCTGCAAAGGAATGAAGACATTTAGCACCTTGCAGGAGCAGACGCTGAATCTCTTGGTATTTGTAAGGATTTAGTATTATACTTACAATGCTCTTCAAGGAAAATAGAAGCCAGCTGATACGGCTGGCACATGAAGGCTGCGATTCAATAAAATTTCCTCCCTGATATGAGAGGAGGCTCTTGGAATTGAAATAAACTGAAATACCTGTGTGTAATGATCCTGTCAGAGCTAGAGAAACGGATAACATTGTTATCCTATAAGTTTTGCAGGATATATTATATTACAAAATGTGTCTTAAAGATTGCTCTAAGTACATTTCCATTTCTCTGATGTTTTTAAGCCAAGAGTAATATTTTCCTCTTTCCCCAATGCATGAATGTGGGTGATTTGGCAGGGGTCAACCAATGCCACAAAAATAACACTTAGAAGCCTCACTTAACGAGGTTTAAAATGCCAATACAGAATAGAGCTGTGAGTCTCTTTTAAGTATGAACCCGGTACCGTTTGTCTGATGCTCAAGATGTGCCCTACAAGCCTTGCAAATCAACTGGGGAACTGGTAGGAATTTGGTGCATTTTAAGACCCGACTTACTATAACAGCTTGTCAGTCGCAGTGCAAGTGATTGGATATGAATCTGGTTTACAAGCCCAGAAAGATTGCCTACCCTCTAGAGAGCTGCTTTTTGTGTTTCCCTTTTTGCATTTCTTGCTTCAGTACACTATACAGAAGGTCAGGGGAAAATATCCTTTCTCATCATCTAGTCAAATTTCCAAGTGAATTGTTCTTTAATATTTTTTTACCTTAACAACCAGGTGCTTAAGACAGATATAGTTCATACGAAACAAATGGGGAGTAAGACTTTCTGCTAGAGCCCTTAGAGTGTATTTTGAGCAGAGATAAAAAGGTACTCAAACTCACTTACTTATATTCTTTTAGAAGGATACAAACAATGCTTCTCTTGGAAGCAGAGATAACATTACCTTGTCTGAAATATAACTCTAGCACATGCCCTCTGGGGGAGATGACAGCAAGAAATTGGCAGGACAGAGAAGGATGTCACTTAGATTGGGTCTGGTCAGGCCTATTGGCTGCAATTAACTTGTGCAAACACACTCGGTATCCCTTTTATTAAAAACTCACATGTACAGACATTTAGTCGGTTGCAGGAAGGATATCAGATGCAGAAAGGTTACCTTGAGTAAAACTGAACGTCCACGTCACCCTGTAATTATGGTTGGTGCTGGTGAGTACAGGGGAACATCAGAATGGCCATATGAGAGTAAATCAGAAGTCTGAGTAGCCCTGTGTCCCACAAGAGGCAGCAGCAAACACTTAAGAGAAATGCATAAAATCAGAATATACTGAAAAAGATCCTCTCCCTGATCATTCTTCCCAGGTCCAACACTTTAGGGAACTTCCTGAGCAGGCAATTGCATCTAGACCATGACATTGAGCAACCACCTCTGAATTTAGGCTGCACAAAGTGCCTTTTGAACTCACCTGCATTTTTGGCCACCTCAGTGTTTTGGAGCGACAAATTCCACAATGTAATTACACAGCATGGAAAGTATTTTGCTTTGAAATATGCTGCCTGACTGAGTACAAAGGTTTTCTTTACATTAAGCTGCCTGTTAAAACAGTGAAAATGAAAAAATGAAAGGTCTGCAGTGGTATCCCGCTATAGGATTTATCGCCAAGTGTGTTAATGCTACCGGTTGATTTGCGGGTGTAAATTGCATATTTATGTGGCGGTGCTGTTCTTATTCCCCAGAGCCCTCTGCAGTGTATGAATGAGCTGCTCTGTTTGAGCTGCAGTGTGTGCAATCAGAAGCTTCTGGTTCCTTTGGGAATTCAGTTATACCATGAAATTAATCTCTTTCAGCTATTCTGGTTGAGCAGGTGAAAAGTGAAAATAATTATCAAAGCTCTGTGGCCTCCAGTAATTGTGTGAAACCTCTGAAAATGCCTGCACTGCAGCTTGCTAACGTAGTTTGCAATTGTCTGAAATGACACAGTCCTTAAAATAGATAACAGCACTGTTTTCCTCTTGAATGGCTGGAGAGCTGCAAAAACCAGGTAGTCAATCACACGCCTTTAAAAAGCAACTCATTTTCAGTGCAAGCATTGAATGAATTGCTTATTCAACGTATCTAGTGTCCTCCTGACGTGTCCTGGGTAGCTGGGAATGCTAGTAATTAGGCCCAGTGCAGTGACTGTCTTCTTAGACGGAATAACAAGAAGTGATTTTACTGGTACTGCCTACACTATCAAGAATGCAGTATCTAACTTAGAGAATTGGCACCGAACCTTAAATGGAAGCTACTGCTACTTTTTTTTTTTTTTTTTTTGGCTGAATACCAAGGATGGCTAAATATAAACTCAGGGTTTACTTTCATTGCTTGGTGAAAATTGTTAATAATGTAGCATTTTTTACTTAACCCTTCTCACTCTCTAAAGAAAGAGAATAATTCCCAGAAAAATAAATGACTCCTTTTGCTCTTTTTTCATGTAGTCTTTTCTTTTATTTTCTTTTTTAAATGTTCAGTATAAATGAGAAACTTAAAGATGCTCAGGAGGGTTGTTAAGGAGCCACCTGTTCTCGCTCAACAAATATGTAAGAAAGTAGTAATGAAAAAGCTTTAGCAGATATATTCTGGCCTTGCTTTCAGTAGGCTTTGTTCAAGGTTAGGCTTGATGGTCCTTTCACTGCTGCATCAACAAAAATTAATAAATACTAGAGCCAGAAAAGGACCTGAATGTCTAAAGCTTGGGAAACCCAGCTGAATGGAGTCCAAAGTCCATAGTTAGAGGCTTGTATTGCTGCCTGAGAGATTGGGTTATCTTGGAATAACAAGTAGACAAACCTGGCCCTGAGACCTGACTTCCTTGGCTTTCAGGAAAATATGATTAACAGCCACTAGAACAGCTTGCTATCCAAAATCCGGGAGGTGTTTTCAGTCTTGCATTTCTAACCAGGTTAGGGCCATGGGAGGATGCTTGGAGCACTGGTTGCAGGCCCAGAAGAGAGGCAGGATTTCAGATCATCCCGCTGTCAGCTGTGTTAGGCTTGTCCCAGGCTCAGCACATTGTTTGCTAAATACCTAATTCTGCCCTTTCTGGAGCAGGACCTTGGCTTTAGGAATTCCACACACCGCCTGGCAATGCCCAGATTGAACCTGAAGTTGAGATCCAGCTGGACTTCAGGCACAGATGCTGAGTGTTCCCAATTATGTTGCATCTGGGTACTCCCATGTGCTTTGGGGGAGTCACACAGAAAGGTATCTTGCAAGTTTAGGTTCTGAGGGCGTTGAAGGGAAATGCTGAGTGATTTGGAAGAGGAAGCTGCATCCCACTGCCACTTCCAGTGGGGCATCCTGGTTGCACTTAGTGCAAGAGCAGCAGGTATTCCCAAGTATTACACTCATACAGAAACATGGCTTTTTGTGCAAATCGCAGAACAAATGGGTCTGCTGCCGCTGGCTGGTGACTGGTGACACTGATTCAAGGTCAAAATCTTGTTATCATCACTAGAGATTAGCACAAAGTGTTTACAGGCATGAAATCTCTTTACGTGGTTTGAAACTTGCGGATGAATTGGTTAAAGCTTCTGCATTCCCCTGGAAATTGGAAAGCATGCGAAGGACAAATTATTCAGCAAATACATGTGCGTGTAGAGTGAACTTAGCCACATCAATCAGAGATGTGCCTAATTGAAGCTTTCAGGGTTTTGCTTTTCTTATGCTGTCTGTGTAGATGTAGTGTGTTATGGAGTAAGATTTGATTCATGAGGATGCTGATATTTAGAATGACTGGCTGTCAGTCAGTCAATTCTGGAAATCAGCTGTTGCTGGAACGAATTTGACAGAATAAAAGGTCTAAGTGTATACCTGTCACTACTCATTTGTCCTTCCTGGCCATTTTTATAGGTGTGACACTGGCATCTGAAATGAAAAAGCATGTTAATAGTTCAGAGGTGCAAACAACAGTTGATGTACAGGATGTGGTTAAAAAAAAAAGTGCAATGGACAGCCTTCTCTTTGCCAAATAATTTCAATGAAAGTACACTGATATTCAATCCATTCACTGAACAACGTAACTCCAACTGGAGTGTGAAAGGCCCTATTAAATCAGAGGGAAGGACATGCTTCAGCTACCATATTTAAGTCCTTTTACTCTGGTTTATACTGTCACCAGATTTGAGTTTAGAGATGATGTTGGAATTTTTGTGTCTTACTGTAGCATAGTGTCTTGTTCTCCTGCTGATTTTTCCAGACACTTCCTGCTTCAAGAATCCCTTGCTGTCTTGAGGCTTCCAATGTTCTGTACTCTGTTTGTAGCATGCCCACAACACACCTTTTCATATTTTTAATAATGGAAATATTTACTTTTTGGTAAGTAGATCAGATGAGAGACTCTATCATTTCGGAGTAGACACTCTGGCTTTTGTTCTGTGAAACTCTGAAAGATCACGGGGTTTAATACATTGCACAGGACAAGTGTTTAAGAAGTTTTCAAGTCATTCATGTCAGTTCACCCTGTGTGTTATTTCTGAGACCAACAATTTTGACAAACCTCTTTTAAGTAATGACAGTCTCTTATGGAGGTACAGTATGTGTTTCTGCAGAGTATTTAAGAAACATTCCGAGAAAGGAGTGTTTTGTGTAATAGCGTTTTGCAGGAAACTGCTTTTTGTGAGCAACCAGATTTCTCTGTTCAACGGGTTGTTTGATATAACTAGTCTTGGTCCCGGATTCAGACATCTGATTCTGGTCAACTGGATGTCAGTGGCATAATTAAGTAAAAGGATATGACCAACTTGATTCCACCTGGATTTCAGTTTTTAAATATACTAGCTATTTCTTGTCAGCTTGATGAGGAAGTGACAGGAAAAGAAACTGGAAGTAGAAAGGAAGTTAAATTAGTTATTAAATGTTTGGTGTGACTGTGCTCAAGGTGTAGTAATTGTCCTCGCTCTTCATTCCAGTCTCTCTGCCCCTTGCCTTTCTGGAGGTCACTGCCAGCTCAGCTCTTTGCCTGACTCCTCTTTAAATCTCTGGCTTGAGAGATTGTGGCAGTACACACACACTCAAATCCAGGTTATAATCATTTCATACTTTCTTTAGCAGGCGTGCTTGTTTAGGAGTTCCTGCCCCTGGGTACAAAAGGATTATTTCTGACCTGGAGCAGTTGTCTGGACAAGCTCCCAGTGCAGCTCTGCGAATGCTTGGCACTGTGGAGAGGGACCAAATATCTGAAAGCAGCAAGAAAAGAGAAGCAGGAGCTTCTTAAGACAGGATTCCCTCTTTTATAAGACCACATGGAGCCCAAGGATAGGGCTGGTATCTCATGGGTGTTATTTCTGCCTGCCAAGGTGCTGCTGATCTTTCCATAGCCCTCCCTCTCCTTCCCATCTCCGTTCTACAGTTCACCAGCATCCTTTTAAAGTGTGCTGATACAACTTTTTTGTGTTGATGCAATGTATGCCAGACCATAAGATACACCAGACTTAAAAAAATGTCTATTTGTGGAATGTTTTTAATTTGGATCCATTTTTAATCTGTATCATTTTACTGATATGGTTTAGAGCATGAAATTCTAAACAGTTGCCTCAGAACAACATTGGAGAAGAGTGAAGGAAAAAATTTCTGGAGCGCAGAAAGGAGGGACAGGGAAAGGAAAAGTCTTCTAAATTGTCCTTGCAGGAACAGAAAAAAGTGGTAGTGCTCAAACTGTCTCCTAGGGAAAAAGTGTTAGGATTTTGTTTCAGCAAAACCTTGCTGAGAGAGCCTTCTGCCTTCAATTGACAAAGCTGAGCTCCAGCCTCCTGTGGGGCATGGGGTTGAGGGACCAGTTGGATCTGGTAGATGTAACTAGGCTAACCGCTTCAGAGACACAGCCACCATATGGAAGCCCACCCAATAACTGGTATTGGTATATGCAAAACTTTTATAAACCTGAAGGAAATTTGCCCTTTTCATGCAGCTTCTTGTACTGCCCAGACAAGCTCAGTGCTACCTGAAAGGATCTTCAGATGTTGCTGTGTTAGAGAGGAATCTTGAGGTAGCAAAGGATGGTAAGGCTGTGCTGTAACACAGCACTCTTTTCTGCATGGTGGGCCAAAGACAAGGCTTAGCGTGTAGGGAGAAGTGGAGGGAGAGCTGGTATACAAGCCTTTTAAAGACACTTCCTATCAAGAAAAAAGTGTTTTCCCACACCTTAGCTAGTGTAAAATGGCAGACTTGGCAGTACTTATTTTTTATCTTGCCATTAGTGTGTCAAAGTTATGGGTTTGATTCAGCAACATCTTGATGACATTTTGTGGCCTGGGGTTTTTGTTGCTATTTCTGTTTTGTTTTTAAACAAAGGAGGTCAATCTAGATGAGCAGAATGGCGCTTTCCGGGGCTGGAATGTATGAAAGATTCATTCACTCTTACTCATATTCTCCTTTATAATTATGAGGCACAAAATAGCTACTATAGCAAACTTTATTAAAAGGGGAAAGGCTCTCAGAACCGGTCTTGCTCTGCTGTTAACTGTTAGTAGTTTCACAGTTTCCAGTTTTAAATTAAATGCAGCACTTAAACCCATCCAGTATTGATACAAATGATTTGTAGGCAAAGTAGATAACATTACACCACTCACTGGACTAAAAATACATGTGAGCTTTGAAGCTGAAAGCATCTCTAATGTGTTGGCAGTTTTGGTGGCCTTAAAAACTTCTGAGCAGGCTCTAATCAGTCTTAAGCTTTTCAGATGCTCAAGGCAGCCATTTGAAACCAAACCAATCTAGTCATCATTCTAGTCAGGTGTGTCGAAACAGCCCTTACTGATGGAGGGTGCACAGAAATTCATATCCAACAAATGGGTCTGAGATCTTGACTTTGACCCTTTGTATTTCTAAGGTGATGATGTTATTACAACAAAAGAACAACAGTTGGAAGCAAAATTGTTTGTTTTGGTCCTTTCAGAAAGAGGGTGCCATGTGGCTGTCACGTGACTCTGGGAAATTATGACCATTAAATGGGAAATTATGACTATTAATTGATGTCCAGTTACATCGCGCAGGATTTGAAGGGTGCCTCTGTAGACAAGAATTAAAAAAACAGATATCATCATAGTAATTATAGGGGAGCAGGGGGAGCCGTGTCAGGGGACACAAGAGGTGTGGGCTCGGTCATTGCTTTGTTGTGTGACACAGAGCTGGTCACTGCACCATGCTCTCTTTGCAGAGACTGTGTGAGTCTCTCTTTGCAGAGCAGGGAGGATGCTAATCTTGTTAAAGCATTTCAGAAATCTATTTATGAAAATAGCAAGATATTAGTATATATTTATGCAATGCCCTATTTGTGCAATCTGGTGCAGGTCAAAATTGGATATCTTGAAGCAAAATCTTCAGTCTGTCAAAGGGAGATGTATCTGGGAAGGCTGCTGCAGAAGAGCTGCCAGAGCAGAGGAACAGCCTGAGCAGAAAGCCTCATACTCCTACCGCATACAGGCTCCTGGTTCAAGTCCTGGTAAAATGTGGTGGGTTGACCCCAGCTGAATGCCAGGTGCTCACCAAAGCCCCCTCCTTAGCTGGACACGGAAAGAGAAAATATAACGAAAGGCTTATGGATTGAGATAAGGACAGGGAGATCACTCAGAAATTACCGTCACAGGCAAAGCAGATTCAACTTGGGGAAAATTAATTTAATTTATTATCAATCCAATCAGAGTAGGGTAATGAGAAATAAAAACTAAATCTTAAACCACCTTCACCCTACTCGTCCCTTCTTCCCAGGCTCAGCTTCATTCCCTATTTCTCTACCTTCTCCCCCAAGGCAGCACAGGGGGGCAGGGAACAGGGGTTGCAGTCAGTTCATCACATGTTGTCTCTGCTGCTCCTTCCTCCTCAGGCAGATGACTCCTCACACTCTTCCTCTGCTCCAGTGTGGGTTCCTTCCCACGGCAGACAGTTCTGCATGAACTTCTCCAGTGTGAGTCCTTCCATGGGCTGCAGTCTTTCAGGAACATACTCCTCCAGCATGGGTCCCCTGCAGGGTCACAAGTCCTGCCACCAAACCTG
This sequence comes from Rhinoptilus africanus, assembly GCA_013400135.1. Classification (NCBI taxonomy): domain Eukaryota; kingdom Metazoa; phylum Chordata; class Aves; order Charadriiformes; family Glareolidae; genus Rhinoptilus; species Rhinoptilus africanus. The sequence goes on along the minus strand of VXBO01010954.1, from coordinate 1,227,451 downwards.
CTCCAGCGTGGGCTCCTCTCTCCACAAGGCCACAGGTCCTGCCAGGAGCCTGCTCCAGAGCAGGATTTCCATGGGGTCACAGCCGCCTTCAGATACCCACCTGCTCTAGTGTGGGGTCCTCCATGGGCTGCAGGTGGATATCTGCTCCACCGGTAACCTCTGTGGGCTGTGGAGGGACAACCTGCGTCACCATGGTCTTCACCACGGGCTGCAGGGGAATCTGCTCCAGTGCCTAGAGCACATCCTGCCCTCCTTCTTCACTGACCTTGGTGTCTGCAGAGTCACTGTTCTCATACATTCACACTCGACCCTTCTGGCTGCTGCCACACACATTTTTTTTCCCCCTTTCTTAAATGTGTTATTGTAGAGGCACTACCACTATCGCTGACTGGCTCAGCCTTGGCCAGTGGCAGGTCCATCTTGGAGCCGGCTGGCATCGGCTCTTTCAAACACCGGGGAAGCTTCCAGCAGCTTCTCACAGAAGCCACCCCTGTAGCCCCCATGCTACCAAAGCCTTGCCACGCAAACCCAAGAAATTAGATGATACCTTTCTGCCTGAAAATGACTTGATTTTTGTCTCTATTTTTTGGCACTTGTGTGGCAGTCACTTTGGAAGGGGCATCTGTCATTTCCTCCAGCAGTTTACAAGCCAGAGCTTGTTTTCACAGTCCTACCGTAGATGGTCCCAGCATGAGCAGCATGTCACCTTCTGTCAAAGAAGAGTCAAAGAGGGAAGGAAAGAGAGACAAAGAAGGAATAACCAATTAAAAAGTCAAAAGGTTAAAGGCAGAAAAAATAAACAGGAAAGGAGATTCATAAAAAAGAAGGAAATGAAGAAAAGAGTAAGATTAATGGAGGGAGGACAGTGAGTCCTGTTATGCACTTAAAAGGCAAAGCAGGCCTGCTCACAAGGCTTTGTGCTCTTTTTTTCATATGGAAGACTGGCAGTTGATGGGCAATGAGGTCCATCCCCATGGAAGATCCCCCAAAAAATCTTGACCTGCTGCTATCTTAATCAATGCAAACATCACACAATGGATGAAACAGCAGTGCCCTTGCAGTTGCCAGGGCAGCCCACAGCTCACTTTGTCCAGGAAGTCCCATCATCAGGCTTCACCTGCTCTGGTGCACAGTGCTGTAAATGGGGGAGAAATGTGCTCGTTTCAAATGATCCAGCCTATTCTGGAGCAAGGGTAGGGGTCAGTCTGCCAAGGCAAACTCTCCTTGGAAAAGACATAAGAGCAGGTTTCTCTGAACAAGTACAGGCCATTCTTCAAGCTCATTAAATGGATTTGTGTTCTAGCTCAGCTCCCAACAAGATAATTTAGCTGGTCTCTGATCTTTGCCATATGTAAATCTTGTCTGAATTGCTAATAGTCTAAATTCTGGCTACAAGTAGGGTAAAGTATATCAGATTGCTGCTTTAGGAAAGAACAGGCAGCTAAACTCAATTTATCTACTGAGCTTTTTAAACCCACCTCATCTCCATTTACTTATAGCCATTCCCAGAAATATAACCCACAGTCCTGAAAGTGCCTTCATCTTTGTAAACTGCATGTTTCTGTTTTTCTAGTGCTTGTGGGCAAAGGACAGTCATTGCCTGTGAGTTCCTGGCTGTTACTGCTGTTGATTAGGCAGAGGGACAGAGAGACTGCAGCAGTAGCTGGAAAAAGCCTGTGGAGGATGTGTGTGAGCTCACATGCCAAAATATCTTGGTACAGCTCTGGCTGGGCTGATTAGTTAACGTCTGGCAAAAGAGATTATGCTGAGATACTGGACTTGCATGGACTTTTCTCCTGCAGGATCTTGAAGAGCTGTGTAGCTGGCAGCCTGCTGGTCCTGGCAGCCTGATGTCTCTGCCTTACCCCAGTAGGGTCCCTTCAGCCACTAAGAGGAAATTTCAGGGGTACTGTGTAGCCTTCTGATATTTTATGCTGAGAAGCAGCCCCTGCAGGCATCACACTAGAAGTGACAGCTCTGAAAAATAAAGGACTGAATATTAATGTCTTCTTCCTAGTATTAAGCAAGGACTCTACCAGGAGACCGCAATACGGACAAGGATTCCCAAGGACTGTTCCAGCTGGATGCCCCAAACATTCCATGGAGGCTAAGCCACCGAGGAGGAGCTGTGGCTGGGTCAAGGTCCTGCCTGAGACGCTGGAGCAGTCATCCGCAGCTCAGCATAGACTGTACACAGCTGGAGCCATTCAAACGTGTATCAAGTCCTGAAAGACACTGTCCTTAGGAGGAAAGTGTTAGCAAAAGTTGTGGCAAGAAAAAAAAGCAAAAGCAACTGGTCCATTGGGCTCCCTCAGGCAAGACAACCCTCCAAAAAGTAATGCAGTTTTGACATTTCCTTCAGATTTTGTTTGAAGTCCCATAATAATTGGTCTTTGTTCTGACTAACTTTTTGGGACAGCCTGTGCTCAAGGAAATCTCTTATCGTCATCACCATCTCTAAAGATGGCTTCCATCTTTCAGAAGAAAGAACAAAACCCATAAATCTTAAAACTACCAATGAAAAAATGCAAAGAAAACCTGACCTCGTGATATACCCGGTGGCCATTTTTCATGTCAGCATTCTGGCTCTCAGCTTCTGAGCTTTGCCTTCAGCATGGAAGTTTCCAAATTGTTTTCTCCCCTGTCACCACTGAGGAAAAGGGGACTTTTTCAAATACTACCTGCAAATCCGAACAAGCTGAGCACGTTCAAATTAAGGGAAGTATTGCTCAGAATTAATTACCATGAAACATTCATGCTCGTTCTTTATGTCACCTGAGGAATGTGTTTTACATAGTTTTTACATAAAATAGCATGAGACATAAAAGAAACAGCAGGTAAGACATGGTCCTTCTCTCCACCCATCCATGGATGAGATGGGCCGCTTCTGCTCTAAGCTCCGCAAAAGCATTCTCCCGTGTGTTTAGATGCTCCCATTTAACTCTCTCTCTGGTGTACCTGTGAAGGAAGCCAGTGGTTCAAACGGAGACTGAGCCTAGTGAGATGCCCAATCCTAGCCTAGTGAGATGCCCTGCATTATTTCAAACTCTTCACCAGATCCCTTGCAGAATGGGAGTCACAGAGGACTGTGACTGTTCTCCGCTGGTTTGTAGGTAGTGGTGATCCTATGTTCTACCGTGCACAGTCTCCTCTGGCTGTGAACCCCTTCTGCCCACAAAACCTACATTTCCTGTGCTTCATATCATTGCGTTTCCTGTGTACTTCCATTGTACTTCCAAGAGGCGTTTCCTTGATACAAGGTATAAAAATCCTCAACCAATACTTAAAAAAAAATCCAAAAGGTAGCTTATTAATTTTATGACATGCCAATTTATTACTTGTTACTTAGGTTCTTCTTAATCTGATTTTTCTGCTTCATGCTTTCCCTTGTCTGTAAAGTCTGAGGATCATTCTTTGGTTTTGGTCTCTGTAATAGAATGAGACACCTGCCAAAGTGACACAAGTCTATCAAATAGGTGCTAGCATCAAGGGATTTAAGCATCAATGGATTTACTGGGCAAAGGAGTCCTTAAGCTGTACATAAAAACATCAAACGGCTGATCTGGTAAAGTATGCACTGACTTCAAGGGAAACATTATAGAACTCTTTAGAGCCTTGAGAATGGCTAGACATGAATTATGCTGATATATGTCCACATTACTATTTTATTGAGCAAGATAAGGATAAAACAGGAAAATCAATCATATTCAAGCAATGCAGAACTACCAAATACACCTTCAACTGCATTAGGCAAGTATTTTTTATCCATTTATGTACACAAATACTTTGGCTTGATCATAAACGAAATAAAAAGTGTGGTTTTATCACTTGTCAATTTAAGCTTTGCTGCAGACATAATGGAACAAAAAGGCACAATAGCCTAAGGCTGCACATTTTGTCTGAGCAGCCAGTAATTTCTCTTTTTTTTTGTACCTGAGTGAAAGTTTGTTTTGGAAGGAAAACCTTCTTTTACCTGGAAACAAAATATTTCTCAGTATCTTGGCTTTGATTTTAATGCTGAACATATTTTTAGGAAGAATGCAGTTAAAATAATTGTTCTGGAAACAAAAATAGAATCTAACCTTTGAATATTTAGTAATGCGAAATGTGAAAATCAAAATTTATAGTAAGCTTCTATGAAGCCAAGGTGCTTTGTAACAAAAAAACTTTAACAAAACCCCCAAATCTGGCCATTTGAAAAACATTTCATGTAACCTTACTCTAGTTATGGAATTTTAATCTATTTCTAGAGGGAGCTGTGCTATATAATTCCACAGTTCAGTAGGATTCTGCTTCGTATTCAAGAACATTCACTGAACCAAAGAAATCTAGGCTTGACTCAAACTAATTAAGCTTGTGAGGATTTACAAACAGCAGTCAAAATCTTACCAGCAAAATATTCATTGGGAAACAATGTAAAAGCTCAAACCTCTCTCTGCAAATTGAACAGCTTTCCTTGGAGCTCTAGCTAGAAGTCTGAGGCTTAGGGGGTATCTTTGATTTAAAGAGGGTTTTTCAGAGCACAAAATGAAAACAAAATGCTTAGGGACCAAAATATTTTATAAACTTTTCCTGGTAGGCTGTGCTGAATGTCTGAATGTATTAACAGCTGAACAGCTGAACAATCTGCAGATGGAAAGACGAATTGCTTTAACCTGGGCTGTGTACACACTCCTAACTTGGTGTCACAGAAAATAAAAAATATTAAGCTAAGATAGATTAGATACTAGGGAGAAATTCTTTACTCTGAGGGCAGTGAGACACTGACACGGGTTTCCCAGAGAAGCTGTGGATGCCCCTTCCCAGGAAGCGTTCAAGGCCAGGCTGGATGGGGCTTTGAGCAGCCTGGTCTAGTGGGAGGTGTCCCTGCCCAGGGCAGGGGATTGGAACTACATGCTCTTTAAAGTCCCTTCCAACCCAAACCATTCTGTGATTCTATGACAAATATATAGGGTTTATTCCTCAGTTGCAATGAGTCAGAAGCATGCAGATGGTTAGTTAAAGTCCTTCAGATAATGAGTCAGCTTCTCAGACCACAGTAACTCAGTCATTTGCAGTTAACTTTATTGCCTGTGATAGCCTGACTGTACCCTTCCTAAACAATGAAAAACAGTCTTAATTTTTCTTTCTCTGAGCAGTAACATTGCACCTGGCACCGCACACACACCACCTGGGTGTAACACAGCCCAATAATGTCCTTCAGAGCCTTCATGTCATCCCGTCCTTTCCGTTTCTGTCTTCTTTCTTGAATCTTGGGTGAGGTGGGAGGGTTTCAGTCTGGCAGATTTGTGTATTTTTATATCTACACTGAGTCAGCCTGAAAAGTCAGGAACACATTTAAGGATTAGCGACCCATCCAGTATTAAACTTGCTTGCAATCATGGAATTGGCTCCTCTTTCAGAGTCTGCATGACGTTCACCAGCACATGCCAAGGGCACAAGTAAAGCCAACCCATCTGTTACAGAATTTAGGCTCTTTGGGATAAATCTGCTTCCTTCATGTAACTTGTGCTTCTGATGGGTACAATTCTCATAAAAGGATCTGTTACTTAATAAAACCCAATCTGGCCCTGTTAGGAAGAAAATACTTACTGAGTTGCATTTTTGTAAAACCAGATTATTGCTGATACTGACATTGAACTTTCCCCGCCTGCCCCACCTCTCACAGAGTGGGCTGCACAGCTGAGTGGTAAGAGATGCTCAGAGAATGATGGAGAGCAGGCTCCAGAGGATGAACCCGCTCCTGCTCAAGACAAACCCTCCAGGAGATAATTATCTGACAGTGGGAAGTAGAAGGGGAGAGGATAAGGCATAGAGCCAGGCAGCCCAATTCAGTTGCCTGAACAGAGGTGTCCACTGACCTCTGAGAGGCAGAGAGTACCCAAGAGATGTGCACGGGGCTGCCAGATGTGATATAGGACCTCTGGAAGTCTTGCCCCTCAATGCAGATGAAGCTGAAAGTGGGTTGGTACAGCCCAGGGCATTAGATGCCTCTATTCAGAGTAGTGAATTGAATCCAGGATGCTCATTATCTTCAGAAGAACATGATAGTGGAGAGGCATTGGGACTCTTTTAGTGGTAAGTTCTGTAGGGTATGAGTTATGTCAGAAGCTGTAGCACTTCTTGAGCCATGGTATTCAGTGGTGTACAGCACCAGGAACTCCTCCACTTTCCAATGAGAAACGTTCCCCAGCTCTGTGAGCGAGCATAAAACAGCCAGGCCAGGTTTGTCCAGACAGAAAAGGAGCTGTTGGGGAAAGGGTCAGAGGCGAAGGGTCTGCATTACAGCTGATGAATTTCTGCCAGGGAGCAGGAAGAGGAGTCTCAGAGGCAATCACGGATCCAGGCTGGCAGGAAAGTGTTAACAAATGAAGATCAGTAGGTCCTTGTGTGTTTTCTTCAGCATTTACCTTGACTTGAGCTAGAGGCCACACAACAGAGAACCCAGCTTTCCATCAAAGCCAGTATTTTTCAGTAAAGCCACCGCAATTGCTGGCTGCCTGGCCTGTGTTAGATGAGTTGCTGTCTTGCTGGCAGTCACTATGGAGGGATAAAAGATGGCACTGTTGTGATGACTGAACATCCTTCCCATATACTACTGGAGATCCCATCGCCTGATGAAGGGTGATGTTCCGCTGGCACCATGATTAAAAAGAAGGCATGAAGAAATATGAGACTCTTGAGTAAAAATTTACTCTACAAGCATTTTAGTAAATGCTTCTTCCAGACGTGTATGTTGCTACATTTGGACGTGTTCCATCTTTAGTTACACCTACACTCGATCAGATAGTGAGCTGTAAATAAAAATTTAGAAGGACAGATGATCTCATTCTGACAATATTTATTGCCAGCTCCTTCCTCCATCATGAAGTCATGAAGAAGCAATGGGTTGTGAGTGATTTTTTCTTACTGGAGATAGTCTATGAATAGCAGAGAAGAAATATAAAGAAGACATTCTATCTTAAAATATGTTTTCAGATGATACTGATGGGTATCCTCTCTTAGAAAATGGAGATATTTAAAGAACTTCATAAAATAGGCTATTGCAAAACTGATAAAAAACCTATTAACAATGAATTGTATGTCATGAAATGCCTTTTTTTTTTTAAGTCACCGCTGCATTTTTACTTCACCCAACCTTGTATCTAACAGTACGTTTCTATTGCACTTTTCAATACTTCTTCACATATAGGTCATCTCTGTAAGGTGTTAATTGCCCTCAGCACCAATTACTTTCCCAGTCAATAATTGTAACAATTAATACAGTAGTCCTACACCTGCTCAAGTATTTCCTGCGCAAAGGTGATCCAATCCAGTTCCTACTGAAGTCACTGGCATAGCTTTTTATTGGAATTTCATCAAATCTTTAATTATATAGACTTTTTTGAACACTGAGGTTTTTCAGTATCGGACAAAAGGCACACAGGGGCCTTATAAACCTGTGCTGTTATTGATGAATAATACTGAAAGATTGCTTGCTAATTACATTAGTTTCAGCAGCCAATGGCATATTATTAATCCTGCTTTGAATGATTAAATCTAAAGATGGTTCTCTTCAAAGTATCCTTTTTCATTGTACAATAAGCTCTATTTGCCATGTTTTACATGAGCTATTTTTTATCCTGTCTGAAGTATTGAAAAAAATTACTGGCTTAGTAATTACTTCAGAACAGGAAATTTCCAGTAAGTCACAGCATTTTATCTTCCGAAAATAAAATGCAATACCTCTAATCCTTTGTTAGGATATAGCGGTTTGTTCATTCTATTGTTTTTCATTCTATCCTTTTTGAGGGAGAGGGAAGTGAGTTTTTGTTTGTTTTCTCTTGAAAATAGACAGGAGACTGAGCAGCACTTGACAGAATCATCTCAGCAGACAGATAACTGGTCCCGTGAATACATATATATGAACCAAAAAAGATTAAATGGATGTCTGCAAAGAAATTTGAAATAGACTTAGTGAGGAATGATGTGGGATGCTTGCCACTGCTTTATTTTAAACAGAAATCATTCTACCAAGGTCAACATCCTGAATAATGCTTTGTGATTAGCAGCACAGATAACTGTGAGCAGAGCGGTTGGCGCTTGACAAGCCCTGTGGAAAGGAGAAAGGTTCCCAAAGGTCTCTGAATGAAGAGAAAGCAACTTCTGGAGTAAGGGAGGAGGTGTGCTTGGGAGAGAGACAGTATGGCTTGAGTTGGCAGTGCTGGGGGTTCATGCATGGCAGGGTTTTTAGGCAACAGGTCCTTGCTTTAACAACAGTATTTTTCAGTAATCACGCAGCTATAGCTCCATGATACTAAATAGACAGGGTTTACACACCATAATTTATTAATACATTTTTTTCCCCCAGAACACTTTCTGAATTTTGTTCTTCCATGCAGTAGATCACTTGCTTACAGAAATTAGAAGAAATAATTTCACCTACTTCATCTCTTTCCATTTTAAGTTCAGAGATGTGAGGAGAGAATAGGGAGCCCAAGACTTTTCAAAGACAAGCTGTCTACCATTGTTTGAGGTAGGAAAACTTGAGTTCCATACCAACACCTGGGATTATGTGTGGGACAAATTGATCCTTGAAATAGGCTGAAATTATCCATGAAGTCTGTAGCAAAAGAGTAAGATTTTGTAAAAAAGAATGAAGATTGGGTTTTAGGTTTTTTTTTTTGTTAAAAAAAAATGAGGGAGAGGCTCTTAATATAACAAAAAATGTGTTTGCTTGAAGGAATCAAACATCCCTTTTTATAGGAGATAGTGTATACAATACAGAAAATTAACAAACATCAGGTAGTGGTTTAACTTGTTGTTCCTTATTTTGCCGTTTCTTTTGGCAGCTGACTGTAAAGGAAGGGGGACAGGCTGATGATGAGCAAGATGCAAGAAGTGCCATAATCATTCTGCTTAAACTGTGCAGAACGTGGGTGCCAGTGCTTACAAAACATGCTTCTTGTTTTGGGAAGATAAATCAATCTTCTGTTAATTTTCATATATAAAAGGAGGTTACCTGTGGTTCAGACTTATTAAATTAAGTTTACACATTGTCTCTACTCCAAGTAGAGACAGATAAACACCATGTTCTACTTTCCCTGGTTATTTATAGGTTTTAACTCATGTTTTTAAACACTGTTCGTAAAGCCTTTTTCTGTGTACTGTACAGAGTATATTCAAAGTTCCTCTCCTACTCAAGACTTTACAATCAGACTTAAAATGTCTTACTTCAGTAGTGGAACTGGGATAGCGTCAAGTAATTCAGTGCTGCTGGAAGTCCAGGAGTTTATCTTCATCACAGTTGTTGTAACAGGCATCTGTTACCTCTGGGTTTTTTTCTTTGTTTTATTGAAGAATGGTTCATTCTGATACCTGTGTGTAATAAACAGCTATAACGTAAATACTACTCTTATGTTTAGACCAACATAATGAGAGGAAAAATACATTTTTTCAACAAACTTTGAGGTAGTAATTTTTCTGTTTTCCTTTCCAGTTATTATGAGTTTGGTGGAAAGAAGAAATTTAACCCTGTTGGAGCCAGTTGTTCTTACCTGATGACTTCAACTCCATCATTTGGGACTTCTGACATAGTGCTTTCCACTTGCCAGCAAACCTTATCATCTCACACTACTTACATGTATTATCAATCAAGAAGACTGGAGATGAAAGTCCAGGTAGTAAGGCTTGGCTCAATTACATTTATGACAATGCTCTGCTTTCCATTTCAAGGCAACATCAGTGTGTTTTTCCTGACTCTGGCCTGCTGTATGTTGTTAGAGGGTTGTTTGTTTTAAAAAAGAACCCATACACAACTGTGCTGTGCTTACAGTTGATTTAAGTGATGAAAAAAATACAAGGAAGGTCTCATATAGCAGAAACATTTCCTTTTTTGTTCTTGCACAGTGCCTTTCATCTTTTTTACAGCTCTGAACAAACCATAAAAGTTGCTGTGTATATCTATGCTGTATTTTTCTTCATACTACAACCAGGCCAGAGGATGGCGGAGTTCCCTCATTGCAGCTGTGGCGAATGTATTTCACTCGGTGTTGCCTTCTGCATTGGCAAATTATTTATGAGAGAAGGGACAGAATGGTTCAGAGAATTGCTGAAAACCAAGTGAGCCTCTAGGCTGCTGATACAAGCCACCTTCAATTAATAGTTACAAAACCTAATGAACATTGATACAGGTTTTGACCTATATGGTGACTTCCATATAAGTTGAAGTTCTCTGTTCCACAGGAGGCTGCCAACAGAAAGGACAGTGACAGCCCGGGGATTTCAAAGCACAAGGACCTACCTCTTCCACAAGGGGTTGACCCTCCAGTGCAAGTTTCAGGGCCATTTTTTGGATATTAAATGAAAACAACGTCTGTTGTTGTCTGATGGTTAGAATGTTTGAGCTGGCCAGTAGTTCAATCTAGCACCGTACATTGTGTCCAAGATGCATGTAAAGAAGAGTCTAAAACTGGCTGATGATTATCAGAAACCCTCATCATTATTTGAGTGTAAACTGAGAGGTACCCATGGTACTAAACCTAAATGACACCATGCCTTTTGGCCAGGTGACTTGGATGGCCAGGGCACCTGCTGAAACATTTGTTAAACACAGTTAAATTTACTGCTTAACAAGTGGTACACTTGTGGAGTCATTCATAATCAATTAAATCTTAGCTATTGCTTTTAAATGGCTTTTGGTCCTTTCTGGCTTATAATAGTGTTGTTCTGGTACGGTGACTGGGTAGGAGTGGAAGTGCACAGGCAACTCCCAGGATCTTTGATGCACTCAAGGTGTAAGGAGCTGTTAGTGGAAGGTGCTAAGTCATTATGATTAGAGAAATTGTAAGAGTTTCTTTCCAGATTTCCTTGTCCCAGGCAATAAAGCCACAGCTTGTTTAATTTTTCTGGGTTTGAGCATGACATAACCATGCTCAAGTCTCTTAACCGCATTAGTGAGGTCTCTGGGCTGGATCTATGGGAATTAAGTCACTGTCTTATTCTGTTTACATTAAAATTTCTTTTACAGGGTATATTTATAAAAACTGCTGGCATAAGCTTTTTGTCCCCTTTGGCATTGTGCATCAAACGAATATTCTATAGTATAGATGCCCATACATTGTCCTTGCAGGAAACTGTAGAGAGCATTTGAGAGATCCAGTCCTCTGCTGAAGGTTATTCTACATGTAAGTGTCCTTGCTGATCCACCTACAGACACAATATGCCCTAACCTCACAAGGGAATAGAGAGGGCAGTACAGAACATGATCAGATTACTAGGGGCCTGGAATATCCTTATTGTGTTCTATTTACTATTCCACACCTCTGCCTCTGTTGCAGGTCTGCAAAAAAAGAAATGTTGCTGCCTCTGAATGTTGTGAGAGAAAGCACTTGCCAAGAAGAGAGAGAAAGATGGACAGCTGAGACAAAATATGAGCTGAAGGACCCACAGTTGTTTCTGCTGTGAGTCCTAAAAGTCGATTTATGAGCCTTAGTGGTGTATGAGCCATTCAAATTTTGCACTGAATCCGTAGAAAAACATTGTATTACAAAACTGGAATTTATAAATATTCAAAAAGCATATAAAAAAGAAATATTGACTAGAAATTTAACTTCTAACTTTTTAAAATCCTTGTAATGTTTTTAAATGTACCTGTCTGATTTAGGAGTTACATGACCGTTCTTTTCTCCTTAAAAGGAAATGGTTACCAAATGAGTCATGGTTACCAAATTTTCCATATATTGAATATCAAACTGAAACCACCTAAATCAACCAAACAAGAGAGGTGAAAGCAGTATTTCTCACTGTCATGCTTTTGAGAGTGTTGGTAAGTAGTATATGCTGGTGATTGACTCTATGTCAGTTTTTCCTTTGCAGTTCAAATCGTATGTAACACTGATCAAAGGAGCCGTCAGTGCAATACCTCTCTGCATGGAATCGAGGGGCATACTGAGCATACATCAACACAAGAATCCAAAATGAAATGCTAAATAAATGGTCACTGGGTGCACCAGATAGCAGCTAGCAGAACTAAGTTATGGGCTGAGACGTCTGACTGATTTGTCCTAAATCACAAGAAAAAAGCCTTGGTTGGTTCCATAATTCAAAATTCACCCTTTGAGAAATTAATCTGTAAAACAAATCTTCTTACTGAGCCTGAACTTGCAGGCGCTTAGAACATACAGGACTCTCCTTAGGTAACCTGTCAAGTTTATTTGTCTCTCTAGACAGATTGCCAACCTATTTTCTCTGTGTTACCAAAGGCAATCTAATAGAAATAGGTGAAGCATGAAGTGAAAAAGAGTGTATACGTGAAGTCTAGGCCTCCATGTCAAATAAAAGGGTGGAGGTTTTTAACTGTTATTCAATAAAGTGTTTCAGTTGCCCCTTTCTTACAGGTGCATTACCATTATCCCTAGGCTCAAGAATCAAGAGCCATGAATGTTCTGTTACTGCTTCATCTGCCTCATCTGCCCTTTTTAATTGACACGAGCCTCAAAAGACAAAGACCGGGTTTCAGAAGCATGAACATTTCCTTGTGATTATTTCATAAAATAGCATGAAAAATGTAGAGAGAGGGGAGTAATTTGCTGATGTCCTGCTACCCTGTGAGAGCCATACAAGAGCATTCGGGCAAACTAGCAATAACCAGAGGAAATGTTAGTTGCCACTTCAATAAAAATTAGGAGCTTATTAAAATATTACAATTCAAAATAGTCCACATTTTCCCTACACTTCCACTCAAGTCTCTGTACCTCCACTGGGGACCTCAGGAGTGTGTACTTCTCTGCTTTCAGGGTGTGAATCTGCGTATGAAGCAGTGTCAAACTGAATAAGGGGGAAGGGAAGAGAGAGCTCTTGTTTTAAGAAAACCATGTTAGCAGTGAATCAACAGGATGCCAGTAGTAAGTAAAATATCCATTCCAATGGGATCACAGCTCTTTTGTTGCCTGTCTTCTTACTTGCCAACCTATTGTTACCTACCAGGGACTAACTCATAGACATTCCTGTCATTCTTCTTAGTGGGGTTAACTAGGATCAGATCATGAGTAAAGATTCCCTTTTAAAACTTGCTTCTTTCATTACAATGCTCTGCAATAATTTTTCTGGCCTCTGTTCACAGACTGAAACCTTCCCATCCCTTTGCTGACTAGCATTAAAGAAACTCAAATAAATCTCCTTGGTGTACGCTCTGTGCTTGCAAAGATGCAGTCACTTACCTTCATATGTCCCCACCATTTACACTCACCCCAAGGGTTACTGGCCTTCCAGGTGCCAGCCATTCTCAAACCTCCATCCCTAAGGCTGCCTTTTCTTCTTTTTTTTTTTTGATCTCTGTGATTTTTGCAGCATGTAGTTGGTGAGCGTGACCTTTTTGTGTTCTCCCAGTGTACACCATAAGCACGCAGGAGGGGACTGGCTTGGATTATAGCTGACTGACATCGTGTCTGGGTAGGTCACCTCAAGGATGCTGAGCTGCTTAGGACTGAGGCTCAACAGACCCTGAATTTTCCCTTTACCTGTAAGAAAATTGCTCCTGAACCACAGTGGCAAAGGCAGCTGCCTTCCAGGAAGGGTTGTCTCACCACCACTCTGCTTTCTTCTAAAAGCAAGGCTTCCCCTCGCAGTGATTGCAGCTTCAGCAGTGTCACACAGAACAGCTACCACAGGAGTTTGCTGCTCCCGTGGGATGCTGCTCTCACCTTTGTGTGCTGCCAGCATTGGCTAGGAGGCTCCTTCCTTTACCCAGGCCAACTGACCTCAGTGCTGTGGGTGCTGGATGAAGGTGATGATCACAAATTCATCCAATTCCTTGTTGCAGCTACAGTGGGCAGATACTGTGACCTCTCCCTAAGGTGGGCCCCTTAAGAGTCAAGATCTTAATGCTTCCCATTCCACTGGAAGGGAAAGGGGATGCAATAAGCATATTCATGGTGTTTAAGGCTCTGAAGTTTAGCCCATCCTATGAGGGTGAACTCCTTGCTTATTGCTCAGCCCTGCTGTGCTGGGCTAGGCAGCTAAGGTTTGTCTGCAGTGAACTCTTGGCTTGAGCTATGCTAATTAGTTCTGCTGCTCTTAAGTCACCGAGTAAGGATTTCTGTCAGAATACCACATCTCAGTTCTACGGGATTTCTAGGGCAAGCAAGGAAAATGTTCACTGAAGCACCTCAGTGGGAACCTGCTGGTCCAGTGCCTTCCTCCAGTGCATCAATAGATGGCAGCACGCAGTTCCTCCAGGAGCAGTCTCCAGAGCACCGTCAGCACAGCAGGCGATGGTCTTCCCTGACGCTGGCAGTGGTTTGAGGTTTAAATCTGCCTGCAGACACCTCTTAGGATGCTGTTCACTTTAAAAGCAAAACGTGTTGATTCTCAGGTAGGATGTATGTTGTTATTGTAATGTCATGGAAGCAGTAAATACATTTTGGCCTCTATTACAATAGCGTTGTAAGAAGATTAAATATTTGGAACCAACAGATTTTGTGCTACCTTCATCTGGTTTCTTGGCAGGTTTGAATGTTCACAAATCCCACTTCTTTCATTCCTTCTTGAGTTGGATAATTTTGCAACAGTCTGGCAAGGGGATATGCTTTTCTGAGAAAAGAACAGGTAGATTCAGTGTATTTAAGAAGACAGGAAAGAAAACCTGCATTAAAGGAAAGCCAGTGTGCTTCATGGGCTTACATGCTCCCTTCCACTCTGAACATTTCAATTGTGAGCTTTACACGGAGGTTGTTTGTTAAACTGTCAGTCTGTTTTGAGCGCTGAGCAATAGCCACAGGTTATATTAAAAATGAAGCTGAAAATCCACATGGGAGAATATAAACCCAAATCAAGGGTTTGGCCAAACCAACCCCCTACTCACTTAAAAAAAAAAGGAATGGGACAACTTTTGTCCAGTACTCCCAATAACATAGCGTAGAGGTGAGGGTGGTGAGACTCTGGAAGAGGTTGCCCAGAGAAGTTGTGGATGCCCCATCCCTGGAAGTGTTCAAGGCCAGGCTGGATGGGGCTTTGAGCAGCCTGGTCTAGTGGGAGGTGTCCCTGCCCAGGGCAGGGGGGTTGGAACTAGATGATCTTTAAAGTCCCTTCCAACCCAAACCATTCTAGGTTTCTATACCGCTCACTGACCAGGAAATGCAGTAGCTGGATTTTACTGTGGGTCCAAGCCAGAGCTGGCAAAACCCTCTTTGGCCTATGGGAGCTACTGGGGTTGTGCTCTAAGGCACTGTGTCCATAGTTTGAAGGTATAGCTTTGTTTAGTTCTTCTTAATGAATGGTTGCATCGCATCTCAGAGTGGTTGTGTTGAAAATTACCTGTAATGACCAGAGGGATGAAGGAGAACATCACTATAATGCAAGTATTAATGTTCCATCTAGTGGATAAAATTGACCACCTCTGGTGTTTTTATCCTGATATGAGACTAAAGGGCTATATAAGTATCAAGCTTATGGTTAATGACCAAGTTTCTGCCTTGCAAATAGTATTAGCAAACTTTTTATCAAAAAGACATGGTGTCTCCGTGAGCTGGCTCCACAGTCACAGGCATCAATTCATCCTACTCATTTACTGTGAAAATAGCAAATTTCAGTCTGCAGTGTAATATAATACTTTGCTTCCCAGACTTCTGCAATCTCCACAGTAGAAAAAAGGGGATTTAAAGCCAAGTTTTCATGTGAAGTGATGTAAACATAAAATTCAATTAAAGTCAAGGTGAGCTGTCTCCCAAATTTCTGATGTCAACCTTTCAAAAAAGAGCTTGAAGTGATGTTCTTAGTGTGAGCACGTAGGATTGTGAGTCTGGAAGCACTGAGTGAAGAAATACAACTGGAATCTGTGTGAACTCCCCTGCACAGAGAACAGTATTCCTTTTGCAGGTATGAAGGTGCTTGGCCTTATCTTCTGTCTCTGCCTTCATAGCATGAGGTGTTTTTATTTTGACACATCAGCTGTATTACAACATTTGGGGAAAGAAATCCAAGTGCTTGTCAATGTTTCAGTGCCCCTGTGGGTCTAGGCGATTTTCAGACTTGGTCTCACTCTGAATGCATGTTTTGCATGGTTTGAGTTTATCCACTAAGAAAACTTGCAACCTAAAGAGAAAGAGCAGGGAAAAGAGTGAACAAAGACAAAATGTATTAGATGAAAGTATAAAGGCCTAGAAACGTGGTTAGTTTATTTAGGAGCTCCAGGGAGGCATTAGTGTGAGAAAGATTATAACTTTTCAAACATCCTTTTAAAAATTATGATCTGAACAGACATATTATTGCTTTAATATCACTTTTTTGTTATTGTTTTCTAGATAGATAAAATGAGGATGAATTCCAGTATCTAAAAGCCACTGGACATGAACATGCTGCCTTCCCATCTCTCTTTTCCCGTAGGACATTTTCAGAAGCACAATAATAGAGGCAGAATTGCGCTGTATACCTATAGTCCAAGCCTTGACATGTGAATACTGTCAATGTAAGCATTAACATGCCATTCTAAATTTTTCCCATTTGAAACAGGACCTAAATAACAGAAGAAACCCAGCTGCAGATATCAGCCATCAATATCTTTTCATTTTACATTTCACAAACATGGCAGAGCTGCTGTGTTTGTAGTTTTCCACGCAGCTGAAAAAGTCAGCACTGAATTACTCACCAGCTTTTGTAAGTCTTTTATATGTGATGGCTTCTGTGAGCTGTAGAGCACCAGTATTCACACTGTAGAAAACTAAATCACTTCCTTCCTCTACCCTGATATATATCAGGATGCGTGTGTCTTTATGGTTCCTGGGTGATAAGCTTTACATCCTCTGCTGATTGTTCTGGAATTCCTTCACAAATAAGTGGGGGAAGCTAAAAAGTTGTGCAAACAGAGAGTGAGAAATGTCTGTAATAAATAACATCACCTGAATCCTCCTCCACAAACAAGCGCTCTTCAGCTACATCACACTTGAAACCTGCTGTTTATCCTGCCTGTGGCAGCAGAAAGTGGTACCTTTCATCCGGCAACTGGGATAGAAAGGGGTAGATGAGATACTTCACCAGGGTCTTTGGTTAAAGGAAAGTTGTGCTGGAAAATGCCCCAGGCCATTTCTGGGGGTGCAATTTGATGCTGCAGATGACTTGATTCAACAGCTAATTATCCCTGGAAGCGGCATCCCTGTGGCGTGGCTCTTCCTGCACTCAGCCTGCGTTCATACCACTTTCCTGGTGCTGGCGCTTCCCTGTCTGCGTGGAGACAGTCTGGTGAGTTGACAGCTACTGCCAAGAGGAAAGTGTAAGGAAGAAGGGGAAAGTGGGATCATGCTTTTTAGCAACGACTAGCTCTTGTCTTTGCTTAGCTGTATTTTTAATGGCACCCTCGAGGCCTGGAAGAGTATGCTGACCCTTGTTAATCCAACACTTTGCAGGGCAGAGACTTCTGGGGTGCAGGGCATTGCTGGATATAGAGAGGACAGAACTAACAGAATTTGATCATCCGTGTGAACAGAGTAACCTAAGCTTCTATGTCCAGTAATGCTTGTTTTGATGAGAGGTTCACACCAGTCCAGCTAACAGTGCTGTTTTACCCATTGAGTGTGAGCAGGCACAAGAAGAACAGAGTGGAAATTGCTGCAGTTTGTTCTGAGTTTGCTTTGATTCAGTGTTGGCCACTGAAGCATTAGCTTAGACCTAACTGCAGTAAGGTACTCTTATTGTAATGACAGCTCAAAATGTGTGTCCCAGCCTCCTGAGGGATTAAATCCATCATCAACATAGGCCAACAGCGCTTTACTCAGCGTTGAAGGGCAAAGCTAAGCAGGAAGACTCACAGCCTTTGAGGGAGTCCTGAAAGTGTGTTAGGCTTGTCAGGCCATGGCTCTGTGGCTGTCAAGGGATTTTCTGAAGGATTGGTGGAGACTGGTTGGTTGGTTGGTTGGTTGGTTTTCTTTCTGGAGTGCACAGAGGTCAGCTTCAGTTGCCTGACTGAACATATCTGATGCTATTTCCAATGCTGTAGAGTAACCTGGACTTCCAAGTTAGTTCTTTTTTCCTTCTTGGATATGCCAAGGCATCTCAAGTGCATGAGGTGATGTCTCCTTTTGGCCAGCTGTGACTGCTCTGTGACTGACCTGTCTGGAAGGTTTAGCTCCAGGAGGAGGTGTACAGCTGAGAATCACTGTCAGAGCAGTGTGAGAAGTTAGTCAGCTTTGCAGTCCCACTTTTCTCCTCTTGTTTTCTCCTGGCTGGATACAACAGCTCCCAACTCAGCATGGTGACTTCTCAGCATTGTCCTCCTGGGTGTCTGGCTCTCCCTGTGCATAGTGTAAGGCTGCAGCAGTGTTTTTCACTGTGGGAGCTGGCCTCCTTAAAGTTTGTCTCACCCGTGTGTTTCTGCCTAAGTAATCTCAGGATATGTGACATAGGCCCTTCTGTAAATTTGAATCCACTGCTTAGTCAGGTGTCTCACAGTAGCCAGGATCCTGTGGCACAGCTAAGAAATATGCAAATCCAATTCAAAAGGACCCTAGATCTGACCTTGCTCATGATGCTTCAGCAGACAGGAAAAGCAGTGGTGGGAGGAAGAACAAATCTGGTCAGAGGGACCTCCCCTGGGTCACGGAGGTGACGGAGCAGCCAAGAGGGAGCTCTGTCACTGTGTTCGCTGGCACTGCTGCCTGCATGAAATGGGCATCAGGCTTCTGATATATTCTGGTGTTTTGCCCCAGGAATTCAAAGGGTGGTTTGGTATTGCTCTAGCCCCTTAGGAAGATGCGTGTCTTGGTTGGAGAACAGAAATATCCCACCGGCTGTGTGTGCCGCTGCTTTTCCATGTGGAAACTAATTCAATCCCTCCCAGAGCTCTCAAAATAGCATATGGAAATGTGTTCTTGCTTTCACATTCATTTTGTTCTGCCTTACACCTGTTAGACTTCACATTTTCCACAAAAAGAAGCAGCCATTGCCTTTTTTCAGAAATTAACTTCTTTTTTCTTTTTTCCCAGAGCCAGCTGAACAGCTTGTGCTCCTGATCAATTTAAAAAAAGCTGTTCACCTAAAACCACAGATAAGTGAATCATATTCAACGAGGTCATCTATTCCCAGCTAAATAAATGACTTTTCTTCCAGGGTAATACAATCTTCTGTTACACAGAGATTAAATTACTGGGTTTAAAAAACCAGAAGTCTTAACCTTTTAAAATATCAAAAGTTTGGGAATTTGCTTTCAACAGTCTCACTGGCAGAGCAGTCTACCAAAGCAAAACAAGAAATGCTGCTTCTTGGACATCTTCAGAAAACATATGAAGTGTTCCAGCATTCTCTTAGATAAAGACACATGCTGGGTTTTTTTTCTTTTTTTCCCTACTGTCCCTAAACTGATCTATTTACTGCCGTTACTGCTACAGCTACAAATGGCTTATGACTTCAAAAAGTCAATTAGGAGTCTGGCTTTGAATGTCTCTCCTACCTAACTCCTGTCTGTGGCTGGTGTGTTGCCAAGGGAGCTGCATTGTTTCCTAGTGCAGCAAATGAATAAAGTTGAATTTATATCTCGCTATGTGCTGGAGAAATAGAGATGTAGTTATACATGCATTACCTTGAATATAAATCATATAGAGATCCCCACCTCCTCTGTCTGCTGCAAGGCATGCACAAAAATGTCCCCCTGGAACAGAAATAAAACCGTAAAACACCATGTCTGTAGCTAGAGATGAGTCAGATGCAGACTTCAAAAGTGGATCCAAATTTCAAATACCACCCAAATCTGTGTATGTGATCACAGGTTTTGGTTCTGACCCAACTCTAAATCACCATAACAGCATGGATAAAATTCTGAATCCATAAATCTCTACCATTTTATACATCTATTTAACCATATGGAGCTCCTTTCTCAAGCTGGAGCTGCGCAAGGAAGGGGAGGATGCCTTGCTGGGCATTGCAAGACATAGGTATGACTCCCAGATCAGCTGCAGAGCTGTCTTGTGGCCTTAGGTAAACAGTTTAATCCTGGACAGCATTTCACAAGTGATGCACCCCAAGAGGCAGCGATGGGACTGTACGTATCCCCGTTGGGGGCTGGGGAAGACACAGACACGCCGTGGCACCCTCAGGCATGGAGACGCAGGGTTCAGCCCTTGGGTTGGAGGTGCCTGACGATGAGAGGCCTCCTGCCACCCACCAGCAGGCTCTGCAGAGTGCCTGGGGCTGGTGCCGTGCACGAGAGGAGGAAGGAGAACAGCTGAGCTCAGTTCCCTTTTTTGTAACACAGCTTCTTGTCCTCTTCTCTAATTAAGCTGCCTTCATGGTCTTAAAGCATCCCTGTCTTGATATTCCTTCTGTCAGTGGGATAGATGC
The DNA here is from genome assembly GCA_013400135.1 of Rhinoptilus africanus. Taxonomy (NCBI): domain Eukaryota; kingdom Metazoa; phylum Chordata; class Aves; order Charadriiformes; family Glareolidae; genus Rhinoptilus; species Rhinoptilus africanus. The sequence goes on along the minus strand of VXBO01010954.1, from coordinate 1,207,147 downwards.
TTCCTCCACTTCACAAAGTTGGTAGTTGAGGGAAAAAATATTCTTTAAACTTTAGGGCATTGAGATATAGCAGTTACAAAGGCACAGACTGAGTAGCAGTGGGGAGATGACTGAGGTACTTCCTGGATTTAGTCAAAACCATCAGGTGACCTTTAATGATAATATGATGTGTTTGGTTTGGTGGTTTTTCCTAAGTAAAATTTGGGTTTGAATTAAACCTCCTTATTAAACTACTTAGTTTTGTTTTCCAACTTTAATTTGGGGTAAAATGGCAAACCAACAAACAGCTCTGATTACAGCTCTCTTAAACAATGTTTGCTTTCTCTTCTACTATATTTACAGTTGCCTTTTTGGTGAGTGCAGGAGGTGATTCGAAGTATCAGTTACCCTTCAGGTCAGACGCGGGTATCAGACTTGAGTTTAGTCAAGTCACCCAGCTCACTGTGACCGATCACGTTACAACCCCGTATGTTACATCCTTCTGAGGCACCATACATATATTTTGCCTTCCGGAGATGTCCTAAAATTAATTAATGAGCTATGAAAGTGTGATGAGGAGTACTTATATCTCCCTCAGTGAGAAAGGACCTTATGTATCACTGTGTAGTATGTCATTAGGCTTCACTGAAAATTATCCCTCACAGTCATAAATAAACATGACTTAGCTCAAATCTAGTACAGCTCTGAAAAATCAGCAAGTGATTTTTGTTGTTAGGGCAATGGAGGGGATGGGGCAGGATAGGAGGAGATCAGTTCTCTCTTTCTTAGGCACTGTCCATCCCATGTACAAATTATTCTATTTACAGAGGAAATAACTAAAGCTAGGAAGAGGACAAAAACATACCTTGTCTACATTTAGGGGAAAAGCCTGCATTAGTGCTTTTAAGGTTGAGACGCGAAGTGAAAGAAAGCATTACTTTCAGCATACAGTAACAATTCCAACTCTAAATGGGAACATTATTTCAGAAGTGTCACATTTTAAAGTGCAACTGTTCCACTTCAACCTCGTAAAGCTGTTTCCCATTTTTTGAGTAGAAAAAGTAGCTAAAAGGATGGGATGAGGGGCGCTTAGGGTGAGAATTAGAACAAAAATTCGGAAGGCTAGAAAACTTCCAGATGCTTTTAAAAAAATAAAATAAAAACCTTTAAAAATATTTCTGAGGAATTACTGGTGGTTCCTGGAGGCTTCCGGTTTGACAGAGATATTGTTTTATCGCCTCAGTCCCGTGCAGAGAAAATCTGAGCTCATGAGCACTGTGTGGAGATGCCATATGGGAAGCTTTGTAAGCCTCTGGCAAATATCTGTATCAAACATGCACTTGCATAGAGCCTTCTGCACGCAAAGCACAAAATGGCAATGAATGGAACATCCCAGCACCAGCGGGAGGCAACAAATTACCTTCTCCACTTACAGATGGCAAAATTGGACCCACCTGTGCTCCTCGTAGCCTTCTCTCTGAAGCTGCAGCGTGAAATGTTGCTGCTTTGAGCCAGTGTTGTGTGTCTGTAGTTAACAAGAGAAGGTTTGGTGGGAGGGATGATGAATCCAGCACCTGGCTGGGGGGAATATGATCTGGATCAGGCTCCCAGGCCACTGTTCTTCCTAGGACTGTCACCCCACAACTGGTAAGCATGAATATTCTGCAAAGATACAGACGCAGATATTGTATTTATTCGGTAACTCAAGTCTGTGTGCATTTTAACACTTCCATGAGAAATACAAATGTAAATCAGCTGTGATTGTGTAGCAGCACTACAGTATCCTTCAGTGCATGGGGGAATCCCCTCTGCCTCCTGACACCCCTTATCATCACACTAACTCGGCACATTAATAAGCTTTATCTTGGTGGACCATAGACCTGTCACGGCTCAGAGCGAGGAAGCGGGTCTTCAAGGACCAGTGAGCTGGATGATACCCTTTATGGCATTCACCCAAGGAAGGTACATGCTGCAAAGCAGAAATGTAAATCAGTTCTTCCCAGGCAGACCGTGAAACAAGGTGACTGTTATCAGGCCCATCCATAATGAAAATGAAAAATGGGAGCATCAGTCTTTCCCTTTTCACATATATCTTTCACACTCAATATTCTCCCTGAGCCTGGAATATTGGAGCCCCTTTATTGAGCATTAAGATATATCGTACACACCATTAATCCAGCTTCATAATGCCATTACCAAACAAGCAATTACAACTGTCTAAACTGAGCTTCATAGTAGGTAAATGTGAGGAAACAGCCTTCATTCACCCTATAGTTACTCTGTTCCAAAATATCCTATCATCTAATTATTCAGGTGCCACGTAGAGTACAATGAATTCTTCCTCATGCACAGCAATTTTTCAGTGTTAAATTTTTCTCAGTCATTTTTACAGAGAGGTTATTGTGATACTGCAACTATTGCTTCTACAGACTCTCATCAATAACACCAGTCTCCCTCTCAGACACCACTAATAAATGCTGAATTTAGCAGCCACGTGCACAAGCAAGGAAATCTAACTGCAGGATTGTTTGCTGCCTGGAGCATCCGCCGATAACAATAGAAGGGATACAGTCTTGATGGAGATCTTACATGCAAGCAAGATTATGCATCCATAGCTTAATTTAGCTCCCTTATGCCTAGGCATTATGATACATTTGCTAATTACGTGATCACATACGGTGTTTTCCCCATTTAACTCCTGCTTCAGTTGGTACAGAGGATGCTCTGTGACGGGCAGCTGTTCAGCAATCCTCCTCTTCCAGCTCTCCCATGCAGCGGCCCTGTGTCGCTCTGACTAAGCGTCGTGCTGCATGAAAAGGAGATAATCACGTCTTCCTCGCATGCTCTTCTGAAGCCCGAGTCGCCGGGAAATCAGAACGCTTCACGAATATCAGCAAAGTGATCTGTAGAGCTAGCCTGTGACTAAAGGTATTATCCCATTTCAGAGGCATGGCTGAAGCTCGTGCAGGTCTTGTTTTTGATGCAATATATGGCTAAATTTGACTCCCAGCTCTGCCAGAAGTTATTCAGTCTCACCTCAGCAGTCCAGGTTAAGAAATAAAAAATGGATACTTGCTTTACAAGGTGAGTGTGTAAAGAGTGCGTGAAGTTCTTTTTCTCTCCAGAAAAGCCCTCAAATGCAGCCAGCTCTGGATGGGCTCCGGACTGTAACTCACAGCTTCGCCTGGCTCCCAGTATAGACATCTTCCCAGAGGAAAGCCAAAGCAAAGCTGACAGGTTTTGAGTGGGTTCATGCGACATCCCTGTTCGGAAGGAAATGGATAGCCCCACGTGCCAGCAGCCAGAAGCAGAGACCTGGGCTGGGAGGGGGAAATCATCCCGGCTAATTAGTCTAGTAAAACAGTGAGAAAAATTATAAGAGCACTAAGCAACTGTAGCTCTGCCTACTCTGTCTGGAGTACATCTGAGGGCCAAAGTCCTCCTGGCTGTCTAAGCAAACACAAGGGCGCATATGAGACCAGCTTTTGCCTCAGCTGTGGGGAAAGGAGAGTGTTTCTGCCGAGGCAGTTCGTATCAGTCCAGTGCTACTGATGTTAATTAAATCTTTTGGCATGTACACCTGCCTGCAAGCCAGAGCTGGTCCAGGCTTTATAGCCGTAACGTTACATAAATGACTTCAGATGGCAGGTCATGTCATTAATTTCAGCAAGGTTGTATGGGTTGCAGCCATAGGTAGAAGCCATCCTTCCTCCTTCTGTAACCGTAGAGGAGCGGAGCAGGAACATCCCACAAGGGACAATCAATAGACTGAGACAAATTAAAGCTGGCAAAAGGTATCGTTGTTGACAGAATAGTATTTGTGGTGAGAAATCTATCAGTTTCAAACAATCTTGGGTTTCAAAGTGTATTTGTTATTGCATTTTCCATGTTTTCCACCCCCAGTGCGAAGCTTTGTGCACACCAGGCAACACATACAGATACTATGTGAGATGAAAACATTTATTAAAGATATTTTTAATTAGGTGAGTCTGAACTCAAAGGAAATGTCTTTTTGCATAATGATCTGTGGAATTCAGTGCCATAGGAAGCCATGGAGGATGTGAACATTTAGTTTACAGAGTGCAGATATTTATATCAAAAACCAGAATAAATAAATTTAGAATAGTAAACTCCTTAAAAAGTTGATGTGGGTGAAGGGAAGCCTGAAACCTCATACTTCCAGCCTGAGTGACTAGGGGTCTGGAAAAGCTGTCCTATAACTCTGTTTTGTGGAATTTCAGGTACCTTTTGAAGTGTCTGCTGCTTCAAACTTGGCAGCTTGATCTACTATGGAAAAATCTGTATCTCAGCCTCAACTGGATCCATCTCCCTTTGTATTAGCCCTATATAAAATCCCATTCAGTCTCAATAAATGCGGCAATTTATAATGCCAATGCTGACTGGCAGAGTGAGAACTGACACCATAAAACATAGTCATAGCTGTGGCTTTTCTTCCTCCAAACTGGCAGCATCACCTGCAGCTCACCTTTCACATGGTAGCCTGAAGCTCTTGGTCAAGGACTGGGAGGTGGGGGTTTGAAACCACTTCAGTGGCTTAAACCTATTGCTCCCAGTTTTTAGAAGACTGTGATACTTATTATGGCATAGACAAGATGAATGGATAAAAAAAGCTGGAGAAAGGGGAAGACAGGTTTATAGGAAAGCTGGGAGCAGGTCCCTTTACCTGCCAGTTGAAATTGTGCAATTGCAAAGGGCAAAATTACTGGTCTAGAGAGCAAGATTTCAAGCAGGAACCTGACTCTTACCCAGGGAGGTGGGGAATCTGTGCTCTTAACTGCACCCAGGGGTAGTTTTAATGCACTTTTCTGTTAATCATTGGATAAAATTGGGAGAAGGGAGGGACCAAACCCAACAGAACAGGATTTAGGGCCAACTTTGGCAAAAGCACCCCCAAACCAAAGACACACAGTTGGGGCTAGTTATTCTGGATAGTGTCACTCCTCAGTTCCCTTGCACGAAGTTGGCTCCATGATTAAGGACCTCGCAGGCTCACAGGCAGATGTTCAGTTCCTGTCAACCTTCTTTGCATAGCCTGGTATGAAGGTGTTTTAAATAAAAATGGATAATTTGCTTATTTGAAAGACCATCTTGTCAAACACATTAAGCTGTGCTGTAAAAGGGATTTTCTCATGACTCTGGGCTCCTTTGATCAAGAGTGCAGAAAAATGACTAAATTAACACCTCTAGTTTCATGTACCTTGACCAGAAATATCTAGCACATTCTACACATGGCTTCTTCGTAGGTCACCACCTGTCAGTATGGGGCAAACTCTTCTCAGCTCCTGCATGCACAAGGACCAAATGCTGGGCACCTGCACAGAGTGCCAGGCCCCAAGCAAACAGCACGGGTCTCAGCTTGGTGGACCATGTGCCAGCAGGTTTTGCCTCCAGCCCACCAGGATAATGTGCCCTCAACACTGCCATTCTAGTATAGAGCGCTTTTTATCCCTGGGCTGGCAAAGAAGAGAGAAATTTCCTTTCAATTCACAGCAAAAAGCAGCTGTTGTCCCCTCCTAGCTATGCAGGGTTGGCCTCACACCCCTCCTGCAAACCACCCCTTGATGTTTATTAGCTGTGGAGAAGGCAGCACACACCCTTCCTCGCTGGGCTGGGATGAAACCATCTCTCTTGGCTTTGGGGGCTGGAAGCACGTTTAAACATGCCAGCTCTGACGAAGGTCCCTGGGCTGAGTCCCAGCACCTGCACTTAATTTTCCTGCAGAGCAGGTGGGGCTAGTCATGTGTGTGTGTGTGTGTGTGTGAGAGAGAGAGAGAGAGAAGAGAAGAGAAGAGAAGAGAAGAGAAGAGAAAAAAAAGGCTGTTTCTGGGTGCGCATAAGGGTCTGCCTCCCACTGCATGCCCTTCCAGGTGCCACGATTCAGAGGGCCATGTGTGCAAAAATTAAGGATGTAGGACATTTTGCTGCTTAAGCAAAGTGGCATCATTTTAAGACCTGCCACCTGTCTTCAAGGGACTAGGGCAGTCCAGCCTGGAGGTGCCGTGAGCCTCCATCGGCACCATGGGGAATGAAGCCACTGAAGAATTGAAATGAGTAAAATCCTACTTCAGCTGCTAAACTAACTAAAATAACACTGTAAAGTGGGCTCTAAAAGCTGTTCAGTTTGTATCGCTCTGTGGCTGTTTTCAGGCTAATTCACAAAGACTTTTGCGCAACAAATATTACAGCCTAAGCGCCGCTCTCATTTACATCCTTTGCAATTTCATTGGAGGTCACGGGGTTGCCTGCTCTATCGCATTGAGTATTAAGTGGGAAATGCACACATACACACACACACACAAAAAATAATCAAATGAGTCATCCTAAAGCAGGACTATTCCCTGCAGTCTCCAGAATTGTGCTGTTAAACCCCAAGATGGAGGGTTTTAGGGAGGCTGGAGACCATTATCTCGCAGTCTCTAACCACTTGCAATTTGCAGTTGGGGTTTAGCTGTGTGAGCACTGCAGGATTTGGCTACCATTGAACTTTTTTTTAAATGTCACTTGAAATCTGACAGAGGCAGATTTTTGTCGGGAAGCAGATGAACGAGATGCTAGCATCTCTGTAATACATGGATTGTTCAAAATTCAGAAGATTTACTGTGAAACTGAATATAAAAGGCATCATTTAATATTTGGCACATCATTAAAGCAGTGCCGATTCCCAAATTTTTTTCGTTACATATGTGTGTATTCAATATAATTATACTTCTGTACTGTGTGTATACATTTTTTTGTAATGCATAAATGTGTAGCCTCATGTGGGACCCTTTTTTACAATTCATTCAAAAGCACAATTAATAGTCTTTTTCTTTTACTTGTATCCTAGATAGCAATATCCAGTCCAAAAACATAGTAGTAAGGCAAGATGTTCCTTGGGCAAGCCAATCTCTTTTGGAAAACAGGAAAACTGTATAGCTGCTTTATGCACATAAATATTGCTTAAGTGTATAATTACATGTAGGAAATTATTTCAAACACAGAAACACAAGAAACATCAAATCAAGTGTGATTCAGTAAAGGCAGGCCTTCACTGTGCTTTTCCAGGAGGGGAAGCCGTCAATCTTAATCTGACATAGTGGTAGTTTCCAGAAATGAAAGAAAAAGCTGAAAGCGGTATTCATTTCAAATAACTTTTTCATCTAAAAATAAGGTCTCTTGCACAAGCTGTTCACCTAGGCTCCCTCAACGATCTGAGAAGTGAGAGAAGAGAACAAGAGGGAAACCCCACCAGGCACTTTGTCCCATCTTATAATAGGGCTGTCAGATGGAGGGTTTTCTCCCAAAGTTACCAAGGCTGATCACTAGCTAGAGAAACAGAGGATTAATTTTTATTTTTTTTTTAATGGCTAAAACTATGTGATTAAACCCCACCCTGCGATACTTGCCAGAAGCCTCAGAGGGGTACCCGTGAAGGGAAGCTCAGGCACAGCAACTCAGAGGCGAAATATCACTATCCCGTCTCTGATCTGCTGGAAACCCCTTTGAACTCCACTTTTCAGAGTTTCCAGAGGACTTTATTCTTCCACAGGATTTCAGTGGCTGGTGTTTGGACTTCTGGCTTCTGCTGGAGTCCTGTGCTGCTGTGTGTCCTATGGGGGTGCGGCCAGTTGTTCTGCACAAGCCAGATGTGGAAAGGCTGAGAGAGGTGCCCTGCACCAAATAAACACCATCTACCCAACCTTGTTCCCTGTTGTGCATTTCAGCATTATACACCTCTAGATTTCTTCAACCCTAAATTATTTTCTTGCCTCAACTTATTCTAGACATTATTTTTGATCATTATTTTCTGTATTTTTAAATCTTTTTTCTTCATTCATGAAGCTGTTCGTTACCATGTAGTTTTTGAAATATGTTTCCCCCAACCCTAAATTATCCATCACCTGTGCCTTATTTGAGAGCTTGTTTGGATTAAGTGCTGAGAACAGATAAGATGGGAGTAGGACTGTTTGACCTCTAAGCATATGCTTCTGCTTAGCTTGCCATTACTAACTACCCTAGGTTTAATATCATTAGTCATTTAAGCATTATGACAACATATTCATTATGTTTATTGACTTAAACAGATGCCAAATGAACACGCCAATGGAAATTACATCCCTTGAAAAGCCATACCCAGACCCCTCCCTCCCAGCTATGCTGAGGCTGTTTGCATGAACACCCAAGGAAAGCACAGTAGAGCAAAACCCTGTGGAAGCTGAAAGATCCTTGCAGGAACACCTCCCCAGGCACCTAGCTGGCTGCTCTGGGCCAAAATTCTATACACAAGAGTGCATGGACACCGGGATCCATGCTGACATCAATGGTCCCTCATAAACCAGCCTAATCCCACTATGTTGTGTTCCCCCAAACAGCCGGGCCACAGATACAACCCCTCTTGTAATGAGGCCATTGCTCCTCACAGCAGATGCTCTTGCAGGTTAGGTCTGTGATGTCCCATCGGGTGTAGCTGGGGATTCATCCTCCTCCCATGGTGTGTTATTTCACCATGCTTTCTGGAGATATGTTTTTAGGATTTTTTTTTCCTCCCAAATTTCTCAGTATATATCCTTAATGTTGCTTTAGACGGTATGGCAAAAGGAGTAATATAGTATTTTCTTCATTCAGTGGAAAGTCTGGATTCTTGTTTGCTTGTTTTTAAATCAAAGTGTAAACCTGCAATCTTATTAGACCATGGCCTCTGTAAAAGATTTTATGGCTATTTAAGAGGAAGGAAAGAAATATAGGGAAATATAAGTTTATTATACACTTGGACTAAAAGATTTCACTTTCCCTGGTAAAAATGTATGGCTTTTGAAAAACACATTAATATGCTATTTATGCTGAAGACTTTAGCATTCCTTCAGATTTTCACACCAGGGTATAGATATAAACACAGTAAATGGTGCAAGTAATGACAATTCAGGACAGACAGTCAAGGGCACTTGTTGTCCAGAGTTTTCCTCTTCCTTGTTTAAAATGATCTCTTGTAAATGAGAGAGAAGAGATCTCCCTGGGCTCACCCCGTGGTGCCATCACATGTCTTTGCTGCTGCTCAGCAGGAACAGGGGGCTGGAGACACTGGGGCATTTCTACAGGTGTTTATCTCAAAGCCGCTAAAGCTGACAGGGAGAGCTGGGCTCTTTCTGAGCCAGATCTTGATGTTTCTGGGCAGGCTTGATGTAACAAGTATTTTCATATTGAAGATTTCTTTACTTCCTTTTGCACTGGGCATTTTTCAGGCTTCATGCCATCTAAAAAGTCACTTGCTCTTCTTAGGTGCTCGGCTTTGGGTCCATCTATGTGGGTTTGCATTTTTAACAGATTAACTGACCCAGAAATAACTACTGTTTTCTACTGTGAGATGTAGGCCCCAATCATGGACCTATATTGTTCTACACATGCTATTTCTTTGTTTTTATTACTTTAAGCCCACATCTAAAGCTTTTTCATGGCAATATATAAGATGAATACTAAAAGATTTATTTAAAACAGCATCAGCTGCTTGGCAAACCAGCATGACATTTCCAGACTGGCAATGTCTGCAGTGGGTTTGCCACTGCACCTAGTGAAGAAGAAGAGGAGACATGTTCTGTCACAGCAGCTGCTGCTCCTGCCTGCATCAGTGGCAACGCATCCACGGAAATCACTGGTGCAGCAGCACGCTCTTACATTGTAAATACAAACAGCCAACAGAATGCCTTACAGTTTTCCAAAACGAGTTCATGAGATGTGCGTGGCAAATAACTCCTATTAATGGCGAGGAAGCATTGCTGTGAAGCTCTGGAGAACTGATGAAAAAATAGACTGAAAGAAACTGGCAACGTTGCAGTCTTGCTTGATTCGCATACTTAAATATTCTTGTCCTATGCATTTTCTCAGCAAGAATACATAATGTAATCAGGAATAAAATGCAAATTTCTAGCTAAGGAACGTAACTGTTTTTTAACAAAAGGAGCCAGAAGTAACTAGTGTGATGTTGTGCTGGGACTGACAGAAATACCTTTGGTTTACGGCGCTAATTACACTGTGATCTGTTTTTCTGTTGTTTGGGGGCTTTGTTTTGTTACTTTCATCTATTCAGTATTATTGAAACCAGGTCGCATTCAATGTCATTGCAATCTTTCTGACTGTTCTGGGGAAAACACTGTGCCATTTGCACACACGGCTGAGGGAAGCAACCACATACGATGAAGCAAAAGGAAAAAATGGTGAATGTCATCTCTAGAAGCATAAAACTTGTTCTGTGTATACCCCATAAATGTTTTAAAGCTTATATTTAGAAGCATCTCTTCTAAAGAGGTGATGTGTTGATGTACGCTGTGCTTGGTCTTTAAGATATCATCTTAAAGTTAGTGTGATTTATACATGTGAAACAAATTCCCTTTGATTTGGCATGTTAACCAAAATGGAAATACCCAGAGATTTGCTCTTAAAGGTAATTGCTGTAACTGCCTGCCCTAAAAGATGTGCCCTTTTCTTCACGTAAATGCCTGCCATCCATTTTGTCTGAAAGGTTGTAGGGAACGAGGGGATCCTTTTCAGCCCCATGTTTTACCAGTCTGGGATTGTGAAATATTTCTTGAAACTAGGATGGGACTCACAGAAAACTGTAGTTGGGGGATCTGAAATGAAGCTCACAATGTTTGCTAAACTTTAGGCACAATATTGCCTGACTTAAAAGGTATATTCCTTGTAAAGCACTGACTGGAGGAGACTGTCTTCTCTGGCATGCCATTATTTAGCTTGCTTTTACTGTAGCTACCAGTTTCTGATCTAGCATTCCTTTTACATGAGACATTTCTACTGAAGTTAATGAAAAATGGGGGTGTTCAAGGAAAGGAGTTCTATTTTCATGTTTTAGCATAAAGATGCAAATTAGGACCAGTATTAAAAACCTAACAAAAATGGATGGAATTGTAAAGCAGGGTTTGTATTGGACAGGAGTAATTTGTTCTGACAGTTTGAATAAACATTACAAATAAATCAGGATGTTTATTATACATACCGCTTACTGTTGAATAATCAGTCAGAAAGATAACCGCTATTATGGAATAGCTTTTTAGTTAGGGCTTTCAACATTGGTTTTGAACTGGATTTAGGAATTTACGAGAGTACCCTTCCATTATGTTTGTGTAGAGGTCCTGTGGACAGACTGGAAGGACGCATGCACTAAGACTAGGCTTAGCTCCTTATTAGGAAAAGCAAAATTTAGGTGTCTAACTGTGGGTCCACGCTCCTGTCACAGTCAGCAGAGATCTAATTCCTGTAGAGGGTGCCTTGGCTCACCCTAAGTGGATGCATCATGGCTGACCAGCTGACATAACCTTCTGGTCTCCAGTGGCAGAGCTAAGACCTCCACGGGCTATCACGGGAACTATGACAGTTCCCTGAATGACAAACCTATGTTTAGATGTCATAACTGGAACTCAGTCACACTCCCTGAACTTTTCTATCGTACGTGTGACCTTATAAAAGGGTAACTCAAGGGCTAGTTCCAAATGGAAGCTGTGGAACGAAATTAGTACTGTCACAAAATTAGTACGTACTGTTCCACCCCTATCTGTGGGGTTGGGTGTCTCTGCCTGGTGCTGGCTGCCACTACTTCTTTCAGCAGTCAGGGTCACTTCTTTCAGGTGGCTCCTTGCATGGGCTCCCAGGTGGCCCAAGAGGCTGGAAGGAAACCCCTTTCCATACCATGCCATGTGCTGAGTTACTGAGTGTTGTAGAGGTTTCCAAATCCTTGTTTAAAGATTGTATCCAAAAGAAATAGAAAGTCTTGTATTTTACTCTGAAATAACTCCTGGAGACAAGCCAGACTGAAGTAAATGGAAAAATAAATCATTTGGAGAAAAAAAAAGAAAAAAGTATTTGCAAAATCTAATCTCTAAGTGGACTTTGAGTCTGAGCTGTTCTTATGTGAATTTAGCCAAGAAAGAAAACATGTAAGTCTCAAGGGATGTGACTAATGTCAGCATGAGTCTGTATTTTAGGGCCTGCAGAAATTATTCTCCTTGCTGCTTCTGCCTGAAAAGCAGTGATTTATATATAAATGATATTTATGGCAAGCAAGATAAGATGTTAAGTACAGGAAAAGGGAATGAAATGTGATAGTAACCTGAGATGGGAAAGAGAAAATGCTGACTCAAAGATTCATTTTCTAAGATAATTTTTGCTTCTTGAATTGCAGAAGAACTTAGGACTTAGAGGTTTAGGGAGGTGGTCACTGGACATGGATATTCTCACACCATTCGGGCAGGCAATTCATTGCTGAAGCACCAGCATCCTCCCTGGTGCATGCTGCAACAAATACACTCTATCATCTTTGTTTTGGTTCTGTGTATCTACCCTGAGTGTAAAAGCGTCTGGATGGTCGCAGTATCAGAGCAGGTCCTAGCCTTGCAGCTGTCTCAGCCAGCAGTGGGGAGATGTCAACTCAACAGTCAAGTAGAAAGTATTGGAGACTTTTAATGGAAAACATTGCATTTACTCTGCAATTTTCTGCCATGCCATCCCTTAGAAAAACCTCCAAAGTGATTCTTGTATTCCTGCAGCCCTTTTTTGAACAAAGGGGAGTTGTATCTGATTCGAGACCTAGGATCCTTCCTACCTAGGGTGAATCCTGGCCACACTGAGGCCAATGATACACATCTTCTTGGTAGCCTGTCCTGACCAGGTAACATTTCTGCTGAACCACATAAAATGAGCTAACTGCCTTCCTGAATTTTAGAGTAAAAGGAGTCTTGCTTTCAAAGGAGTCTTATAGAGTTGGAATAAAGATTATTCCCTGGGGAAGGTCAGTTTTCCTTTAGCCACTACTTTACAGCTAAAATCTGTTAGAGATAGGTAAATATAGTTAAATCATTAATGGCAAAGCAGTATATGTTTTAATTTGTAGAAAAGACATGAATTACATAATAATTACACAGCAATTACAGTAAAATTACTATAGTTGCATGTTACCTGCAACTACTAATCGCTATAGACCTGTTAGTACATGACTATTATTATAGCATAGACTCAACAGAGCTGGTGCATCTGGGGTCTAAAGATACACCCAGTCATCAGAAAGTAACTCAGTCATAGAGACAACCCCCAACTTTTAGAACTGGTGTGTTGAGGGAAGTACAGTCAAAGTCTAATTATAACATAATTGCAGTACAATTCAAGGGTAAGTTGAAACCCCTGCATGAAGTAGCCTTAAACCAAGGTTTTGCAATGTTAAAAAATGATAATGTAGTTAAAAGATGCTGAAATCTTTATAGTTACGTGTACTTTGTGGCTAGAGTACAAAATGCCAGTACAAGCAGCCATTTCCATGTGCTTGGAAAAAATCCCCCAAATCAGTATCAGTTCTCTGAGTAGTCAATGTAGGTCTGCAAATTCAGGATTGAAAACCTGCCTGACCACAAAGTGTATATAATTCGTATTTGCATTTTTTCCATGTCATGCCATGGTCTCAGAAAGGGCGAACAAAAGCCAAGGAGGGTAATAGCAGGCTTCCAGATGAGTTCGAAGGCCTGGGAAAAATACTAAAATAATAAAGTAAGAGTAGAGGGGCCTTATGTGATCTACTGTGTCTCTCAAATAACCTTATGCAACGATTTCTCCTTCCAGCCTAAACTTTTGTCTGAACCATAGCATATAATTTTGTGAGACATTCACTCATGTTTTAAAAGCTGCAAGTAAGGGATCAATTATTATTTACCCTCCCTGTTGAAACAGAAAATTTTCTAGGCTGAGTTTGTCTGGCTATGGTTTCCAACCATTGGACCACATGTATTTTTCTGTTAGATTGAAGTGTTGCCGGCTGTGAAGTGTCTTCTGCATTTATCACACCATGATAAAATCACCCCTTATGCTTTTCCTGAGTAATCAAAGTAGAGGAAACCTCTAGATTTTCTCCACAGAAGACACTTCCCAAAATTGAGCATTCTTTCCCAGCTCCTTTTTAATTCCCAGATAGAGCATTATAACATCCCTCATCTCTCCACCTGTGGCATCTCTGGACCCCCTGGGGACAGGAGTAACCAGTGCCTTGACATTACTTATCCTGCCCATTGCCCCTGGGACACTGAACCTGGCCTGGCCCCGCTGCCGGGGCACGGTAACAGTAGGGAAAAAACAGAAGCTGGAAGCCACCAGCCACCTGAGAAACAAAAGCGGCAGCTCCATCAACACTCATAGTTAATTTTGTGTTTTGAAGTAATAAACATCATGGACAACAAAACAATATTATTTCTTTCCTCCTCCTTGGCATTTGTCTGTTTATATGCTGATGGACATGATTTGCTCTTTCAGCTATTACGTTGTTTTTCTTATCTGTTGCAGCAACTAAATCCTCCTAAAAGCCACTGCTTCCTCTGAAATACCTCCCCCTTCCCCTTATAAATGGGATTTATTTTCTCCTAAAGAATGACCTTACATTTGGTTGTGTTGAAACATGTACTCAAATGAACCCCCCTTTCCAAGTGACCTCGACCTGTGCCCGTCATCTTTTCTCTCTTCATTGTTTTCTTTTTATTTGCTACAAATTCTATCAGCAATGATTTAATATTTTCTTCAAGATCATTGATAAAGATATTGAATGGGATGAGAGCAGCTCCCTGGAGGCTTCTGCTCAAAAAAACCCTTAGTGATTGCAAATGCCTTTCTGAGATCTACCAACTGAGCAATCCTTAATCTTTTTAAAATGAGTCTGCATTGATTTTCTTGTGCAGCTAATTTTTATAAGAATGTTATTAAGGACTTGCTCTAATGCCTTATAGAAGTTGGGCAACTGAATCAAATTTGTGATGTCACGAAACTTTCGAGGTAGCGTATAAAAATAATAAAAAAGAAAAGACAATATTGATTGAATCACTTGTTCTTTTGACTCCTTGATGATTCTTTTCCCTGCCAGCCTTTTATCAGAGACCAATGTCAATCTAAGCTTGTTTGTAACCTTGCAAGTTGGGTTTTTTTTTTTTTATCATTCTAGGATTTATTAGCATTAATACATCAAAGAGCACCTTGACCTCAGTTGTTAATTCTTACGGGTGCAAATTACCCGGTCTTGCAGAGTCGAAGCGCTCTGAGCGGGACACATGGGAAGGAGTGTCCTCTCCGCTGTGCCCATCCCTGCTGACTGACTCTGGCTGATGTCACCTCAGCTCCTCAGTGCCCGGGGAAAGCGCCGCTTCAGTACTTCAGCCTTTTGCACTTTGTGATCAATGATCCTGCCAACCCTGTCTAACAGCAGGTCTGCATTGTTAATGGGATTTCATTTCATTTGCTCCCGACGTACGTAAATAACTCCTCCTGGTTAGCCTTACCCTGGCCTCTTCTCTCCCTTAATAATTACTTATATTTCCACATTTCCTCATTTCTGCCCATTGCTATCAGTATCATTTTGGTTTGAACAGCATTTCTACCATGTGATCATTTAATGAAGGGAGGCGTTTCTCCTCCAAGGAATTGAGGAGCCGTTGCACAGATATGGATGATTGGGGCTCTTCTTTCTGCAGAATTTGCTTTCTCTCAACCTGAAATCAAGGAAATACCCACTAGAGCACAGAACTGGGCTTTTCTAAGATGGTGCCTTTTGGGTTCATCGGCTGTGCAGTCAGCCCTGTCCCTGTGGCTCCAGCACTGAGTTTCCCTAAGGCTTTCCCAGCAGGATGGACAGACTGAACATGGTGCAGAGCTGCTGCTGCTGCTGGAGGACAGGCAGAGGTGGGGTGGGATCTGGGATGGTTCCCCAGGGAACCTGGCTCCCTCCCCTGGCCCCATGTGAAAGAGGAGGAGAGGCTTCAAGGTGGTAACAGCTTAACAGCTGCTCCTCTGCAGGGCTCCCCACTGCCCTACCCCAAAAGCAGCCAGTGCCCGTGTGTTTGGTGCCCCTTCGCCTTGGAGGTAACACCACCACGGCATGGCAGCCTTTCCAACTACGGATCCCTGCCTGGTGTGAAAATTCATCCAAGAAGAAGGGCAAATGCCAGCTGATGAGCCCAGACTTACTTTACTGCTATCATGGGTACATTCACAGCCCCAAGCCATTGCTTGGCACTGTCCTGAAGCTGATGTCAAAATACTCTCTCCTGCTTGCTTTAGCTGCATTTTTTTCAGCTTTGGGAAAGGGGTGTCTTTGAAGAGGCAAGCATATGTACTGCTGGTGAAGACTCTCCCCGTTAGCCTATAGCAAGTAAATGATCATGAGCACTTGCATCTACATTGACTGACACATTTGTGTTCATATGTAATATGGATTTATTCCCAAGTGCTGTAGTACATTTTGATAGATAAATCAGTAACATTACCGAATTTGCTGTCTAGAAAGAGTATATTTGCCTGGTAGGTAAGGAGGAAGCAATTATGGTATTGTGCAAACACTAGATGTTACTGATATTTTGTAATATACTATAGCGTATGATGGTGTTTGTATAAGAAAAGCCAGCAAATGACAGTTGAAATGATACTTGCAAAATAAACAGTGACTGATAGACTGGCAGAAGATGTCTCAAAAAAAAAATACTGTTCCTATTAAATAGTGTGCAATTTAATACATTAAACTTTACCTGCCAGAGTCTAGTTGATCTTTTATTATATCCTTTGCCTATTATAAGCAAGTGTTCATAGGTACTAGTTTCCAAAAAAACCCAAAAATATACTGTGGCTTAGTCTTAGTGACACAGATCTTAGTGCACTCTAATTTTTCCAGTTTCTTAGCTGGACCCTGAGTGCTGGCGGCAAATTTACCCTGGGGTCCAGGGGAGACAGAGCCCCACCATGTGCACAGCTGAGTGCGGTGGAAAGGCAGGCTGTGCTGCTGGGCAGCTCTCCCACCATTGCTGGTGTTATGGAAACTGGATCCAACACGAAGAAATGGCAAAACCCTCATACCAGGCATGGGACAGCATAGCTCATGTGCAAGATATTACCCTAAGAGAAGTTTTTCTCTTAAGTGGATTATTAGTTAACACTGGGATCAACTTAGGATAAACCATGGATGTTTTTAACCTGGGATATTATTTAGGAAATACCAATTAAACAAGCTGTGGGTGGCAGAAGCTTGCACAATTACAAGACCTAAGACCAATGTGGAATGTTTCAGTTCTGCTTTCTCCTCAGAAGCATCAGGGGCCACTAAGGAGATACCAAAATTATGCATAGACACTGAGGTAATTCAAAGAAATTTGCTTTAAAATACCATAACTTCAAAAAGGCAGTTTTATTGCCAATGAGCATCATCTGAGAGACTAACTTGCACTTTTATGCAAAGATCAATCAGTTGCATTTAAAACAAAGCAGAGCAAACTGAATCCAAACTGAAAGGGATTTGTTAGCAACTTTAGATTTAATTTAAATTTCCCCAAAGGACATCCAAACCATATGTGGAAATAAAATGCATGCATAAAACTGCATATTCCGGTGCAGTTTATCAGATACTTGACATCTCAATCAACATACTAATGTACTTCCTGAGACACCTCCTAAGCATCTGCAAATATTTCCTTTTGATTGCTTTTGTTTTCTTCCTGTGAAAGAAATCTTCCTCTTCTGGCTGTTCTCCTTCTCCTGAGCATGTAACCTCCCCGTCTGTCCTTGGCTCGGGGCTAGCCAAGCACATTCCTATCTTCCTTGAAATGTAGTGACTCAGAAATCTTCTGATGGCCTCACGCTGGGAGTGTCCAGCTTCTCCGGAGAATCTCCTTTGGCTTTTAGCCTTGGGATTTAAAAGAGGGGCCCTCTTAAGGAAAAGCATTTCAGAACATTTGAAGAATTATTTCACGTCTTTGTTCTGACCTTTTTTCTTTTTTTTTTTTTTGACAGAATTGTGCCATTCAACTTATAGTAATCAAAAAAAGTCTATAATCTGACTTGATGTCTCCCTGGTTATATTAATGTTAATAAATAAGGAGAAGAGAGTCTGTTCTCTGGCCCTGAAGGGAAGTGGCAAACTCTGGGCTGTATTCCTATAACAAAATTCTCTTTCCCTCTTTCCTCCTGGGCATGGTGACTTCATCCATTCTGCCTCCTGGAAATGATTCCTGGCTTGTGCATCACCCAAACCATGTCTGGATATTTTCCAGGAAAGTACCACTTGGCATGGGTCAAATCCATGCAGGGTAATGTGTTACTCCATCTACTCAGTTCAATAAGATGATGACCACAGGCCAATGCACTATCTGTCACCCTGCTTTGTTTGATAGAATAGGCATAGCCCCCAAATCCCATCAGCAGGCATTTCCAGGAAGCTATTCAGAGCATCTTGTCTCAACAGCTTGCTGGAGGAGCTGGGTGGAGAGAGGCAGTGTGTTTATAGGGGGAATAAAGAGCCTAGCCTTGCCAGCACTTGGCACTGCACCCCTGCCTCACCTGCTCTGGGACTTGCAGAGGAGCATGCAGGAATCCTAGACAGCAGGGTAGAGGGTTTATTACCTGTCATTTGGGGTGGCTGTTGATGCACACGATCACCATGCTAATGCGTAGATAAAAACCCTTTGTGTTACGCCATCATGTTTTCCTTATATATCTTCCTCGCTCGCTTGCTCTTGCTCTCTCTCTCTTTCCATCTGTCTCTAGACATCGCTTACAAGGGCTGGAGTGCCACAGATTCTGAACACTGACAGTTCCCAAGCATGCAGAATAGCAGGAATTTGCTCAGACCTATTGGTACAATACATCCTCTCCCTGCCAAGATAGCTGCACACTAACAAGATGACAAAGTGAGCTATTCAGATGGTGTAAAATCTCTTAAACATAACAAAGCTCTTCATTTGCCCCCACTGGAAATCAGAAAGACTCCACAAACTGAGATTACCAACTCAGCACAAACCCTAATGAGCAGATGACCAAGACTTCTGTCCCGAGACAGCTCCAATCCTCAGGTCTAAGCAAATGCCCATCCTACTCCTACCAGTAGCAAAGCGCTGGTAGAGCAAGGGCAAACAAAGCACCACACGCATGAACAAGCCAAGAGCCAGGCAACTGTCCTTAAGGACAGCCTCAGCCCCTCTCTCCCGCCGGAGGGAGAGTGGTGCAACTCTCAATTGGCCTTTGCCCTTTTCCCTTCCCGAGGCCACTCTGGCTCTGTGCACCAGAGCCAAATGCTTTGACACTTCTGTCTGGCCATGATTTGTATACCTTTGTCCCCTGGCACCTCCTGGGCCCAGAGTCCTTTGCTCTGCTGCTCTTTCACAGCCCTAAGACCCTGGGGACCTGATCCCTAAGTGCGCTGAGCCCAAGGACCCTTCAAGATACAGAAGCTGCTGAAGCTCACCTCTTCCTGAGTGGCAAATGCGGTGGGCCCTTTGATTTACAGTGTGTTGGTCCAGAGGCAGGATGACATTTGAAGACAGAGAAAAACTGACTCTACAGGAGTTACTCATAGCTTTAGGCAGCATGGGAAAGTTCCAGCTTCCCAAAGAATACACATCTATATCAGCAGCATGTCTTTTTCTTCACTCTTTCCCTAGTCCCTCAGTTTAAATTGGGATCTCTGAGGATCTCATAAGATCTTTACTCAGCCTTTACCCTCATCCCCATCCCCACCCTACTAACTCTGAACCACTGCATTTGACTGGGTGTGTAAAGCAAAGGAGAAGAGAGAAAAGAGAGAACGTTTGTGTTTTGGGGTACATTCCCCAGAGGGTCTCAGGAGGCCAACCCTCCCAGCAGGGAGAGCACCTAGGTGTTACCCCAAGCTGGAGGTGAAAGAGCCCAGTTACTCGCTCCGTACTGGAAGAAAGCGACACAAGCACAAGCTGCAGGAGCAGATGGGCTCAGGCAAGGGTCGGTGCCGGGAGCAGCAGCTGAATGCAGGTGGTGGCCCTGCTCCTGTTCAAGCCACACTTGGCTCTGGCTGCAGCACCATCAGCCTGGCCCTGGCGTGAGCTGCAGCAACGGCTGTGCCTGGAGAAACGCAGCCAGGGACCCGCAGCACTGACAAACCGGAGCTGACTGAAGCCCAAGTTTTCTAACATAGGCTTGCCCAGCAGTCTTGCTGATCTCAAATACCTGTGGGCTCTGGGCCTCGGTAGCTGAAGGGGACCGAGGTGGGAACAGGATGTTTTCAGGAGCTTGAAGAGACAGGGTGCCAGCTGAGCATCCCTCCCCCAGCCTCTGGGTGTCTGGGCACAAAGCAGCTGCCTAAAAAATAACTTACAAATTCCAGCCTTAATTATACTCCTGGCAAGCACCACATTAAGGCAAGCTACTGCAGGAGCTGGCTTTTTAGAAGAAAACTAGCAGTGTTAATTTCATCTGTTTCCAGATAAAAAAAAAATGAACATGGATAATAATTCAGTGCATCCAAGGGAATGGCGCTGATGGAGAACCTCATCTTTTTTGCTTTGGGGGCAACATCAGGAGGCTGTGTTGCTGAAGCAGAGGAATATTGGTTTCTGTTGGCACTGCTACCACACATAAGAGAAGAGGATGCTTCACAGTGGCAATAATAAAAGCAGGGACAGGCAAAAATAATAGTTTTGTTGTTCTTCAAGCTTCTAGAATGGCGTGATAGGAAAAACACCTATTGTTTGAAGACACCATAATAATTTACTGCTATTTTGTGAAGGAAAAATAATCAGTTAATGAGTTTTTGTTCAGCATGTTCACTACTATCTGGAAATGAGGAAAAGGAAACAGTTCTTACAAACATTGCTTGGTTTCAGGAGGTTTTTTTTCAATACCCACTTATTGCAAAACTGGTAAAAGGAGCTTTATAAAACTCCAGAAATGAAAAGAGGAATTGGCTTTTGATAATTTAAATGCTCTAGATCTTCAACAGTTTTAAATCATGGGATTTGCATTTAATGTTTCAAAAAGATAAACGTGTATTTTGCATTTTGTTATGGCATGTTTAGTCAATACCATCCTCTGCAGTGCATCAAAAGGACCTTCAGACAATGAAGGAGAAAACGTGCAACCAATTTCTCTCAACTGGCATTTAGATAGCATTCAGTAAAGGAATGTATCTAGTTAAGATATGTACATGTATATGTGACTATAGTCACATCTAGCTAAGAGAGGTCTTAGCTAGAGATACCTTTTTTTTTGTATATAAAAGATCTATAAAAGATGTATTTAATAAAGAAGGAACAAACCAAAAGATTATTTAGGAAGCATGCAAGCAGTAAATTTTTACTTCTCATGTTAAAAACTTGCCTATTGCTTTACAATAAATCCAAATGGATGTCTATAGTGATGCAGTCCTTGGTCCTCCCATGGTCCTCAGAGAGCCAGTGTGGCTTGGTGGGTGGAGACATGGTTAGGACCTCAGGTCACCTCAGCTTGGCCTCTCTTCTGCTGTCTGACTTCAGCACTTCCACTTACTCTTCCGGTGGGAGCAGAGTATTCATGGTATCTCCTTTTAGATGTTAGCAATTTTGGGTTCTGAACTGTGTTCTCTGGAACGTCACCTCCCTCTTCATTAGCCGGCTATGAAGCCTAGGCCTGAAGTGAGGTTAGTAACCTTATGTACATCCACAGTGGGAGTAATGATACTAGTTCTCTTTATAAAGCACTTTTTATTTCTAAGAGGAAAAGTAATTGTTATTATTTGTAATTATTATTACACGGCATAAGGTCCAAATCTTCATACTTCATTTAGTAAATGCAGGAAGCACAAGTCTACTGCAAATATGAGGAAGTACTGTCTATTTATCTAACTTGCAATAGGCAAATTTTGAAAGGGCACCGCTGTATAAAAGCCCACAGGAGAGAGGAAAGAACACACACACTTAAACACTGACAAGAGAAAGACATGATACTTTTGAGCAAACTAATGGAGATGTTAAAACTCAGAAGCACCAAAGACATCCACTAACTTGAACATGCAACTGGCAGATATCACCGAGCCATGCTCTCGTGTGGCTCTCAGCTGTTGCTTGCTTGTATGTTCTAATTTCAGCATGCCTCCTCGGTGTTACTCCTACATGAACTGGCAGAGTTGTCAGAGACAATCATGTCAGGGTGCTGCAGACCACTTTTTCCCTTGCAAAGAATTTGATGGGTCTTATTGCTCAAAATAAAAATGCAGGTTTCATCCATACAAAGCTTTCTATTTTGTACTGGGAACACTGGAACCATGTGAAGGAATCTTCTTCCAGCCATGAAAAGAAAATCAAGTAAGAGGAAAGGGTTTCCTTTCACTGTAGGGTGATGAGGTCCACAGGCAAATGCAATGGATACTCCCAAGGTTCAGGGAAAACAATACTAAAATGTCATCTTTCTCTAGCGGTCACAGACAGCAGTATGATGAAAAGCAGACTGGCAAACTCCTCCTGGCTTTGGGCTCACATGGGCTCTCAGTAGGAAGCTGAAGTAGGATATAATTAATTATCAGTGATAAACAAGCTCTTGCAGTCTGCTATTGACATGGATCATTTACTTTAAACAAGACTTTGAATTTTTTGACAATGATGGAGGAGGGTTGCCTGCTCCTCTATCCCTATTCCCATGCAATGGAAAGAACCACATCTTTTTGTGCCATCCCCTAACCAGAGTGGCATGCACCCTGTCTCCTGTTCTGATATAAACTCCACTAAAAAGACTGTTAAAATCCTGGCTAAATAAGACTCGTCTTTCTGTCATGTTCATGGAATGCCCTTCCCATGCATTGGCCTTTGCCATTTCCAGGGATGTGCCTGGCAGCAGCAATGCTGCAAACCTTGGTGCTCTCAGGGAGGAGCAGGAGCTGAAGCCATGGGAGATCATGCAGCACTCAGGAGCAGTGTGTTGATCCTCCATCACTTTCCCTTGGCCCCTGGCCCCCTGTGGCTTGTGCTGCTGCCCAAGAGTGATAGGTGGTCATTGTTCTTGCTGCAGCTTACAACTAATACTGGCTGGGTAGTCGATCTTTGCGATAGCTGGGAATTTTGCCCATGGAGGTCTTCCCTCTATGATTGTCCCTATGGTAGCTTCTGCAGCACCTCCACAAGTTAGTTCACATGTTGATGGTCTTTGAGTGAGTGAGGGTGGCAGCTGAAACAGCTTGAGGAGGCTTTACTTGCCCTTCCTCGCAAAGGGCTCCTGCTCTCAGTGGACATACCCATGATCAGAAAGACCTGGCCCTTCTTTCTGGAAACTGAGTCCAAATTCCAGGGAGCAGTGCTGTGCCTTTAGTCTCTTCCTTTCCCTTGGGATGCTGGGTTGACTGGTAGTGGAAGGAAAACCCCTCTGTAAAAGTTTCTAAAACTCTTCTTTTTTCTTGCCATGGCTCCAAGATGCCAGTGATCCTGCAGCCCTGCACCTGCACACAGACCCCTCAGTCCTACAGTTTGCTCCCCGTGCTGCGTACATTAGTGTAGAGGTGTTTTGGAGAGGCACCCCATCCTGCTCCCTGCCCAGGAACAGCAAGAGCGCTTCCCCCACAGTGCTGTGCTGTAGGGACTCCCTTTTCCTTGAAGGTGGTGACTTGACCTTTCAGAGGAGGCCTCTTTTCCTGTGGCTCACCCTGCAGGTGCCTTCCCCATCGGTGATGTAGGTGAAGAGCTATAGCAGAACTGCATGGCCCCCCAAAATGGGGAGCAAAAGAAAAGTGAACCATATAGGTAGGGAGAACACTAGGTCATAGATCCACACGGCATTTTGCAGCCCCCAGACCCACTGACAATTTCACTGGTAAATATGATTAATTGACATGAAGGGTTAAAGACTTCATTATGAAATAATTAAGCATACGCATTAGTTCAGTTGATGGCAATTCAGCCAGAAGGATGAGGTTTCCTCAGCAGCAGCAGTCCAGAAGCTGATTTTGCACTGCTTTAAAAAGACCAGGACCCAGCAGCCTGTTTTATTTTGATGACATATAGACTTGGTACTGGAGGAGGCATAAACTCCATGCTTTCTATCTCAAAAAACCTCAGTACAACTCTGAAGTGTAAGAGGTAACAGCTTGTGATAACATTCCTGTAGGCCCAAAGAGACTAATATTAAATACAAACTTTTAAATCACTATAAACCAATTCTGTATATATTTTTTAGTCTTTGTGCTGGCTAACAGACATGTTTTAGAGAGCTGCACTTTGTCTTTGTCTTTCTATATCTGTATATCAAAGGACCTGTTTCATGGCATTGATAAAATTCCCCTCTCACTTACCATGAAACGGACCCCTAAAACCAAAGCCTGCAAACCAGCAATCTGCACACTGTTGTTCTTGGAGCTGGGAATGGCATTGCGCTCCTGAAGCCTACCCTGCCTCAGGGCTTGCTTTTCAGATGAAAAAGAATACCAAAATGGATTGAGAAATACCCACACTGCTCAGAACAAAAGAAATGAGTCAAATGCATGTACAGAAGTGCCTAAAAAAACCCAACTCATGAGGTAGCCTCCAGCTCTGACTCTGTAACTCTGCCCTTTGGACATGTCTCTCTTCCATCCATGGGATGCGCAGCAACAACATGCAACTCCAGGAGGATGTAGCTGCATTAATGCAGGAGGAAAACAAACAGAGAGAAGCTCGTCAGCAGTCTCCTGTCTGTGACTGGGAACCCTTTAGCAGTGTGCCAAAACACCTTTCGGGAAGATGCAATGCTGTAATGAATATGCCAAGCACTTGTGACAACTCTGTCATCCAGATCTTTGTCACTCAAAGCTCCCAGGTTTTATTTTCCATAAGATGTTTGCCTTGTGGATAGGATTGAACCAAGCGGTGCTCTGTGGCCTTCAGCAGGGTCAAATCATTGTAAAAAATACATATCTCATCAAGATAATCTTCTCCATTTTTATCATTTCCTTTTCATTTTTACCTCTGGTTTTCTCCCTCTTCAAATACAGAGATGGCAAATTAACTAAGTTAAGTGATTAAATCAAGGATCACCGTGTCGCGGACAAATCATGTTCTCTGAAACTTTTTCAGTCTGCAAATCACAGCCTACCCTCTAGCAATTGGTGTCTGCTAATGTAAAGCCACTCAGTCTGATTAAATGTGACTTTGAGCAGTGGGCGGTTTTGTGCTTGTCTTTATGCGTAAAGGTAAATGTCATCAAAATGAATGGAGCTTTGAGTGTTACTTATGTATTTGATGAACTCCGTAGACTCTCCCTACCAAGTGTATAGTAAGCGCTTGACTAGATTTATCAGCTGCTTTATAAGGAGCAGCAAGAAACCCAGATTAAAGGTTGCTAAGTTACAAACCAGATAAGACATAGGCGTATTTCCAAATTTATACAAACACCATGCCTAAATTCAAGAAAAGCGTAAGAAGCGGTCTGAGCTCAAGAATAGGTTAGCGTGCAAGATGGATTTCTCTCTCTATTTCTCCGCGTGGCTTTACTTCCAGCGATATTTCAAAGGGGCATTACAGCATTCAGAACCTATTACAACATGCCAAGTATGAGAGAAATAATGCCTAATACCCAGCATGGGGGCTTTTTAATGGTAATACAAATATTATGCAGCATTTCCCTCCCCAAGTCAAGCTGTGCTTGCCTTGAACACAATCCTCCTACAAATACAAACATGTACATCCTGGGCGCACAGGCCCTTGTTACAATGGGGACAAAGTAGAACAGTCTTCTCACGCAGATAGCATAGACATTAATCCGACGATTGAAGAAATGGGATTTTGAACTGTGCAAATTCCAGTTCAAAGGAGGGATCCTTCTCAGTATAGATGTCTTTGTTATCAGCCCGTGTTTAGCTAATAAATGGTTTATTAAAAATGGCATGGCTGTGAGGGGCTTACATAAATATTACTGGGTTTGGAGCAGTCCAGCATTAAGCTTACAGTGCTGGAGAAGCTGTTAGGAGATGTTTACGTGCACCGCACAGGGAAGCAGTGCATGGAAAGATGGAGTTTTTCTACAGGCAACACATTTTCAGCCTACTTAAATACCCAGGCTTTCTTTTGGTCTCATATTATTAGTAGGCACCGTCACAGAAGGCTATGTCCTGAGATCTCTGTTTATTATAGTGATGGAAAAGCTGCTGGAGCGCTTAGCGCCCAGCTCGGAGGTGGAGCACTTTGGTGTGAGCGCAGGTGTGCTGTCAGGTACCCTGTGGCTACGAGCCCAGCCAGTTTCCCTGTCAAGATCTGTGCTACAGGGTCCCACTGTAGGAGAGAGCAAACCGACTATTTTAAAATATCTGGTGGAAAAATAAGTCTATATTTTGCAGGCCACCTTTTGCCTTCAGAAAGGCTAACCAGAGACATCTATCACATGATCACACCACGTATCTAGCTCTGTTCAGAAAAAAATATTGGAAAATTTTAATTGAATTCCTCCTACATATGGCTTGACAGCTAGAAAATGCTTCAGCAGGAGCTGGCTAACGGGTACAGAAGCACATTGCCCACAAGCTTGTTTCTCATGCCCTGCTCCTCATGGGGATGCAGAGTCCAGCAGAACTAGGCAGAGAGTTCTGCTACACCATATTGATGCCCCCAGGGCATTTCCAGAAAAAAGGTCAACTAGGGCCTTCTGGCTTCATTCTGGTAGTTAAACACAGAATAATCACCTGACTTCCAGACCATGGACACCCCTCAGCCTGTCTTTATCATCACTTGGAGCTCTACACCATAACGTCTTAATATAGTAGAAAGTTGTTGTTGTGCCTGTACTTTCTTCTTGTTCTTTTTTTTTTTTTTTTTAAAGGAGTAATTTCATTTACATGAAAGAACAACAAAATCCAGCCTGAATCCCATCCTTTCTCCTGTTTAATTACCAGCTCTTGTGTTTTCAAGTAGTTGTAAGGTAAGAGTAATTATCATGAGTTGGACTTGATGATCTGAAAGGTCTTTTCCAACCTAAAAAATTCTATGATTCTATGAAATAGGGCTTTTTCTTTTTTTCTATCTAGGAGCCAAAAAGTTGCTTCAGGAGCCTCGGTAAGCCACACAGTAAAACATACCTTAATGCTACTTGGTTATAGCAAGAAAAAAAATAGCATGGCCCTACATCATCTAGTGGAAGTTATGGGCACTTCTTGGCCTATGAGCTGTCTGTGCTCCTGCCTGCTAGCCAGACAGAGAGTACCAGGGACCAAAGTTCTGTGTTTTGGGCATTGATTTAAGTGCAGCCTTGTCACAGGTACTAAATTTACATTAGCTTTCAGCCACAGCAACAAAATGCTCATTACAAACTGTGTGCTTTAATTTCGGAATGTTTTTTCCCATTACATTTCAGAATTTTTCCTTCTACTTATAGATACGTCTTATCATACTCTATAAAGACGCAATTCCCATCAGTATTTATTTTCTTTGACATGAAGCCTGTCTCCTTTCTTAGCTCTGAGACTTATGACCCAGAGGGAACGACACCTGGTGGATTCTCTGCACTGGTAGGACCACTGCATCTGCACCAGCAGTTCACCACAGGACCACCACTCAATCCTTGCTGCTCTGAGTAAAGTCAGAGCACCTACTTACAGCTGCAGTCAAATAGATAATGTTTTGTAACCACTCTTATGAGTTTTTTGTAGACACGTGCTCTACATCATCCTACCATTTCTTGCTCTAGGCAAGATACTACCCTGAGAACATCCAGTAGAAATGAATCCTACTGTAAGATTAAGTTTTGGACTGAGCCTTTGAGTCATTAGCCTCATAGTTAGGTGCTCTGTTTTCTCTTTGTGTGTTTGCCGACAATTTAATCTCTCCGACTGTCAGCTCTTGACTGTAAAATCCTTCAATCTGTGCTCATGGAGATCTCAGTCATCCCAACAACCAGTGCCACCGTTTTAATAATTGCAGGCCTCTTTTGCACATCTGCAGTGGTGAGCATGAGAGAGCGGTCTGAAGAATGAGTTTAAAGGGCTTTTCTATAGTCATCCTTTAATTTTATTACATTACATTACCTGAGTTTGATTCTCTTTTTTTGGGAAGGCAATAATATGACATTGAGTGATATTCCTGTTCTTAGGCCAGGCAGGAGAAATTCCTTCAGGAATATAAGGAAAGTAGGTCCTGCAACTTCTATTTCATAGAATCATAGAATCATTTAGGTGGGAAAGGATCCTTAAGATCCAACCATAAACCTAACACTGTCAAAACCTCCACTAAACCATGTCCCTAAGTGCCACATCTACACATCTTCAAAATAGCTTCAGGGATGGTGACTCCATCACTTCCCTGGGTAGCCTGTTCCAATGCCTGACAACCCTTTCTGGGAAGAAATTTTTCCTCATATCCAATCTAAGCATCCCATGGCACAAGTCGAGGTCTTTTCCTCTTGTCTTATTGCCTGTTACTTGGGAGAAGAGACTGACCCTCACCTTGCTACAGTCTCCTTTCAGGTAGCTGTAGAGAGTGATAAAGTCTCCCCCCAGCCTCCTTTTCTCCAGGCCAAACAACCCCAGTTCCCTCATCCGCTCCTCATAAGCCTAGTTCACTCATACATGGAAGACAAAGTCCAAACCAGCGATGCCGTTGCTCTTGAAAGAGCTGCCTGAACCAATGATACTCATCTTTTCTGCTCTTCAAGTTGTGACACAGACCTCGCAGTCCTTTTTAGAGCAAAATACCTGTTGATTGCAATGGGAGTTTTGCCTGAAGTATCAAATCCTGGTTTTCTATGCGCTGTCTGTCACACTAACTACAGATGCCAATGCCAAAGAACTTTTTGTCAGACCTTTGCATTTTAATTTGCCAGGTCTGGTGAATAAAAGAAAATTTGCTTTCATTAGTGGGGGGCTGGTTTATATTTAGACCTTTATTTTGAGATGATTTTCTAGGTACTTCTTTTCCTTGTCTTAAATCAGAGGAGAAACGCCTATATGAGCACTGTCACTTTTGTCTCCTGCTGGTCTCTGCAGATTATGTTACAAAAATGTAAACACCATGATACCTTGCAGGGAGATGAGAAAAGAGAGTTTCAGAACATCCCTGTATTTGATTTATCTATATATCTACCAACCTGGCTGTCTAGGTATCCATTCATAAATAATAAAAAAAAATCTTTCATATTTACTGAGCTGGAACAAGAATTGGAAGGACAACTCCGGTTACATGCTCAGAAGTGGATGGATTTTGTCTTATAACCATCATCTGGTTAAACCCTCTCACTCAGAGTAGGGTCCAGGTGATATGTAACAGGTGCAGGTAAGTTTTGAATGTCCAGGAAAGAAAAGATTTCCCAGCCTGTCTGAGTTGCTTTTGTAATGTTTGAACACCATGACAATATTTTTTTCTAGCACCTTGGAAACAGATATTTCCTTTGTTGCAGTTTGTGCGCATTGCCTTTTGTGCTTCATTAGGTACCTCTAAGAAGTGTCTCTCCCCATCTTCTTTCTGCTGTCCTGTTCTGTACATGTCTCTCTCTTGTTTTTCTCGTCTTCTTTCTTCTGCCAGATTTTTCTCCTAGGAAAAAAGATTTAATCCCTTCCCTATCTTAGACCCCTTCTAAAATGCTTTGTCCTTCGCTTTGGCCATATAGAAGTACATGGACTTCAGTGAATATTTGAACCCAAATTCAGTCACAGGAACCTACAGTGATGTGTATATTATTCTTAAATTACTCTTTTACATTTCTCACTCATCCTTTTTAAAATAATCCAGAAGCTTTTAAACTCTGAAATCATAGCAAAGTGTTAAAACAACAGTGGCCTTTAAAGCTCCTTCCCTTCATAGCCATCTTCTCTTTCCTGCTCCCCAGAAAAAACAAAGCTTTGTGAAGGATGAAATCCCATGGGAAAGCTAATGCAGGGATTATGACATCATATTTAATGGGGCAACCGCTGCCACTTCTGAAGTAAGGTCTCTGCTGTGGCTTTTTGTAAATCCCATAAGGACCAAAGTCATTTGGGGGTGGATTGATTTTGATTAACTGTGCTTGTCGAACTTGAATTTCATGCCCAAGGTTTGGTCACCTAGGGTCCTTCCTAATTCACGACCTTACCGGTGAGTCAGTCATCCTGCAGGTTGCCTTCCCTTTCCATTGATTGCATAGCAAACAAGCTGAGATGAGATTTTCCAGTTTTAGGCAGATAAATTTAGACAAGATGAAACACACCTCGCTTAGTGCGGTGGTTTCTTCCTGTCATGAGTCCTGTAGGAGTTGAATCCCTGCATCCCTTAACTTATCCCTGTAACTTCAGTGGCTTTTACGAGGTTCCCTGCAGGAATCCCTCCTTGCTGGCCCAGACACAAAGCTGAGGTGAGTGAGTACTGCCCATTCTTACCCACACTGGACCAGATACAAATGAATTCTTATGGAGGAAGAGCAATACTTCACACCCAAAGACCCCTATCTAAACACACTCCCATCGAGATTTTTATTTATGATTTACTATATCTTTATAAAAATCTCACAGTACTTTATAAATTACACCAAAGGAGATACAGTGTGTGCACTGTAACCTAAATACTGTGATTTACTGAGAGGCTGGAACTTATTACAGAAAACAGAGCTGAATGGAAGAGGAGAACGAGGTCCACAGCTAAGGAAAAGGAGCAGGAATTAGCATGCATCTTCCCAGCATTAACTGTGATAAAGCCACAGAAATGTAGCACAGCTCTATTTCACTTTTATGAGACTGTATTCACCAGCAGCAGAGGTAACAACCATGTTTTCAGAGGTACATGAGAAATTCCCAAAGACCTTATTTTTGAAGGATCCCAAAACAGAAAATGGAAATGGGTATAAGCAGTGGCAAAACAGATACACAGTGTCTGAGATCCATAGAGGTATAGACTTTTTCAGACTCACGATAAATGGGGAAAAGAAATTTTCACTGTATAATTTTCTTCTGCCTAATTTTCCACATAAGGTACATTTTCATACTCTGCATGCATACTTATACCATATTTATTATGCGTCTGTTGAAAACAAAGAAGCCACAGGCAGACACACAGACATCCCCCATCCCCCAGACCTGCCCCTCCTGCCGTGGCGTGGGAGCTGCAGCCTACCAGCAGTTCCCTGGGGGAAGGGGGATCTTTAATGGGGAGAAGCTGAGGTCGGACACTGTATCTGCGGCACATATGCACTCGTGGAGAATCCGTACATAATCAGGCCAGCAGGGACATCAGAAAGCCAAAACCACTGTGCAGCATCTCCATAACAATATTTAAGTCTGTGGTGGTTGCTAATATAATTCTGTAGATGGAGGACCACAAGGGCTCAGGACCAGTGGGGAATCCGGGATGACTGGAAGTTAAAAAAAAATAAATTACTCTGTTGAACATGAGAGGTTTAAGCCAAATTTATGCAAGGATACAAACCTGAAGTGGGTCTGTTCAGTAACAGATGGATTTAGTCAAAGGTTTAAATTCAACCTAGAAACAAAGCCCCATCATTTTTCCTGGTATTACACACTAGCCAGGCAAGCAGCAATGGTCCCGTGCATGCTGATGAAGCAAAAAGATAAGAGAATGAAAAAAATCCAGGCTCTCCGGTGCTCAGTTTCCTCTCACTGTCTGGTTCAGTCCCTTCCCATCTCCTTTTCTCTATTTAATTAAACCACGTTAATGGTAATGTCTATCAACTAACGGCTTTGCATTTGGCATCCGTATCTCTCAGACGAGACGCCGAGTCAATCTGACGGATGAGAAGAGTGGTTTGGCTTTTGCACTCATTTAGCTGATGTGATGCAGAAGTGATGGGAGCCCTTCCCGTGTAAGGGGATTTGGAGGAGAAGTTTGTAACTGAGCAGTTGCCACTCCCTGGCCATCCATCCTCTGAGCAAACCCACTTTACTATCCTTTCCAGTTAACAATAAGCTTTCTGATTTTTGTTTTAAACTGTTTGTAACACTCTATCCCTGGTAAGGAAACTTTTAAACAGTGTTTTTCCCTCTGTTTTTTTTTTTTTTTCAAATATAATTTGCAAACAATACAGATCACTGTACTCCAGGGAAAGGCATTTATGAGAGAGGAGTAGGGGATGTGTGTATTGTTTAAAGAGGGGAAAGGAGGTCATCAGCAGTACTGTAGGAAAAACAAATATCTGCAGATCTTTAGATAGTATTGGCAAAAACACAAGAGCAGGAAACCAGTTCTGAACTGGGGAGGTACCATGCATGAGACCATTGAATAAATAAAATGATTTTTTTTTCTGAGTGCATTCAATAACACCAACTAGCAACTGATGTTCAAGTAAAAGTGATACAGATAGAAGCAAGCTCTGATTATTTTATTTTTCATGTGAAGCTGTCATACGTCAAAGAACTTCATATACATCAGTGAAATCTCCTGACACCACACCAGGCAAATGAGCATTACACAGCAGATGGGTAAAACAAGAGTTAAAGAAGCCAAACAGAAGTGGCCTCGCTGGAAATGCAGCTCAGCAGCCTCCTGCTCAGATAAAGCATCTTCAACCTCTTTCTCCATCCTCCCCTTTGCAGACACAACATATATGTGGCAGTCACCATGGGAATATCATAGAATCATAGAATCATAGAATGCATTAGGTTGGAAGGGACCTTTAAAGTCCATCTAGTCCAACCCCCCTGCAGTGAGCAGGGACATCTTCAACTAGATGAGGTTGCTCAGAGCCCCATCCAGCCTGGCCTTGAATGTCTCCAGGGAAGGGGCCTCCACCTCCTCTCTGGGCAACCTGTTCCAGTGTCTCACCACCCTCAGTGTGAAGATCTTCTTCCTAATGTCTAATCTAAACCGACCCTGCTCTAGTTTAAATCCATTGCCCCTCCTCCTATCGCTACAATATTATCCTGATGGACAGGAGTATCAGACGTGGGATCTGCTGCCTTTGTCTCCATGCCATTCTGGGCAGCATGGTGTCAAGCCTCCCACCCCGCTGCCAGCTGTGGGAATCGAAGACCATTGGAAACCAAAGTAGCCAGAATTAACATTCCACGAGAAATGCTGAGAAGCCCACTGAACTTTGTGTCACACCGTAAACACATCACTACCTCATGATGTGGATGTTTTTAGTTAGCATACTTTTAGTCTTACTGAATCCAACCAGCTATAAACATTGAGGGATAAAGTCTTAGGTAACTTCTTCAGGCAACTCCCGACGTGGCAGTCACCCAGACAGTGAAGGCAGTGACCGGTAAAGGGTAGCTCAGGATGCTGCAGGATTTTTAAAGGAAGACAATTTTTTGGTACCACAGCAATTCTTTGAAAAATGACAGTAAGAAGCAATTCTCACTCATAGAGAAAACCTTAGTGCACCTGAAATTGAAATTTGAAAATGGCCATCAGCAAAAGCCATCTATCTGAGAGATGCTGTTTTGCTTAACATGCACTAGAAATATAGAGAGGCCTATTTCATTGGCAATAAGGTATGTTTTTTTCCTCTGACTTTAACACCAAACGTCACAATCTGAGAAATAATTTCAGTTCTTTGACTCAGTGTTAGAGAAAATATTTAGTTCTGTGCATAAACCGGATGGCAGGCCAAAATGTTTCTCCTATAACCTGCAGAAATCGCTGGAGTTACTCCAGGGGTGCATTTAGTCCCTTCTGTTCAAAATTTAAGACCTGCTGTTTTTCTGACAGTTCAGGTAATTGCTACAGCTGGAGCAAGGCTGTATCTCATCAGCTCCGGCTTCAGCCTTTTTCCTGCCATTCTCTTTCCTGCAGCAGAAACACAGCAAATCCCTTGGAGCACGCTGAGGGATCGGTCCAGCACTAAATCCTCACCCGCCGGGAGTTGGTGGGGAAGGTCCCTGCAACCTGCAGCACATCCCGCACTGGCTTCCCTGCAGGAAAGGAAGGGCAAGACCTCACCCCTGGGGGCGGCTTGAGGAAATCCTGGAGATTTTGAGGTACCTGCAGAGATTGCCTCCCCTCCGCTAGCCCCGAGTCGCAAGGACAAACCCTCCAGTGGTGGGGTCAGCTTGAGGGCTTTCTCCTCCACTTCTCTGCCTCTTACAGCCCAGTCCAGCTCCTCTTTCCCAATCGGAGATTACTGATTTGGCCACGGGATGAAAAACAACTAAAGGCAAAGAGTCACCTTCCAAATATACCAAGGTGAAAGCCTCTGCCCTGGAAAGCTTAGGAAGAAAGACAAAAAAAAAGGGCACTAAGGAGATGATATTAGCTTTGTTGTACAGCTGTAGATCTGAAGCTCAGAGCTGAGATCCCCACAGTGGTGATTTATGGGAGACCATGATCTCATCCAGGCCCACAGTGGGGTACGAGCCAGACTCCTCTGCTGAATCCCCCACATGGCTCTAAAACCTTCTCAAATGGGAGAAAAATGATCATTTGTGCATAGAGATGAGACGTCTCTCAGCTTTTGGTCTTCCTAGCTGTAATCATTCCTTGAGAAACAACTGTGAAAGGGGTAGGATTAGGAGGTGAACTGTCGGACACTATGCTAAGAACAAATTGGCCATCTTTCTGTTGTGCCATTCTGCCCGTGCATGGATACACATGCTTACTCATAAAACCGAATGCCAACAGATTATCTTTCCCTCTAAACAGGATCATCTATGGATATAGATAATTCTATCTTCAATTAGAAAAATCCTTCAGTTTTCCTCTCCCATTAGTTACACACATACGCACACACAAGTCTGTGTAGATATCCAGTGCAGTACACTACCCACAAAATGTGTTAGTGAAATTATTAAGCCTAAAATAGCACAAACTCAAAGATACATATCAGCATTTCCCCAAATTCCATCACCTGCCCGGCTGCATATCTGATTCCCATAAATTTTCAGACTTACCGTTACAGATTTGTACAATTTGCAATCATTCCCTTAAACTGATTTTAGCCAGATTAATCTTATTTCTTCTTATTAGACACATCTTTCATGCAGAGTGTAAAACAATAATCCGCTTGTAATGCTCACTGGCATTGGCTGACATCAAAGAGATGGGCGGAGAATTGCAGTTAATGGCAATAACGGAGGGCCTGCTCCTTGGGTGGCAACACCTCAGAGGGTCTTCTACCTGCCTGCTGCAAGACTGAAATCCATGAACTCCAAAGATGCTTGTGGCTTTATAGTCACTATGGAGGTATCTCTCAGCCAGTTCCAGTTAATGACAACTGTAAATTTTTATGAAGAAAAATTTTAGTACCATCTGGAATTCCTGGAGAGAGAAAAACCTGTGGACTTGTCTTCTGCAGCACGGCAACCCCCGTCATTTTAATCAATGCAAACCAGAATGATATTTTATCATTTTCACTTCCATTCATTATGCTGTTCGCTTACTAATGTGTATTGGAATATGTGGATTTTGATGTTTGAAGGGCAGGATTTTTCCAGTTGTTTCACCTTTCAGTGGTCGGTGGAGCAGCAGTGGCCCCCGACCACGCACTGGGAAGCACTGTCATTTAGTCTGCTCTGCCCCAGCTCCAAAAAGTCCTTGTCTTCTCCCAAACCATTGTGACTATGCAAATAACAGCACTCCTTCTGACCACTTAAAAGATGAAGTCTGAGCTAGCTTTATAAAATTTCCTTAAATAAAAAAATAATAATTGAGTGAACAGTGCATTCTCAGGCTGACAAAAATTCTTCAGGCAGTGAAACAGCATTTTTATACGAGATACAAGAGGAGAGATTTCCTGACAACATCATGTTTCAATCTTTCGAGCAGAAAGCCCAAGCTAGAAAATTGTCTAGTGTCTATTCCCAATCAAGTGTGGGTATTTTTCCTGAGGTAGAAGGCAAAGTGTTCAGTTAAATACAGTGGTATGAAGCCTGTGAAAACATGTTATGGATCAGTCATTTATGCCTTCCAATACTACCTGACTTTTACAAGTGCAGGTTTTAATATCCATACAAAGATCTTGCAAGGTTTTTTGCAAGTGTCCTTGCTGGAGCGCTCTGGAATGAGCATGCAGAAACACAGCCCCATTTCTGTATAGATGAATCTGGAAATGGACCTAAAATACACTATTTGGCTGAAGGGATATGAGGACAGCAGAGATACAACACAGATTACATCAAATGTAGAATGTTTGCCCTATTCAAATGAAAATGCCCCTTTTTTTCTGAGCTCCAGTGTCCTGAATGAATAAGAAGCAGCCTTTTTTCTGCTCTGAGCTGTCTTAATGGACATTTTAATGACTGTCTCCTCAACTTTACAGCCAGCTGTCTAATTACTGAATGCCAATATTTATGAAAGCCCAGCATATACAGTGATAATGACACAATTCAATACTTATGGGGAGGACATTTTTTGTAAATACCGACACTCAGTAATCACAGTGACTACTCTCTTGGTATTCCCACTAATTTGAGAAGGCAATGAGAAAGATTTCCTTGAAACTTAAAATCCAGAGACTACTCACTCCTTACACTTTCAATTACTTCAGACCCAGAATATATTAGCCGTAACAAAGAACTGTGATTTCTTATTCCTGAAAAATCACCGCTGAATCAATGAGGCAAGGGGTATTTTCAAGGTGCTGTGATTGATTTGCAGGAGGTGGGGAGCCTGACAAGGTGAGCGGCAGGGAGAGAACACTCCCTCCGGCTTTTGCACAATAGCGGCGTGATTGGAACAACATTTGGAGAGGAGGGAGAAGAGGTGGGCAGAATATCAGACTCCCTTTGCCTCTCAAAATTCTCCTTTTCTAGCTAGCAAACTCCAAAGTCTCTGTTTAGAGAATTGCTCAAAAGCAGAGGCATTGCTTGATTTCAGGGCCTGTGAGATGAAGCAGCTGTTGAGAGCAAAGTCGTTCTCCAAGACTTAGATGACTCAAATGCACCTACGCTGTGGGTTTCGGTTGGCATTTAGCCAGTGGGCATTGGATCCA
Organism: Rhinoptilus africanus; assembly: GCA_013400135.1. NCBI lineage: Eukaryota > Metazoa > Chordata > Aves > Charadriiformes > Glareolidae > Rhinoptilus > Rhinoptilus africanus. The sequence continues at coordinate 1,170,565 of VXBO01010954.1, read as the reverse complement.
AAAGCCTGTGAGGATGGGGCAGGACAGACATCATGGAGGGAGGGACTGTACTGGCAAAGTTTGTTTCCATGTAGTAAGGGAAAGATTGTAAATTTGAACATGAAGGAAGCCATTCCTGCCTACTACTGACTTACGTACTTCCATGTTCAGGTCACAGTTACATTTACCACATAATTGCAACCAGAGGAGAACCTTGGGTTTACATCTTATTTAACAGAAAACTCTCCACTATCGCAATGTTTTCTAATACTAGAAATAATGGTAGAAATGTCAGTAGCTCATGTGATTTCCTGCAGTCTCTTTTCCTAAGACATGTTACAGAGCAATATTCATCCAAAGTAACAAAAGATATAAATTAAGTTGAATAAAAGTGAATCAAATTGAGGAAATATTTGTTCTGCCTGTGAATGACCACACAGATATCTAATGCATTTTAAATAATGTATCCTAAATGTTTTCCTTTAGGTAATTTTATTACTGTTCTTGACCAGCCCCATGAAATAATCAGTTGTTCTCTGCTGGAGTATTAAACCGGCTTGCATTTAGGATTTCGCCCTGAAGATCTGAAAAAAAGATTCCCTCAAATCCACTGGGCTTTGCATCAGATACCCAGCTTGCAAAGTGGGCTGAAAGGAGCCTGAGGAGTGGAGGAGTGGCCTGCCCTGCTCTAACATCACCACGTAACATAACACAGAACATCCACATGATGCCAGTGTAAAGGCTCATCTGGTCCTGCTTTCTCTCTCCCGCACACACCATTAGAGGACAGGAATATAACAACAAAGGAGTGTGTGTTTGCTCCTGTGTGCGTGGAGGAGGGGAGGTATGAAAGGAGGGGGAACCATCTCTGTTTACCACCAAAGCAATAGGAGAATCCCTGAACTACAGGCTATAACCAGATGTTCCTGTTTAGTAGCCACCGATGGACCACTCTTTCATGAATTCATTTTTCCCCTCTTAAGCTCTTTACGCTAATTAAGCTCCATGCGAAAAGGCCTTTTGTTGAAATCCATTACACTCTAGCCGCAGGTATCTGTTGCGTTCCTTTTCCTCTCCTGGCTTTCTGTCCCCAAGAACATAAGGTATGTCAGTATCTGAAGTGATAAAGTAATAGTAGCAGAAATGAAGGTTTTTATTACTATCATTTACTTGGGGAGATGGGGGTCAAGTTGATGACATGCCAATGATTAGTTGCCTAAAGAAAAGAAAGAAAAATGAACAAGTTTTCAAGTAGAGGGATATGTGGAATTAGGAGCCCTGTATTTCCATTCAGTATTTGATCATTTCACTCAAACTCTCTCAGTTTGTTCCCCAATATGTGAAACAGAATCAGCAATGTGTAGCATGAATGGCAACATTGGCTACTATAATTAAAATGTGTGTAATATTTTGAAGTTTTTGATTACAGTATTAAAAGTATAAAAGCCAAATACATAGGGTTTCTTTGTCCTTACTGTAAATGGTTTTCTTGCACTGTCCATACTTAAATGGGTCACATTACTACATATATGTACATATATATGCATTAAAATGTTTTAAATTCTTATTAAATGTACTCACAAGGAATTGTAAAATAGAAGTTACCACTGCCTTTGGATCCTGCCCTTCTCTTCTGATTGTAACTGGTAGAACTTACAATCTTCCCATGGTGCAAGTTTGCTCTTTTGCTTGATTTCTCTTTTGTGCAGTGAGACGAAGAACTCCTGTGACTGGAGCAGGCTCATTTTGCTGCACAAGGGTATGGGAATAGCAAATAAAACCTAGCTTCTGTTGAACAAAATGTACCTATACTTATGGCACATATCTGAAAGCTTCATTAGCAGTGATCCTTGAAACTAGATCTTTGACATGAAAGTGTGAAGTAGACCCTGAAACAGAACAATAGGAAAGGGTCATATTTGTGGATATATTTTAAACATTTGTGATTGATTCTGATACTGTTTGCCAAACAACAGCCCATGCAGATTTGTTTTGCTGTGAAAGGCTGCTCTTGCCACCACCTGATAGGAAGAATGGGTCAACACTTAAACAAAATAACCGATTAAGCAACTGCTATCATGAAACAGAAATGTCTCTTGCTCATTAACTTTGAATACAGCACTCTGAACAAAAGGCTGATAATTTAAAAAGTTATATAAAAGACTGAATAATAACAACCTTGGTTATACAATTTTATTGCCATCATTCTCTCTCCACTCCTCCTTGCAACCAAAAAAATTCAACTGTTAGTTATGATGCATTTTGTTTTCTTATTAACCTCCTTTTCTCAAGTAATTCAAAACACTTTCTGTGGGAAGTTCATATCTAAATTTATTAGACAAGTTCAAGACTCTTTACTACCACGATGCATGTATATTGGTTTTGAGCCTTGGGTAGTTTACCCAAAAGACATCAACTTTCCTTCCTTTAACGTTTTTTGTTTTCCGTGGAGATTATGGAAGTGCTGAGATGTTACCTAGCATGCAGGTCATCACTGTGGCAAAAAACAGAGGCAAAAGTCATAGAATCATAGAATTGTCAGGGTTGGAAGGGACCTTAAAGATCGTCTAGTTCCATCCCCCCTGCCTTGGGCAGGGACACCTCCCACTAGAACAGGTTGCTCAAAGCCCCATCCAGCCTGGCCTTAAAAACTTTCAGGGATGGGGCTTCTACCACCTCTCTGGGCAACCTGTTCCAGTGTCTCACCATCCTTATGGTGAAGAACTTCTTCCTAACCTCCAATCTGAAACGACCCATGTCTAGTTTTAATCCATTCCCCCTAGTCCTACCATTACCTGACATGCAAAAAAGTCCCTCACCAGCTTTCTTGTAGGCCCCCTTAAGATATTGGTAGGTCACAATAAGGTCTCCTCATAGCCTTCTTTTCTCCAGACTGAACAACCCCAACTCTCTCAGTCTGTCTTTCTAGGAGAGGTGCTCCAGCCCTCTGATCATCCTCATGGCCCTTCTCTGGACACATTCCAGCACGTCCATATCTTTCTTGTAGTAGGCTCTCCAGAACTGGATGCAGTACTCCAGGTGGGGTCTCATGAGAGCAGAGAGGGGAGAATCAGCTCCTTCGACTTGCTGGCCACACTTCTCTTGATGCAGCTCAGGATACGATTGGATTTCTGGGCTGCAAGTGCACACCGATGGCTCATGTTTAGCCTCTCATCCACCGGTACCCTCAAGTCCTTTTGCACAGGGCTGCTCTCAAGCCAGTCACTGCCCAGCCTATATCGGTGCTTGGGTTGTGGTCTAAATGACTCAGACAATCTGGTTCTACTTATTACCAGCCACTATCATTTCTATCTAAGCCTCATTGCCTCATCTTAGAAATATCGTGTATGTATGTATGTATCTGTATTTATATGTATGTATATGTAACTACTATTTCTGGGCATTGCACAAGGAAAACCAATGCAAGTCTTGACACTGCTCGTGCTGTGCCTGTACTGGTAAGGTGCAAAGCCAGCAAAACAGCAGTAGGATTATAACTGGGAGGCTTCACTAATGACTTACTGGCACAGTATGAAGACTACATTAGATATTCACTGCTGACATGACAAGATACTCTCTCAAGAGGGACCATGGATTGAAAGAAAAGAAACATTGCCAGCCTGAAATCTAAGATGCCCAGCCACATACACTGACTGGTGTGTGCCTGCCATCAGCTTTCTGCAAGTTTTTGTGAAGTTAGCTAATCTTTACCATTTATCATAAGACTTTAAACAAATTCCATACAAGGAATGAACTAAAAGGATATGCCAAGTCATTGTACCCTTTTCAATCTTGTCCATGGCCATTTGTCAGATGCTGTTCTCTATCAGCAGCAACGTTGTCTAAGACAAAGATATAGCTTCTATGTACCATCCCAGCCCCCTTCCTAGACATCTTTCTTCAAAGGGGGCCCATGTGAGACAAATGATGGAATGAAGCTGGGTCAAATATGCACAATACAGACAACAACAGTCAGGAATAAAACCAACGCCAAAGCACCTGTTTTCCCTAGCTCTGTATCCATCTCCCTTTCTCGCTGAAGGATGTGCATTTTAAGGAAATCGCTTAAAACTTGCATAGATTAAGCCCTTCAAAAAGATAACCACCTATTTCAAAGGATGTGAGGGTGATCAGTTGAAGTACCTCTTAAACTCTTTTCATTATTCATTGGATGTCTAGGAAAACATTTTGACTGGTGTAATTCTATATACCCACCAGGCTGGTGCCAGAGATTCCATTAAACGGGTGCAAGGACTACCTGAGCTGCCTGCACGGGCAGAGCCACAGCCCTGTATTAACCCTTATCGATCTATGCACAAGAGAGAAAAGACAAAACTATGCAGGGAGGAGCCCTAGCCTGTCGGTCTGTCTGCCCAGGGCAGGCTAAAACTTTCATTTACAGTAAATGTAGCTGAAGGTACTTGGGGAAAATAAAGCCAGAGATGTTAACTTGAGGACAGTATTTCTGCTGTTCTTTGAATATTAGACAGGGAGCTCTCTCTGATTCCCCTGTCCTGGACCTGGAAGGAGAAGGAGGGATTCTGCTTTGGTAGTATAAAGAGTCTGGAATCAGGCAAACTAGAATAAATAAAGGTTCACTTCTGCTATACATTTAGCTCTGCCAGCCAAAGTAGTTGCCTTCCCAGCTTCGATGCTGGCTCTGGCCAAGTGCCCCAGCCCCAGTCTTCTCCATCCCTCCCACTCATACCCACTGCCCCAGAAAATCTTTCAGGTTCCCATCACCGCTTGTCACCTTCTCCACATCCTCAGTTGAAGCGTAAATCAAGAATAAGGCAGTTTGCTGATCTACATAGTCTCTGATAAACTGAATTCACCCCAGATGGTCTATGGACTTGTCCCATGGTGACCCCACAGGAGCCCACAGCAGTGAGCATGCACACCCATGCTCATGCACGATGAAGGAATTGGAAGATATCTGAAATTCAGAGACAGTGTTTGTATTTTCTAGGGCTCCCTCTGTTCCAGAGAAGCCTAACATTTGTTTAAAATGCTGCTTTGTATGCATTTAGGGTCACTTTCATTAGGCCGTTAATCCCACAAAGCAATTTGTGTTTACCTATTTTTGCCCCTTCCTGCAGCACTGTCATCAGAACTGCTTTTTTGTTTATGAAACTAAAAGGAAGAGTGATTTGTGTATATAAAGAAAGAAACTTTCCAACTAAGATTTGTCTTGAAAGCAGAGAAGTTCCCTGATTTTACTGTATGTAACATCAGGGCAGAGATGTGGCCTCTTTGCCTTCATTTCTTTTGGCTTTCATAGTATCTGTTCAATGATTTTCTTCAGTTTCTTACAGAAAAAGTCTCGCCTCAAAGACACAAAAAGTATATGTGGATATATCTTAAAGGAAGCCAGCCAATACTCAGGTACCATGTACCCTGATCAAACCCTGAAATTAGTAAGATACCAGCAGTCCAATTGTTCCAAGATTTTTCCTCCAACAGAGTGGTGTGAAATCTCTCATACTACCATGGAAACAGGCTGGGTAGTGTTGTCAAAAGGAATAAGTATTCGATTGTACAAATAATCTGCAGTTAATGTGAATATTGCTCATTGCCAAGGTATAAATGTCATACTTCACAAGAAAAAAAAAGTTTCCAGCAGATGTTCCTGTAATCCTATTTACTGGTTCTATACTATTTCCCTTCGGTCACATAACATGACTTTTCAGTGTTTTGCATATGTTGGAAAAAACTTTAATGAACACAATGTAAGAAATAATTCATCACAGGCAGAAGAATGGAGTAGATGACCTAAACAATTTCCAAATCCTACTGGTTCTTTGTTATAGTAAATATGCTCATAATTAGAGGACAAAAGAACAATTATTCTGATGGAAAAACATCCATGTTATGTGTTAGAATAGTAAAAATAATTTGGTAAAAAGTCATGCCCCCGAATTAAATAATTATATCATACAAAAATTGTGCATCAGCCAGGCTTGGCAAACAGCTCTCCGTGTGGGAAGCTGTGCTGGAGTGTGCCCTGGCCTCAGCACACTACATTTCTTGGGGCATTTATTGTATGATTTCCTGAAATATTAAACTAAACACTGTTTTTCTTCCTTACTTATTGAACACAAATTAAATCCACAAAAAGTGCGGCTTCTCATATTCATAGGGCTGTAGCTTCTCTCCTTCCTCTCTTTCAGTTTGGGGTTTGTTTGGTTGTAAATTTTAAAAATCTCTTCCTGGGAAATCATCCGGACAATAAAAAGAGAGAGAGAAAGAGAAGCAGGTAAGTCAATGATTTGGCTTTTCTAAAAGAAAACCGTAGTGGAACAAATAACATTTTAACCCTAGATGTGGTAGTCATCCTCATGAATTAGTATTGTGAAAAGAACGCCATTATTTTCAGCACTAATTCTCTCTTAATTTCCCAGCAGGAAGGTATAGGCAAACTGTTCCTATTTCAGATATTTACCGGAGATGCGTAAATTGCTCTGGAGAAAGGAGGACCCATTCAAGAGATGGTAACAGACTGGTCATCATTCCAGGACAGAGGTGAAACAAGCAGAAACAAGCCTGTTACTCCCTGTTCCGCTGATGGGTTTGTGTGTGACCTGCTTTGGTGGAACTCCATGAGGTTTTTGATTTCCAGGGCCATAAAAAATTATGTCTGGACACACTACGAGTTTTACATTCCTCCATTTTAATCCTTTGTAGCTCATGAGTATGAGTGTGTAGCAGGCTGATCTAGTTAAAGATGTCCCGGCTTACTGCAGGGGGTTGGACTAGATGGCCTTTAAAGGTCCCTTCCAACCCAACACATTCTATGATTCTGTAATTCTATGATTCTATGTTCTCTCAGAGCAGAGGGGGCTGGCAGAGGGCTGCTCTGCATGATACCCAAGGTTTATCAGCTCACTGCAGCCTCTCATGGCTGGAATGATGCATTTCACTTGTAAAAGAGACATAGCAATATATTTTTTGATATAAAATAATGATTTAACAAAGTTTGATAGTAAACATGAGAATCTAAACAAGATTTGATGACAAGTTACACTTGGTCTACCTGCATAGAGGATGGGGTCAGACAGAACTGTCAGGCAGACGCTGCCTCTGAGTCAGGGCTTCAGAAAGGACCCCCTTGCTTTCTAAACTCCTTCTCAGAGAGGAGCCTAGGTGTGGCTGGATCCAAACCTAGTCACAGACTTGGTCAACAGTTTACGACTAAAGGATTATACATGTGCACAGTCAACCCTGTATATCATTTATCTGAGGAGCCTTGGGAGCTGTGTGGTTTGATGTACTTGCCTGAGGCTGCACTGCCTTTGCTTTCATGCAACATTGCATTGACCTGAGGTCTGTTTCTGGCAGGGCCGGGCACCTTGGTCTTGGCTTTCTGGTGAACAAAATGTCAGCCCATCCTGGCTTCACTCCCACAGCTCCACGGGGTGGCAGGGACAGGTATGTGTGAGATCGTGACTCCTTGCCCTTTTGTCATACATATGCTAGCATTTTGACACTGTTTTCCACCAGCCTCTTGGACTGTGGACAAAGTGAGCTGGCTGTTACCTGTCTAAACAGATACTTCATTGGAAACTGCTTAAATTAATTCCATAAAATAGGTGGTTGGTCAGGCAAGACTGCCCTTGGTGAAGCCATGCTGGCTGTCTCAAGTCACCTCCCTGTCTTCCATGTGCCTTAGCATAGCTTCAAGGAGGAGCTGTTCTGTGATCTTCCCAGGCACAGAGGTGAGGCTGAAAGGTCAGTAGTTCCCAGGGTCCCCTTTTCTACAATTTTTTAAAATGGGTGTGATGTTTCCCTTTTTCCAGTCACCGGGGACTTCACCTGACTGCCATGACTTTTCAAATATCATGGAGAGTGGCTTGGCAACTACATCAGCCAACTCCCTCAGGACTCTGGGGTGCATCTCATCAGGTCCCATAGGCTTCTCTTTGTTCAGGTTCCTCAGGTGCTCACAAAACCTGATCTTCTCTTGCAGTGGGAGGGACTTCTCTCCCCCAGTCCCTGCCTTTGAGGTCCATCCACTCCAGAGGTGTGGGGATCCACTTGAGAGGTGTGTGGGATATATTAAATGGGTATGTATTAAATACATATTAAAGGATTTAAAATTTGGATTATTTAATCTATAATGGCTATCTTTGATGTAAGTACACTAAGCATTTGTTTAGGAAATATTTAAAGAGGATAATGTTATGTACTGAGAACAAACTTCAGTGTCACAATACACAGCACCTTTCACTGATGATCATTCTTACTTTATTGAATTAAAAACTGGCATTACAATACAGACACTAGGTAGAACAAGTGCTTAAGTCATTTTGGCAATAAATAAGTCAAAGTTACCAATATTTCAATCAGACTTAACTGAGAAATATACAAAGAAGCAGATTAAGAGTTTATAAATCTTCCTTCTTAGACGTCATAGGCTATCATTAAAAAAGATGGACATTATGTGTGATTAACTTCCACTAACTTCTCAACTTCACAGATGACAAATGAAATGAAAAAAAATAAATATGTGAAGAATGACTCAGCTTTACTGCAGGTCAGGGGAATGGCTGGTTTAGCTTCTTATGGGACCACCAGCACTGCCACTGTTCCCCTGGAAAGGAACCCAGATCCAGGCTGGGACATGAACCTGGAGTCTCCAATATGAGCTGTAAGCGTTTCGGGATCTAAACCATACAAGCACTCATAAAAACCTGGAAACAACATTTGCTGCAAGTTCCTTTGCCATACATAACTTTCATACTTAGTAATTTGAAAGCAGTGGGAGCTCCACAAGGAAGATGTCTGAGAGCAGATTTTGATCCCTGGGCTATTTGTTTTTTGAGCTAAAAAGACCAAAGTGGTTGCAGCAATATAATATACACATTACTTGTCAAATTTAGATCAAAGCAGTTTTAGTTATATGAGAACAGAAAATGTCTGAACTTGGCAAACTCCTATTTCTCCTCCAGGGATGCTATACGTTCGTCAAAGAGCAACTGCACGAGAGTCATTTTCAGCTACCACCCACTACCCACTCCAAAAAATACTGCAGTCTCCTTCCTTTCTTCCTAAAAAAGATAGAACAGGGCTTTTTTCAGGCCCGGTCACCCTCCCTCTGTGCAGAGCCGAGGAGCGCACTGTGCCATAACAGTCCTTCAGCCTGGACACAGGGCGAGCTGCTGCCAGGAGGTCTCCATCCTCTCCTGGCTCACAAGTGGGAGACACGAACAGAAGCAGGCATCTCCCATTTTTTCTTTCTTTTTCTCTTTTATCACTTTGCAGCATCCTGTGAAAACTAAATATGCTTAAGTATTTGCAAGGCTAGCTAAGTTTTTCGTTCATGTTGATGTTTACCTGAAAATTTGGGGTTTTTTGCCAAGATAGAGACCTAACCAACAGCAATGACTCTCTGTAGGAATTTTGATTTTTGTTTGCATGTTGAAAAAATTTAACAATTAAATACAAATAGTTTATTCTGAACTGCAATGTTTTGGTTGAGAACTCAGTCACTATTGCATGGGCCAAGCACTTATTCTGGATTATATCTCCTGACCATGTGACCAAGAGTTCCCGCAGTACCTTGGTTTTTTCACCAAAGGGAAGACTGCGAGGTACCATGGAAGATGTAATTCACGTACAGAGTTTGTGCAAAAAAAAGCAAAATACTCATCTACCAACCCCTTTAGTACAGCCCCAGCAAAAGAAAGAAATTGAGTTCCAGAGCCGGGAAAAATTGCTGTTAGTTCAAGTGGTTGTTTTAAACGCATTTATTATAAAATTCCTCTGTTATTGTTTTTAAATGTACTTAGTGAAATTAGGAAAGTGAGATAAGAGCATGATGTAGCCACAGAATGATGATANTTTCATTTCATTTATTTCATTTCATTTTTAGGGAGCTACTCTATCTCAGGTCATTTCTATGTTAGATTGTATTTCATGCCATTTCTGTACAAGATGCAATTTCTTCTTTGGATACTTCAGAAGAACATTATGAGGAGCCTGAAAATTGATCCTATGGGCTGTGGCCAGGATGCAGCCTTACTGAAACATCATGAGCACTAACTTTCCTTGCCAGTAACTATTAGAATTTGTAAACCAGCATTTTAAAGACCTTGACTTGAATGGTAATGACTCTAAATGGCTTTTCAAAGAAGGTGACAAAAATACTTTAGGTATTTTCCCCTAAGATCATACCATTCTCTGTCTTTAATACAGTAATCATAATAAATATTGCCAGACATGCAGAGATGGAGCCCAAGAGCTTGTCCATTTTTAATAAGTGTTTCTGTTGTTCTAATAAACATTTCCCTACAGTTCTCACCTTCCTTGGATACACACCTTGTGATCTAACCATGCTGACATAATGCTACAAACTTATTGTACACGGTAAACAGATAATGAAATAGTAAGTAGTGTCAATATACAGGCAGGGTAAAAATGGCTTAAACCCTGTATTTCTTTGAAATGGCAAGCTTTCCAGTTATTTTTGAATATTCTGAGCAGAATAGGAAATGTAGGGAAGTCCTGCTCTTCAGAGCTGATTTGCCCCCTGTGTTGTCCCTGGGACCGGGCTGATCCTTACCCTCCAGCTTTCAGGGAGCCGTTGCCCTGCTCCTTGGCTTGGCTTGGAAGATCTTGAAAGACAAAAAGGAGAGCAAACAAGTGTGCTTTACCAGGGATGACCTGCTGATCGTGTTTTCCAGGTTACAAAGGGAAGACTGACAGCCTGTGNTTGTTTTAAACGCATTTATTATAAAATTCCTCTGTTATTGTTTTTAAATTTAATTAGTGAAATTAGGAAAGTGAGATAAGAGCATGATGTAGCCACAGAATGATGATAACTTAAATGAATTAAAAAAAAAAAAAGCAACTGAATTTTCTGGAAGTGTTTAAAGCCAAAACCTACAAAATCAAAACCTAGAGGATTTCTTTTTTTTTCTGAAGCGTGGACAAAACAGGAGTGACGATGAAACTGCTAAAAAACCTGCTGGGATTGTGGTGTTAGTTTTTCCTGCCAGAAGCAGAAACATTTCTATACTTCTACTANAATCATAATAAATATTGCCAGACATGCAGAGATGGAGCCCAAGAGCTTGTCCATTTTTAATAAGTGTTTCTGTTGTTCTAATAAACATTTCCCTACAGTTCTCACCTCCCTTGGATACACACCTTGTGATCTAACCATGCTGACATAATGAGTATTATCAACAGAAACCCAATTCAGAGCTACAAACTTACTGTACACAGTAAACAGATAATGAAATAGTAAGTAGTGTCAATATACAGGCAGGGTAAAAATGGCTTAAACCCTGTATTTCTTTGAAATGGCAAGCTTTCCAGTTATTTTTGAATATTCTGAGCAGAATAGGAAATGTAGGGAAGTCCTGCTCTTCAGAGCTGATTTGCCCCCTGTGTTGTCCCTGGGACCGGGCTGATCCTTACCCTCCAGCTTTCAGGGAGCCGTTGCCCTGCTCCTTGTCTTGGCTTGGAAGACCTTGAAAGACAAAAAGGAGAGCAAACAAGTGTGCTTTACCAGGGATGACCTGCTGATCGTGTTTTCCAGATTACAAAGGGAAGACTGACAGCCTGTGCCGACATTTAGACCTCATGCCACTGTTGAAAGTTGCCAGCAAAATCTTGAGAAGTACGCCTTGCTCTGTCAAACTCGGCACACCGATGGTGATGTCAGCTAACAAGCTGGGGATTAAATGCAGCTTTTTACTTTGGGACAGTAACCAATTAATATTTGGGGAGTTTTGGTTTTTAAGTAATTATTTCTAGCCTATTTTTGCCTGGTCAGGAGGAGGCGAGAAGACCTGAGCACCTCAATCCGGGAAGAGCGGAGTTTTTCCACAGTGGCACTATGCCCAACACTGCTCGTGTGCCTGTCCCGAGCAGACCTTGGGGTGCCAGGAGGCAGCAGGACAGTGGCCTGCTTCGTGAGCCACCTTCTTTTTCCTACACAGTATTTTCACTTCCACTACTTGCTATTTCCTCTTTTGTTATTCCTTCTCTGCTCCTTGCTATGAATCAATAAGCTCCTTGAAGGTAAGTATCAACTGAACTGATGAAAGCAGGTTACCTGTATCTTCTCAGGACTTTAATATCACAGGAAAAAACATGGGAGACTCGGGCATATCAAGCAATGCTTTGTACCTGCAGCCTCACCCAAGTAAGAGACTGCTTTGATGGCAGGTGCATTGACAGCTTTAGTTTGGATATGGATGGAAAGTGGGTGCCTTTTAGGAGACACTGCTGCTTTACTGCTACTTTACTCCAACTCAGCACACCACAACTCTCTTGAGGGTTAGGGCACATCTGGGCAGTGCCACAATCCTTCAGGTGTCACAGTGCCCATGAATAGATTTTACTCAGAAGTTAAAGTTTCTTCTTCTCCTAATTAGCTGCGTCTGTCAGGACCTGAGCTGAAGGGTCTGATTTTTTCTGCTATAATCAGCTCTTGCTGGAGGGACACACGAACCTGAGCCCCTTTCCTGCTACTTAGGGACTTCTCCATCAACTTTGAAAATACGTGTTTGCAGCTTTAGGGTTACAGAGCATTCTCATTTATAAGCCTAATTTCTGATCCCTGACCGACATTGTCAGAAGATCACTGGGGATGCTGAGGGTGGCAGAAGGGGGGACCACCACAGGATGCCCTACACAGCCTGCTCCCCCACATCGCCCTCTCCGGCAGCAGCTCATACCGACCGCGAGAGGCACAGGCATATCTTTGGAAAAGCGCTGCACTTCCTGACTGCCAGGGAAGCTGCTCTTGCACCCTCACTTCTCTCCTGTTTGTCTTCTGGGAAATGCCTTGTTTCCTCTTCGGCTTCGTGGGGAAACTGGGAGAAGCTGTTTCCCCTACAACCTGCCCAAAGAAGAAGAAGGGTCTCCTCTGCCCCCATCACATCTGGGAGAGCTGAGCCCAACGCACACCTTGATCACTGCTCACTCCCAATATAATCAATTCGTGGATGTGCTGGGAAGTGACTAGGAAATATAAGGATAACCCAGGACATACTGAGCTGGAGGGATGACTGCTGTTTGCTCTCTCTGTGTGTGTATGTATATACTTTCTAGTGGCTTTTTCAGTGCTCTACCCTTGGACTCGACTGCTGCAGATTGGCTTATTGCTCACACGGAGTTAAGGAAGACAAACCTGTCCTCCAAGGCTTCTCCATGTTACACTATGACATATATCACCACCGCTTTCTCATTTCCTCAGACCCTCATTCCACCTGTCAACACGCGCAGGCTCTCTCCTGGGCAGATCATTCCCCAGTCCTTTGGTGGTCTTGCAGAGCTCACAGCCAAATCGCAGTTGTTACTTGAGAGTACACCAGGGTTTTACAAGCCTGCTTACCCTAAGGAGGCATAAATGAATTTATACAGACTTTAATACAGATAGGCAGTCATTTCTTCATGGATCAGGCATGGAGAGGACCAAGGGGTCCCTCAAGTCAAAGATCTTAGCTTTGTTATTTTTTTTTGAAGGTTGCCACTGTGGAGAACTACTGCATCTTCTCACCTGAAAGAAAAACCTGGTACCTCCTGCTCTGTTTTTCATATCCTCATGAACCTTCTATTGACATCAGGATGTAACAGCCTACAGAGAGGCTGATTAAGTGTTCAGAAAAATGAAAACCATAAGTCTAGACTGCAAACTCTTAGATCTGGAAATCGAATGCGTGCATGGATGACTCATTCTTATTTTCCTGAAAGAAAACTGTATGCTTCCCTCTAACTAAGTTTTATGAGTAAAACCCTTCTCACTATGTGTTCAGCACTGAAAATTTGAAAGATCTTGAAATGTGTCACGTATTGGCAATGTATCCTGAGCAATAAAATATGCAGAAATTCATAAGCACCATCCTTTCAAACTATTTCTGGCCAAATTTCTCTCAGACATCAATGAAAAACCTTGGCAAGTCAGGTAAAATAAGACATAGTGGGTCTCAAAGAGAAAAATACTGTTCTTCTTTGGCCCTCTGTATCTTTTTGGCCTGGCTTAAACTCAGCCAGTGAGGTGTTTATGCCATATAGGACTTTGGATAGGCTACAGGTAGGCATCAGGACAAGAAGTAATGGGCACAAACTTGAACATAGGAAGTCCCACTTAAACATGAGGAGGAACTTCTTTACTTTGAAGCTGGCAGAGCACTGGAACAGGCTGCCCAAGGAGGTGGTGGAGTCTCCATCGCTGGAGACATTCAAAACCCGCCTGGATGGGTTCCTGTGCAACCTGCTCTAAGGTGGCCCTGCTCTGGCAGGGGGGTTGGACTAGAGGATCTCCAGAGGTCCCTTCCAATCCCTACCATTCTGTGATTCTGCGATTCTGTGATATACAATGGCATACAACTCAAACCATCAACGATAATAACTTTTGTATTTATGAAAGTGTCTGATAAATTTTTCAGATACACAAGGCTTTTTTTTTTTTTTTCTGCAATCATACTAACCTGTTTTTTCTGTGTCAGAGTGTTTGGACAGCAGAAGGGATATTTCATTATGTCCCGTTTCAAGAACTATAAATTGCATAGCCTGTCTGCCAAGTGTGAGATGCAAGTACTGTGAATTTATTGTCCATTTTCTGGCTCTGGTATCCATCTGTTATGTGAGCATGGGTAAGGCCCTTCCCTTTGTGCCTCTCCTCGTCTCCGGTACAGACCATTGGGATAGCGAATTTTGCAAGGCAGTGTTTCCTACTTATGAAGTGTCCACTCCAGATTCACCCATGTTAGCTGGGGTTGATGGACATAACATAAATTACGTAAACAAATAACACATCACAATAATATACTTAATTTTTATTTCATCCCACTCCAAACAATCCCATATCTTGGACGGTAGATACTAATTTTTCACTGATGATAAAAAATGATAAATAATCTGGAGAGCTATACCTATATAAGCAATTTACCTCCACCATTATAGAAAGTTTCTTTCTTGGTATAGGTTTCCATCTTTTCTTGCCTTCCATGCTTATGTCTGCTGCTCTGGAAGGCGCCTGTCCCTGCTTTCGTGCCTTTCTCACAATCAGTCACAGCTTGATGCTACCACAGGCTTCTTGGTTGTCAGTCAAATTATACCACCACAGATGTCCTAGGTTTTTTCTTCCATGGATGATGTAGATAATAAATACTTGTTTGCCTTCTGACCTTGATGCGTCTTCCATTATGTTGGGAAGATAATGGGATGACATCCAGGCTCTGTTAAGCCACAAATTGTAACTGGTAACATGTCCATAGGTAATGTCTTAAATAATATAATCCAGTAGCAGGGAAACCTTTGATTACCAGAACAGAGGCTGTGCTTTAGGATCTCTATTGAATAAAGAAGGAGGACAAAGTGCAGATCACTATGTTAGTGGTCAACATAAGATGGCTTTTTTTGCTGGGTAAAAGACTGGTGTATATTGAACTGGTCAGCGTTCAAGAAGCTCGTTTCAGGAGCAGACCTGTAAGAAATAACATCAGCATGGCAGTGATCAGGCTTAGTTCTGCTTGGCTTGTCCAAAATGTTCTCATTAATTGAAGACAGAAACGTATGAATTTTGCTATGACAGGTAAATGGGGATCCAAAACCAACAAGGTATCCAAAGACTTGAGACTGAGACTTATTTTAACTATCTTAAGATTTATGCTTTTGAAATAAGGGGAGAATTCTCAAATATGCTTTCCTCTTCCCAGAAGCGACTGCTCTGTTTTGTCTGGATTCACTCTAACTTGATTATTTTTCATGTTGATATTGCTTTCAGCAGGAGGCTGGAAAGGCAGCACTGTTTTCCATGGGATGCAGAGAAAATGGGAACCGAAGGCCTCTGTGTGATTCAGGTTCTCTCACTCAGTTTGTCTCACAGTCTCACAGCACCCACCCTCCACCCCCCAGATTAGATGTGGGACTTCAAATGGTGCAATGCATTTGATAGTAGAAAAGTTTTGGAATAGCTGATATAGACAAAAGATAACAATATGGCAAGAGCAGTTTTGGGATAAAGGTCCATATAATAGAGCTAAGCTGCTGGTCATGCTTGCCTGCTCCACCAGCTTTCAGTAGTGCAGGCAACTGCATGCTCCTCCTGTTCTCTTCAGTGCTTTGAGACAAAAGAGCTCTTTCTGCTTTGCTGCTTGAAGGGGCAGGTGAGAGGTTTGGAGCTATGCCTGTAGGAAACTACTAAAGCAGCTCTGGCCTCTTCAGCTCCATGTTCATCGGGCAGATGAGCTTACCTTAAGACACAAGTGGGACCTGAGGGCACATCTGGAGGTGGTAGAGCTTCCCCAGAACAACTTCCTACATTTAGTCTCAGAGGAGGAACTTGAGCTGACTCAGAGCACTTCTGTTTAGTTTTTTCTACGGGGTATTTGGAGAGAGTAATACTTGTAATGAACACTACCAAATGGGCATTTTCCCTCCTCATCAGGGAGGGAAAGAGCGAATTTGTACTATGCTCTAGACAGAGGGGCACCCATATTGTAAACCTTCAAATGCATCGGAGGGAATGTTACGACTTACATCGCAAAAAGGGAAAAACATTCTTGTTCATAACTCCAATACATTCTGTTATTACCAAATTCGGTCCTAAGCTATTACTGCTCTAGATCATTCTTCTTTGACGTAGGACAAGCAGTGCAAAAGTGGCAATTCCTCTTTCTTTGGACTGATGCTAACATGTTCCTCCAACATTTGCAGTTTATTCCAATTTGTATCTTCTTTTTACTGGACCATCAGTTTGAGGGGATGGCTGGAAATGAATAACCGTTTTCCTGCTTTGCATTACCACTGCATCCTCAGCTTTAAGAGGATTCTCTCCCTTTCATGTTTAGATCTGGTATTACATTTTCTGCTTTATTCATCCTTAAAAGACCAGAAGCATTTTCTCCTGCTTTTTAATTTACTTAGGAAAAGCACATTAATTAAACAGTTACATTTGGTTGGTTGAAGGTTATGCATGTTATTTATTTAGCTGGAGGTTTATCTGGCTGTCAGAATAATTCACTGGAGAGATCACAATTTGATAACAATACTGGTCAACCAAAGTGACCTTCAACAGGACCACCTGTGGTGGACCTTATGAGCCAGCCTGTAGCTCTTATCCCTGCCTTTTCTGGCAGGATTTTATATGCTATGGCACCTCCGGCATACAGTATGTAGCTTCTGTCAAGCCTTAAAGAGACTAGCAGTGTGATTCAGAAAGTGCTGATAACACAGAAGGTATCATGGAATCACGGAATTTCAGAGTTGGAAGGGGTGTCTAGAGATCATCTAGTCCAACTCCCCTGCCAAAGCAGGATTGCCCAGAGCACATTACTCAGGACTGCATCCAGACGGGTCTTAAAAGTCTCCAGAGAAGGGGACTCCACAACCTCCCTGGGCAGCCTGTTCCAGTGATCTGCCACCCTCACCATAAAGAAGTTTTTTCTCATATTCAGTCAGCACTTCCTACGTTCCAGCTTGTGCCTGTTACCCCCTGTCCTGTTACTGGGAACCACTGAAAAGAGCCTGTCTCCATCCTCCTTAAACCCACCCTTTAGATACTTGTAAACATTAATAAGGTCTCCCCTCAGCCTTCTCTTCTCCAGGCTAGAGTCTCAGCCTTTCCTCATAAGGGAGATGCTCCAATCCCTCAGTCATCTTTGTTGTCCTACACTGGACTCTCTCCAGGAGTTCCCTGTCTCTCTTGAACTGGGGAGGCCAGAACTAGACCCAGTATTCCACTTGTGGCCTCACCAGTGCAGAGTAGAGGGGGAGAATGACCTCCCTTGACCTGCTGGCCACACTCTTCCCTGTGCAGCCCAGAATTCCATTGGCCTTCTTGGTGACAAGGGCACATTGCTGGCTCATGGATAATTTACTGCCTACCGGGACCCCCAGGTCATTTTCTTCAGAACTGCTTTCCAGCAGGTCCACCCCTACCCTATATTGGTGCCTGATATTCTTACTCCCCAGGTGCAGGACCCTACATTTGTCCCTGTTGAACCTCATTAGGTTCTTTTCTCCCCAGTTCTCCAGCCTGTCACGCTGGATGGCAGCATGGCCCATGGATGTCAGCCACCCCCCCCAGTTTGGTATCATCAGCGAACTTGTTGAGGATGCACTCTGTCCCCTTGTCCATGTCATTGATGAATATGCTAAACAATACTGGTCCAAGTATTGACCCCTGAGGGACACCACTGGTTACAGGCCTCCAACTCAACCCTGCTCCATTTATCACAACCTTCTGAGTCCTGTCACATAGCCAGCTCTCAATCCACCTCACTGTTCCCTCATCTAGTCCACACTTCCTCAGTTTTCTAAGGAGGATGTTATGAGAGATGGTGTCAAAAGCCTTGCTGAAGTCAAGGTAGATGACATCTGCTGCTCTGCCCTCATTCAGCCAACCAGTTATAACATCATAAAAGGCTATGAGATTAGTCAAGCATGATTTATCCTTGATAAATCCATATTGGCCACTTCCAATCACTTCCTGTTCCTGAAAGTGCTTGGATATGACATCCAGAACGAGTTGCTTCCCAGGGATGGAGATGAGACTAACCAGTCTGTAGTTCCCTGGGTCCTCCTTCTTGCCCTTTTTGAAGACTGGAGTGATATTGGCCTTCCTCCAGTCCTCAGGCATCTCTTCTGTTCTCCATGACCTTTCAAAGATGATGGAGAATGGCCAAGTAATAACACCTGACAGCTCTCTCAGCACGCGCGGGTGCATCTCGTCAGGGCCCATGGATTTATGGATGTCCAGTTTGGCCAAGTGGTCTCTAACCTAATCTTCCTCTACTGGGGAAAACTCTTCCTCTCTCCAGACCTTCCCCCTTGCCTCCAGGGCCTGGGATTCATGAAGGACAGCTTTAGCAGTGAAGACTGAAGCAAAGAAGGCATTCAGTAGCTCTGCCTTCTCTGTGTCTTCCAACACTAGGGCGCCCATCCCATCCATTAGTGAGCCTACATTTTCCCTAGTCTTCCTTTTTCTATTGATACACTGAATGAACCTCTTCTTATTGCCTTTAACCGTGGTGGCCAAGATGAGTTCTGCTTGAGCTTTGGCCCTTCTAATTTTCACCCTGCATAGCTTCACTACTTCTTGGTATTTTTCATAAGTAGCCCAACATTCTTTTCCAAAGATCATAAACTTTCCTTTTTTTCCTGAGGTCCAGCCAAAGCTCTCTACTTAGACAGGCTGGTCTACTTCCCTGTCTGCTCATTTTTGGGGACGGCCTTCTCCTGTGCTTTTAAGAGTTACTTCTTGAAGTAAGACTAGCCTTCCTGGGCACCTTTGCCCTTCAGGACTGTCCCACAAGGGACACTCTGAATCATTCTCCTAAGCAGGCCAAAGGTCGCCCTTTGGAAATCCAAGGTGACAGTTCTGCTGGCTCCCCACCTTGCTTCACCAAGAATCGAAAATTCTGTCATTTCATAGTCACTCTGCCCAAGATGACCTCCAATCTTTACATCCCCTACAAGACCTTCTCTGTTCACAAGCAGCAGGTCCTGTAGGGCACTTTCCCTAGTTGGCTCCCTCACCAGCTGTGTTAGGAAGTTGTCTTCCACACACTCCAGGAACCTCCGGGACTGTTCCCTATCTGCTGTTATATTTCCAACAGACATCTGGGAAGTTGAAGTCCCCCACAAGAACAAGGGTGAGCGATCGCGAGACCTCTGCCAGCTGCTTATAGAATAAGCAGAGAATATGACTCAGAGATGCCTGTGTTACCTCTTCTTCTAAGGTTTCCGGGGCTGTAAACAAGGGAGAACTGGAACGACCAGACAATCAATTTATGGAACACTGAAAAGGTCAAGATATTGTAATATGCCATGTTGCAATGACTATATGGGTTGTTAAAATTCAGATGCTTCATTCCTAGGAAAATAATTGCAGTGGCACAAATACAGAAGCAGAGGCCTCCACCCTGGTGGCAATTACACAAACAAATGGATCTATTCCAATTGCACCCTGAGAGACGCATTCTTGTATGATCCTCTTTGGGGGTGGTATTAAGGTTTAGTTGTTCTGCTCAAGCAGAACAACTTAACTTGGTAACATCTTGGGATGGAAGTCTTCCTTCCTTCCTTCTTTCTCACAAATGAAATGATGAGGAAACATTAACAATCAGATCACCCTCTGCCAAACTTTTAACCTTTTATACAGACCCCAAAAATTTAGCTAGGAGACGTTTTGATAGAAGAGAAAGGTTTCTGCTTTGTGTGCTCCTGTATCCCTTCCAGGCTTTTGAGAAAAACCTCTTCTTCCCAGGTTGTGATTTCTAAACCTCTGATCATTGATGTATCTCTAAGTGATTCTAAGTGATGTGTATCATTTTTGAAATCCATGCCTAAATCTGGAACCACTGTTACAGCTGAGGCTGCAGTAGGAACACGTGGAGCAGAAAGACTATTATATGTATTTCACAGATAATACTCTTCCCTGTGCACCCCTCTTAGTGTTTGCTTGTAGTAAGCACTAAAGACCACAATTCTCTGTATGCAGCAGAAGTCTATCACTTAGAAGGGGAATAAAATCGCTAGCTATTCTAGAGAGAGAATCTAGACATAACTGCAGGGGAAATGAGGAAGGTGATGTCTGCCATTTGTTGTTAGTTACAGGAACAAATAAGCCCTGCCCCAAATTAAAGCAGAAATTGCTCTCCTCTTTCACTGTGACTACAAATAAAAACAGCTGAAAGAGGCCAGTGAAGTGAGAAGGTGGCTTTGATCCCTGATAAGCAGAGAAAGTTGAAACAGCAAGGGCTTAAAATAATCCAAAGTCACGCTGCTAACAAATTGTCCACTTTCCAAATTTAATGCTATCTTAATGATTGATGTTATGTCCATCTATACCAAAGGGATTTCCTCCAGATATAGCCCGCTAGAAGTCACTCTTGGAAAGCATTTTGTTCTTCACCAGTACCCAGAACTTCGTTAGCTGACATACGACTCATCCTTACTGCCTTTTGATCCTATCACTACTTCAATTCCCATCTCACTGTCTGGGTGGCAAAAATCTCACACCTGAGGTCTGAACCAAAGCCTATATCTTCTTGTTTATTCATTTTTCATGAATACATGATTCATGTTTATTTGCTGTGAATTATTTGCTGACTGTAGGTAGTTTTTGCGTCCATCCAGGACCAGGCTTCCGGAATAGTGTAAAGCACTTTTTATAGCTTCAGTGAGTGCCAGAAGCACCACAAGACACTTGATTGTTGGAATTCTAGGATTCTCCATAATATCCCTCTATTTGCAGTCACATTTCAAGAGATGTTAAAATATCTAAAAAGATGATCGTACACATCCCACAGGTAGGGGCAATAGACCTGTAAGGTGCTCAGAAACTTTTGACAGAGTATTAGTGAAAAAAATACAGAAGATCAAAAGAGATCCCAGTTGTCGGAGAATGAAGAATTGAGGATTAATAAAGGAAGAAAAGCATGTCCACATCTGCTCAAGATGTTTTCTGATATCCATGGCAGACTGGTGAATTTGACAGAAACACATTTATGTCTGCCAGGCAGATCCAGTTATAAGAAGAAAAAATCTGTTTGCCCATGAAAACTCAGTTTTCAGTAAGAAAGCTACAGAAGCTCATTTCTAATGTATATAAGCTCTTCCATAAACATTACAAAATCACTCTGCAGGGTACTTTTGCTCTGAGTTACAGGAAGCATATCTTTTATAATGCTTTCTTATTGCTATATTTGTGATATAACTGTTTTTCAGCATTATTCAATCTTAAATAATTTGGGGGGGGGGGGGTCTGTTTTACGTCACAAGTTTGGGGCTGGAGTTTTTTTGGCATTTGGAAGCAAGTCAACTACAGAGCATTTTCTGTGCCATCTGCGGTTGAAAGTAACAGCATGGAGTCCAAGAGGGCCATTCAGCAGCCAATTTGTATCCCCAGTTGGGTATCCCTTCAGCTGAATGCAGCCGGTATAAAACATAGAGGGTCTGGGGCTAACGGAAACAGCAGAAATCGAGAAAGTGAACTTTCTAGAAATGCTTAAGCTATAAAAAGAGTTGAACTCGCTGTTGAAGAAGCTGTGAATTTGGCTCAGGGGACTGGAGAGCTTTTCCCTCCTTCAGAGTCAGATCGCAATTGCTGATACAAGAGAAATTGGGTGTTTCACTCACTTTTTCCTGTGATAAGAGTAGTTTTAGATACTGCAAATATTACCCATTTCTAACCATTTAGATTGCTTTGCAGCCACAGTATAATATAAACAAAAATGTTGCAAAATTCAGCTATATGTGAAAATGAGACTCAGAAAAAAACATGCAGCTTTACCAGTTTTGAAGTTTGGTGTGCTCTTTCCTTTGAATAACTCCAGCTTTAAATTGGGTATTTAAAAATTAGTAGTGAAGTAATCAGTGATACATCCCTCACCGTTCTACAGGAACATCTCCACTTTTGGGTCATTTTATAATTCCCAGCTGCTCAGTGGCGTGCCTTCTCTGTTAACAGCGAAGAGTGAGGGCACTGAAGACTTCGTCTTCACTCACAAAACTCATTTCCAAATTCACTCGAGCTATTAGGTCTTGAAAAATCGCATTTGCCCAGACACCGCAGTGATGCCCCTCGTTTTAGCAGCTCTGCTTTACGAGTCTCCACTGTGTGCTCCTGAGCTCCTCGCACCTCCTCAGGCTGGCAGCCAGGTCGTGCCTCCCCCACCAGGGAAGAGGGAAGGATGATTCCGGCTACGCGGGGCTCCAATTCCAAGGTCAACCTTTTGCGGTGGCTCTGCTCCAAGGTGGTGTCAGTGTTGGAAATTAAGGAGAGAGGCTTCCTCTCCTTTGTGCTCAGGAACTCCCTGCCTCCTACATATTGGTGAAGTTTTACTGCCTACACTAACACAGGCTATAGAAATGATTTTTTTTTTTTTTTTTTTGCCTACAGAGCAAATATACACAGCATAAGACCATATTGTGAGCAATTAGGATAAAACATACAACTGAGGAGATGCTCATTAGGTGAGTGTCATCCAACAAGTACACCAAATCTTACAACCTTATTTAAGAGTATGCCTAGGCATAAGTGGCCAAATTAAGACAGGCAGGCAATTTAGATGGCATCATTTCCTAATTCTGGAGTGCCTGACCTTGTAGTGTTCTTTTAACATGGGGGGGAGTGTGTGCACACTTGTGTGTGTTCATGCATGTGTGTGTAAAAGCAGGGAATCAATATACGTGATTTGCTTCCACTGAGGATTACAGTCTTTTGGGGATCATTCCTTGAGCCTTAAGGAAAGAGGCATGGGTATTGCAGACATTTTGAAGAAGGGGTGATAAGACGTGCCAATATGAACAATAGATCCCCAGAACACAGAAGCTGTATCAGTACGCTCACAGAAGTTTGGAGACTATTGCAACTTGTCCACTTTTCCGATGGGAAATATAATTTCTCTCTCCTGCTTCCTTTCCACACCACCCATGCAGCAACCTTGTGTCACAACAGAATAGTGGAAGTCATCTATCAGGTCATGGGGCCTCCTGTGAGATGTCCCTGCCACCTGAAAGCGGTCGTGCTTTGGCCTCAAGTTCGTATGTTTCCTTGTAAATAATGTGGCCATACTATGGATGATGACTCCAGTATCACACTGAAGAGCGGGCCACAATTTCATTTGGGAAATACAGGCATTACCCAGTGATATCTGCAATCGTAGTTTCAGAAAACTTTGTAACAAGACCCATTACTCATTTAAAGAAAAAAAAAAAAAGCAGAAACATCTCCTAAAAGAGCTAGTGATGCAGACAGCAGGAGCCTGTCGAAGCCTGGAAGGAGGGCAGTGCTGACCAGGTGTCTGCACTTAAACCAAAGAGGGGTAAGACAATCCAAACAACAACCAGATGATCTGAATCAGCTTATCAAGAAACCAGAGCAACACCTAGTTTGCATTCTCCTGATGGAGACAGGAATTCTCTGATGAGAAAGACACCTCC
>VXBO01010954.1:1080854-1142608 GCA_013400135.1 Rhinoptilus africanus | reverse complement strand
CGGCCGCAGCCCCGCCGGCTGCTGGGGGGCGGTCCGTCGGGGCGGGGTGCCGGGGAGCCCGGCGGGGGGTTACCCCCCGGGGAGCCCGCCGAGCTCTTCTTACCCTCTTTGTTTGCTTGTTCCCAGAGAGGGGGTTATTCTTCCCTTTGTTTCTCGCTCCTTTTCTTCTCTCTCCCCCCTTCCATCCCTCCCCTGCCTGGTTTATTTCCTTGATCATCTTTCCTTCCTCCTCCCTTTTGTGAGGGTGAGAAATGGCACGCACTTTACCTTAAAATCTGCGGCGAGCGAGGACGCAGCCACCCGGCCGCCCGGTCCCGGTACCCGCCGCATCTCCGCACCTCCCCTACCCCCGGCCGTGCCCCCCGCCCGCAGCCCCCTCTGGGGCGGGCAGGGGACAGCCCTCGCCGTCGCGTCGCGTCGGAGAGGAGAGGGGCAGAGTAGCCCAGAGCATCCCCCGGCTGGGTGCCGCGGTCTGGGCCACCTTCCCCAGGGGGGTGGGGGGAAGCACATCGTGGAAACCTGTGAGCAGGTTAGACTAGAAGCTTCTCCTTCCATGACCCGCACCTTGCCCACCCACCCGCCTGGGCCCGTCCGGAGAAGTTGAGGATGAGGGATGCATCTTGACGCTGCCTTGGTGTTGGGTTGGCAATGGCGCTGATGGCCCCGTGGGTCCTGAGCTGCCCCCCAGCCCTGCTCCACAGCCTCCTCACACTACCATATACCACCATCTCCCCTGCCTGGGGGGGCTGAGTGGGGAAGGCCAGTGGTTTGGGTTAGGTGATGAGGACCTCTTCCAATTGCTGTCCTACTCAGTTGATAGCGCCCATGCTGTTGCCAGGTGGGAGTTTTCACAAAGCCGGTCTCTGCTAAAACTTACTGTTGCTTGCTGTCTTCCCCAGCCCTCTGGCTTTCATCCCTAGATGGTGTTTTTGACTGTGACTCAGTTTGGGGTGGGGGGGGGGTTGTCATTTTTTATATCGGTTTGCACTGAGCGCAATGAATAGATGAGTCTGGTCAAGGCTTTTTGTTTCTGTCATAAGTGATCAATAATCATCTGGTGGTAAGATGATCTTATTACAGAAAAAGCCAAAGTGCACACTGAGAAGAGCTGAAATACAAGGTCAATAACTCCTGGGTTATCAACGTTAAACCTGCTTTGCATATTTGAAGATGACGTATTCCTTTCAAAGTAAAGGGAACTTCAAGCTTTTGATGAGCTTTATTTTCAGTGTAAATAATAAGCATACAGTGAACATAGGAAGCCAGCCTTGCTTCAGAGATTACCCACCCTAAAACATCCCCGGACCCTTTTAAATCTTTTTCTTTAGTCGAGGTGGTGGAGGATTGCAGTCCTCTTAGGTGACAAGAGTTTTTGTAGCTCCCAGTACAAAGGTTGGTTTGTTCCTAGTGCCCGGCAACTGCTACAGGCTTTCCAGACACAAAAGAAAGGCGTAGTCTGTGGCCTGAAGATCGTGCATGCTAAAAAGGCAGTCAGCTGGAGGGTAACGCAGATCGCCAACCAGCTCTGCTGCCGCTGCCTAATAACCAGCATCATTCTGGGAAATGTGACAGTTCAGTGAGACAAGTAATTTGTGCGGAGGTGCTGTGGCTCGGGGAGGGACAGCCGCCTGTAACCCTCGGGTCCAGCCTTCGGTGGCGGCGGTATGAGGAGCCGGGGCTGCGAGAGAGGGAGCCTGGACAGGAGGGAGCACCGAGGCCAGGTGAGGCAACCTTTCCTGGACAAGGAGACAGATACAGCGCCGGAGCGGGGGATGCACGACGACCGTGAAAAGGGAGCAGGGCAGACAATCAGCAGGGGAAGAGGTTATGCGGGGACTCGGAGCCTGACATAAAAAGCTTGAAGTAATGAGTTTAATCTACGAAATCTAGTTCTTAAATTGTATGTGCTTGCCAATTAGCTAACCATTCTGCAAATCAGAATGGAATTCAGATCATATCTTGGTAAATGTATTGACTCTGAAGTGCTGCAAGGGAAAAAAATAATAATAATCTCCCCTCTTTCCCCTACTGTGGGCTTTAAATGTGAACAAAAATCAGATCTGAGAACTGAGGAACCTTTTAATATACTCACTTTCCTGAGCTCACATTCTATCTAGCCTAGACTCCCATGGTTAAAATCAAAAAAACTCCTATGGTAATATGACTTCAGGGGGCCAAATTCAGAGCAGTCGTAGGGCATTTTCACCAGTGAACATTGCAGGGCGTTGTGAGGAGGGGTCACCATCAGTCACAGTATGGATTAAAGTGCAGGAGACGCGTAGCTGTTACCTCGCAGGGAGCATGCATCCCATACAAAACACAGTACAAGGAGGGAACGTACATCCCTCTTGGGCTCCTCTGGTAAACACTTTCATGTATATAAAAAAAAAAGGGTTGCAGCATAACAGCATAACCTTTATGCTCATATATTAAATATTATGTTCATGTATGTATGTATTAGTTTATGTGTGCCATAACAGTTTTCAAAATGGCTGAATGATACTGATCCAATTAAAATTACTATGAGACAATAGCTGAAACTAGCTTAAATTTCAGCTTGCAAGAATTGTAAATAATAATTTCAGTTTTATGTAGCTTAAGCAGCTAGCCACAACAATTCATAGGGACTGACAGAGCCCTTCATAAAGCTATTGTTTCACCCAGATTTGACCAGTATGGACTTAGGAAAAGTAGAGGTGAATCAATGCCAGAAACTGCCACCAAGACCAGCACCCTGGGCAAGAGCATTTACGGCTGTATTTCCGAGTCTGGGAATGTTTGCTTTAGATGGCTAGCGTTAATGTGGTTTATACTACAGAGGATCAAAAATTCATTATGTTTGATTGGTAGCGCAGGGATGTAATAATAGAGAATTTCTCATTTTCTTAGAGAAGTGTTATCTAATTCACGCTCAATTTTGCAATTAAGCTCCACATTGAGATGGATCAGAGGTGTGTGGCTGGGATATGTGTAGTTGTTTTTTTCATAGGGAATCTGACTTGCACTGATGCTTGTGTGTTCTTTTTTGTACTAGCCGCCTGTGGTATTGCCTGCACGTGTTGATGGAGCAGTCTGCCCGAGAGCTGTTAGAATTTGCATGTACAGAACTGGTTTGTTTATATGTAGATGAGTTATTACTGCGAAGACAAGCGTATGCATGGAAAGTTGCTGCCACAGATGGATGCTGGCTTCTGAAAACCGGGTCCCAGTTTCAAGATAAACCTCTTTAAGATAAACTTTAATGAATAACGTTAGAAAAACAAGCAAATCAGGGGCAAAAATACTGCTGTGGTTTTATTATGTTCTGCATCCAGCCTGTGCTAGTCAGTATAATATACACTGCAAGGACCCAACACTATTCTTGCCATTAAAATCCTTCAGCCTTGCCCAGATGCTCAGCATTTGCCTGACAATCAGTATAAGAAATACTATGGTAAAACTTCCCTGTAGAAACGTTCTGTAGAAAGATGTAATATGTGATGTTAATTGCTCTGTTTTGCTTTTAATCTTCTTTAATGTTTCTTTTCTGCTCTTGAAAATGGTTGCATACAAATAGCACCTCAGTTGTTTTTTCCCACTTTCCCATCTATATTTAGAATCGTATCTATTTGATTGAGTGACAAATGTGATGTCTTTCTGCTGTTAACCCAATGATGAGAGACAGGGTAATGGGAGTGTGAGCTGGCCTCTCTTCTCGGTTTGAGGTTAGGAGACCAGCATTTGGCTTTGAGTCCCATCTCTGAGCATCCCCCAGGGCTCACTGGTCCTGACACTTCCAGTCCTATGGAGTTGGACTCTCTCAAGGCATGACAGAAACCCTGTGCAGGCCAGAATCATTAAAAAAGACAGTTCTTCTGACAGAGCTTCTTGGTCCTCACTGGCTACTCGGAGTGCTGCTTCATATGGTTGTCTTCATGCAAATCAGGTGTCCTCTGAGGAGCTCAGCGTAGGATGGTGCAAGCTCCCTTCTATGTAACTATATACATGCAATTCAGGAAAATGTATGTAGAAGTGACTTCTTCCAGGGGTTTGTGTGAAATGGAGACATCCGAACCTAAGATCTGATGAGCTTTAGCTCTGTTAACTTCAGTGGAAGGAGAAGATGTTCAGGCCTTTCCAGAATAGGCCAATAAATGTCACTTACTACAGTGACTGGTTCACAATGTTTGTGTTTAAGTGGAGAACTCAGTCAGGCTCATGGCTCCGTAGAGCACATGTATTCCACGTCCAGACACTTAAGTGAGTAGGCAAAGGAGACAGCAATGTCCTTCTAGACTAATTCTGAGAGACAGAAGAGGAATGTGAGTAAGAAAAATAAGGTCATGGCATTATGTCTACTGATACGCTGATGGCTTTCCATCTCTGAACATCATTAAAAAATAATTGCATCTGTTCTATCACAATATAGTCATCACTGATTGGTTTACATGTATGCATTGTGCTGCAGCAGTGGGTGCTCAGCTGGAATTCGAAATAGAGGTAGTCCCAGCTGGTGCTTGGAGAGCAGCCCACTGATAATACCTTTTAGATGGAAACGTTGAAAATAATTGAGTAGTAACTGAAAGCTGGTGAAGTAATAGTGTTAGTAAAGAAAGTGAAGATTTATACTGAACCAGGCAAACATTTGCGTAAAGTTAAAAAAAGCCTAAGAGCTATTAAAGATCATAAGAAAAAATGCTTGACTCAGAGCTCACAGAAATAGAAGCGGCTGTTGTTTCACCAGATTTTAATGAATCTTCTGTCAGTGACAAATAGAAAACTTGAGATTTTTTGGTTATTCAGAACCATGCTCATAGAAGTAAAATGCAATCCTAGAGGCCTTTTAGGTGGGGCATCCTGCAATGTTCTAAATAATTTGATTTGGAGGGAAAATATATCAAATGTGTTTACATGTCATAAAAACAACATAAGATATTTTTCATATTAGATTTATTACATATATACCTTCTTCTATGTGGAAAAATTAGATAAATGCGCTGCTTCTGTCTATGCTATTGACATTTTCATTGGCAAGATGATGGATGCTGTTTGAAGAAAAATGGTTTGCTGAAGACTAAGAGAATCACTGGTTTAGATTTGGGAAAAAATCTCTTCCACAAGGAAGATGGTACAATCTGTAAATGAAGCATTAATCAAGTTTATAGTTACAAATCTGAAATTATGGTGCAATTACCTTTTCCAGGAGTAGTTGCTGTATTGAGGGTTCTGTTTTGCTCCTATTTGACTATTTTTCACAATGATGTCAATTACCTCATACAGTGAAATGTTACTTCTTCTCCAGAGTATGTGTAACATCTAGCTTTTTTTGGCCAGGAGGCTCAATTCCACCTGGCTTTTAGAGATCCACGTCTGCCTCTGCTTTATGCAATGTCAAGTTAGTTGGAATCCTAGGTAACATGGCAATTTGGAAGAGCATGTCGAAAACAAAATTGTCTAATAGTTCATTCTGAAAAAATCTATTTACTGGACATGAACAGGTTTTATGATGAAACTCCAGCTGAACTATAAAACTTTCATCTTTGGTCTTTGGACTATGTCCTAATACATTGTTATTAAGCCATAAAAGTTAGTAAAGCAGAGTAAAATACATTAAATTGGCAATATTTAAAATAACCTTGACAAACTGACAGTTAAAAATTTTTGAAGGAACAGCTGATGAATCTGCAGAAGAACCTAAGAAGATAAGGGTTGCTATGATCTATTTAAGGACACTGCAGATTCATGCAGCATCACTCTTCTGGAAGTAGCAAATCCAAATATCCTTACAGAAAGTGTTAAGTTTCAACAGACAAAGCTGATTAGTCATCCAAACCACCAAAACAGTTAGAGCAAGAGTCAATATATCTTGGAATATACACTGGAGAATTGCTTTAGTTATTTAAAAGTGTTTCAATATGCATAAGGCACTGAGTTATGCTACAAACTATTAGGCAATATAAGACTCCAGTAAAATCACTATTACTTAATTTTGAAGCTTTATCTACATGTCACAGATACAAACTCCTGTAGAGCTCATATATTTGGTGGCATGATTTCTTTAAGATGTCTCTGAGGAAGCTGAAAAATAGAATTCTGAAGAATATAAGAAAGGGGTGAATTGCATGTAGGAATTGCCTCAGTAAGACTGAGCAAAAGTGAAAGAATGCGGAGTGTGCCACATCAGCGCTGATGCACGGTGCATTTTCAAAGTGCTTGTTTTGGGATGCAGGCTGCTTATGCAGAGACAGGGGAACCAATTTTAAGGAAAAAACACCCAACTAATAGTAATTTATTCTGGAGCAGTAATAAGTGAACTAGGTCATTACTTTGAAGGGTCTGGGAGGTATTTGTTTTTCTTCTGTTGCTAGAAAATACTGTTTATATAACCTGTTGTCCTTTCTCTTGACTATCAAAGCAGTCCAGTGGTTCTGTGTCACCGTGATGCAGAGGTAATGAAGGCAAAGCTTCAGAGACTGTCACAACATTGTCATTATTTTGGCAGTGCATTGGAGATAATTTCAGCAATGAGGCAAAGCAGCTCTGCAATGATGAGCAGGTTTCAAGCTGGATAGCTGAGTAGAAATAAACAGTCACAAGTGGTCAGATACCAGTTTAAAACCACCCTGCTGAGGTTTTTATTGTTTGCAGAATACAGTGCCCAGTTCATGAATGACTTCTAAATAAAAGCAATAGCTGTTTACCTTTTTTTCTTTCCCCCCTCTGCCCAATAGTAATCCTCCTAGAAGCTATGCTAAGGCACATGGAAGACAGGGAGGCGATTTGAGACAGCCAGCGTGACTTCAGCGAGGGCAAGTCCTGCCTGACAAACCTAGTGGCCCTCTATGATGGAGTGACTACATCAGTGGCCAAGGGAATAACTACAGATGATGTCTATGTGGACTTTTGTGCCTTTGACATGGTCCCCCGCAACTTCCTTCTTTCTAAATTGGAGAGGTATGGGTTTGATGGGTGGACTGCTCAGCCGATGAGGAATTGGTTGGAAGGCCACATCTAGTGGGTAGTGGCTCAACGTTCAAATGAAGATCAGTGAGAAGCGGTGTCCCACAGAGGTCTGTATTAGGACCAGTACTGTTTAATAGCGTCATCACTGACAGCCAGTGGGATCGGGTGCATCCTTAGCAAGTTTGTGGATGACATCAACCTGAGTGGTGTGCTTGACAAGCCTGAAGGATGGGATGCCATCCAGAGGGACCTGGACAACCTCAAGAAGTGGGCCCATGTGAATCTTATGAGGTTCAGCAAGGCCAAATACAAGGTCCTGCACATGCGTTGGGTCAATCCCAAGCACAAATACAGGCTGGATGGAGAATGGATTGAGAGCAACCCTGAGGAGAAGGACTTGGGAGTGTTGGTTGATGAGAAGCTCAGTGTGAGTTGGCAATGTGTGCTTGCAGCCCAGAAAGCCAACTGTATCCTCAGCTGCATCAAAAGCAGCATGATCAGCAAGTAAAGGGAGGTGATTCTGCTGCTCTACTGGGGTGACCCCACCCCAGTCTCTGGTGAGAGATCCCACCTGGAGTACTGCATCCAGTTCTGGAGCCCTCAGCACAGGAAGGACATGGACCAGTTGGAGAGAGTCCAGAGGATGGCCACAAAAATTATCAGAGGGCTGGAGCACCTCTGCTATGAGGACAGGCTGAGAGAGTTGGGGTTGTTCAGCCTGGAGAAGAGAAGGCTCCAAGGAGACCTTATAAGGGCCTTTCAGTAATTAAAGGAGGCTGATAAGAAAGATGGGGACAGACTTTTTAGTAGGGTCTGTTGGGATGAGACAAGGTGTTATGGTTTAAACTAAAAGAGGGTAATTTCAGACCAGCTATGAGGAAAATTTTTTACAGCGAGAGGGGTGAAACACTGGAACAGGTTGCCCAGAGAGGTGATGGATACCTCATCCCTGGAAACATTTAAGGTCAAGTTGGATGGGGTTCTGAGCAACCTGATCTTGTTGAAGATGTCCCTGCTCATTGCAGGGGGGCTGGACTAGACAACCTTTAAAGGTCCCTTCCAATCCAAACTATTTGATGATTCTGTTTTTCTAAAATATTTAATAACTTTTAGTTTTAACTTCATCTCCATCCTCTTTCACCACCATTGTTGTCTTTTTGATGCTCTTTGGACATAAGTACATCTTCCATGCCTGCATGGTGATGAGTGCAGTAGGGAGTCATGGTATGACATTGCAAGTCACAACTCTGGTGACTCAGTGGAACATCCTTTGATGATTCTCTGAAAT
Organism: Rhinoptilus africanus; assembly: GCA_013400135.1. Classification (NCBI taxonomy): domain Eukaryota; kingdom Metazoa; phylum Chordata; class Aves; order Charadriiformes; family Glareolidae; genus Rhinoptilus; species Rhinoptilus africanus. The sequence continues at coordinate 1,134,378 of VXBO01010954.1, read as the reverse complement.
ACTCAAAATTCCCACTTACTGCCTGAATTTGGTGTGGTGCCTCTTCTTATCTGACAAAGTTCTGAAAATGGGTTTCACAAAACACAATAACAAAGTGGGTTTTTACCCCTTTCTTACTTTTATCCAGCAAACAAAATCTTCCCTAAAATAAGAAAAGTTATTCAAAAAAGAGAAAGGACAAGCAGCAAAGGCAGCAGAAACAAAGACCTTGTCAGCAGATATGAGTGCAGTTGAAGCTAGGCTGATTAAATAAAGCTCCCATGATTCTGAACATTGAAATGTCCCTTTGAATTTTTGGAAACTTTAATTTTCAACACTGCTGGGAGAAGCAAAGCATACTAGGGTGATTGAAACATTGGAAGGCCAAAAGAAGGGGAAGAAGAAGGGGAGCTAGAGCAGGAAAAGGATTTGTTTCTGGATAAAATTTTCATATTTTCATTCAGAGCCAAGTTCTTGTTTTCATTGTCAAGAGTTAAGGACTGATAACACATTCCACTGGCATTACGGACATTGCTTTCACCTGAGTAATCTCACCTTCCTCACAGCACTCCTGCCAATATGAAGGATCAGCAGTGCTCTTGACCATCTTTCTTTGAGTTACATGACCTACCTCCAGCCTAACCTCTCTTTTACTCTAGTATGGAGGCAAGGGGGAACCAAACGCTACTACTCAAATGGCTAAGTGCTCCTTTTTGTCACATGCTGAACTGAAAAGACATTTTAGTTAGTTTTTAATAAGTAGCTAAAAGGAGTTGAATGAAAGGACTTCTGTAACCTGGCTTACTATAGGCGTAGTACGAGAAATGCACGTGCTCTTTGATTCATGTAGTTTTCTATCACATTTTATTAATGAACAGATGAAGGCAAAATGACAGTATGCATCACTCACTCTTGGTGAGATTTTGCTGGTAAATGGCAAAGTGTTGTGGAAGTCTTGACTGTGATAGCGCTGCTAAAAAGGATGCAAGTGATAGTTTGAGCTTTACATAGACACCCTATTAGTTTACATGGCTGCTTACTAATGACATGAAAATCCACATTTTCCACAGTGCAGTTTAAATGATTCTTGTGTTCTTGTGGTCATTTTGTTATGTCTCTGTAGCTGCTCATTTTCAGCAAGAGCTGGTTTTTAAACACTGACTTTAACAGTCAGTTTTGACTAAAGCTCTGTAATTTGTTTTTAAAAGGTATACTACATTAGAAACCAAACATAAATGTCTCTCACTTACAGTAGGCTGGCTGTAAGATAATTTTCTGTGATCTCATCCATAGAGGAATCAATTAAGAATTCTTGCTACTTACTAACCCATTCCCTTGCTATTCATTTTGTGCACTTTGATAGAAGATTAAGCTTGAATATATTTGATTTATATTTTAATTTTTTGAAGAAATTTATAAGTATCTCTTTTGCAAGACATCTTTGTGAATCCACACCATTACATATCTTTTTCTTGCATAGCATGTTGCAAATAGTTCACATCATGGGTAGAAAACAGAGTTCCCTAAGTTATCTTGTGGATGTCAATTAAGTAATTTGGAGACTTCTGGATGACTACCTGGAAAATACTATCAGACTCTGTGGCCATTTTGGTCACTTTTTTGATTTGCTTTTTCATTTTTTCTCTATTGTTTGTAATCTGCCTTAAAAAGTAGGCGACCACACTGGATACAACATTGGCTAACTGATGGCTCAAATCAGTTGAGTAGCAAAGTAGTTAACAGCTTTGAATTTGTATTTTATCAACCTCTTTCAGTCAATAACCCACTGAAATAAGGGAAAGAGTCAAATTAATCTCTTGAAGCTATTGCCAGTATTATCTGTTGCCAGATTGAAGAAGAAAGCACTACTGGCTACTTTCACAACTACAAGGATTAAATCCTGGTGGTTCTGCCAGGCATACTTCTAGCCTGGTTGCTTCTGTTGAGTTTATCACCATGGGAGGTCTTTTTATTTTTTTTTAAGAGAAAGAAATCTGAAGAAGCCTTTGGAAATGAAAAAGGTTACTGATCTTGAATTCTTGGATTCAGTTGTTCATGTTACGTTTCATAGTAGTTTTCAGTTTTGATATTAGTCATCTGTGAACTGACCACCAGTAGACTCCAGAGAGAATGAATTCTCCAAGCAGCCCTTCAAAAGACTGTTTATGGTCATAGTCAGACTAGGCTAAAATAAGCAAAAACTTCAGACTCCCCTTTCCTAGACTATAAGCCAGCTCTGCGAGGCAGCTGTAAGCCTGTTTCTTAAGATATTTTTCCTCTTCTATGCTACAGGCACCTGCTGTTTCAAGACATCATCCCCACCATAGGGTGGAGGACGGAAAAAGCTGGCTACAGTCTCAGTACGGGCTGGTTTTGGAGGCAGGATGACTTTGCTTTACTCCTACTATGTATTTTTGTCGTTGTTACCATTTAACTTGATTATTCTTCTCCTGAAATTGGGTATCGAAGTGGTATGATGACTGGAAACCAAGTGCAGTGACAGCACCAGTACAGCATCTCCTACACAGTCCTTAGTCAGTTTATTCCTGAATGACTGGAGTCCTTCTGGCATTGTTTCCTCTGTGAAGGAATACACTTCATTCACATTTTTGTGGTAGTATCAAGGTAATTAGTCCCGTATTTTCACACATTCTTTGAACTATGTTGTATCTCATAATGTTAAAGCTAATAGAGTAAATATGTGGATGAGAAAAAGAAATATTTGGCCCCATATGCTACATTCGGAAACATTTTAGTTTTCTGTGCGTTAGCAGGATTAGAGAGAGCCCTTTAATGTGAGACTTCTGAAGAGTAAAGTAAAATAAGTTTCCCTAGTTATTAAGGCTCATTGCAAGAATTTGCTAGCATCAATGACATGATTACAGACCAGATTTAAACCAGGTGTAGGATGATGAAATTCCCAAGTGTACAAACTTTAAGCACTTTTTAAAACATTGCTTATGTTATAGCTGCAGGCTGTTGTTGGTAGGTCTGCTCTTCCCTAACTTACCCAGCCTCTGCTCGTGCTGATGAAAGCTTCAGTGCAGTAACTTCACGGCACATAATTCAATGATGTTAGAATAGGATAATTCATTCCCTTCCCTCTCACATTTTATTTCTTTCTATTAAATAAATTTCAGGCTCAGAAGTAACAAGGGAGTTGAGTTCGTGACCTGAATATAGCTGAGATTTACCTGCAGATTACTTCCAGTCCCATCACATGTTCCTTCCATTTTCAAACTGCTGCTCTCTCTAGTAATATCACATCAGTTTTTCATGCAGAGCTTTTGAGGCACCGAGTTCCAACCATTTTCATTTTATGATGATCAGTCAATGCGTGCAAGTCAAATCCTGATTTATTCCAGCCATTAAGTGGCACAGATTCTTGGGTATTTGGACTGCAAGCAATACGTTATTCCAGAAGCAGACAACTTTTCTGATGCTCCAGCACATGCATTGTGATCTTCACACAGTGAGAACCACAGAACTGGTGTTTCCTCCTTGCAGAGTGAATGGGGCAAGTAAGGTTTTTGTTAGGAGGGACATGCCTCCAGAGGTCCAACACACTGTCCCTTGCAGATAGGGTTGGTCCTAGACTGACATAACGATGGCCTCAGCATCATCTCTTAGTGCGATTCCTTTCTCATGCAGGATCTGAACTACCTGGCAGTTTCTGTGTGGCCCCAGTGAGAGAGTTACACTTGAAGTAATGTCAAATGAGGCTTGGTGCTAAGCATGCAGGTTACTCACTGCTGCTTCATCATTGCACTGACGCACAGGATATTTAATATATGCCACCAAATGCCACATAGGTCAAGGTTAGCCTGGTATTAAGGCAGTTATTTAAAATGCATATGCACTGCTCTTGAAGTTGGTACTATAGGTCCTCAAGTTAATTTTCTGAAGATGTGTGGCACTGGTTAAGAAGAAGAGACAGAAGTACAAGCATTTTTTGAAGCAATGAGTAATGGAAAGGTAAAGAGGGCCTGAGACCTTTTTTTTTATATTCTTTTATTAAACCCACTTCCATAAATTGCTGAATGACTTGGTGTTTGTTTTGAAAACTATGAATATCCATCCCTAGCTGCACGTGTGTATGCCCTAAGCTCCTAGGTGTGCCTGTGCTCTCCTGGGGAGCAGACAAGAAACATCGTCCTCCTTCTACCCAGCCCTCTCTTTCAGCAGCTTCTGTGAGATAAAGTGACCGACAGTGTTCAGTGACCCATACTGCCACTTTTCACTTTGAGAGCCTGAAATAGGTTTTCCTTGTCTCTGATGTGAAAATCCTGTCTGTGTCCTACGACCCATTGCCTGAAGTGTGCAGGAGGGCAAGTAGCAACTATGGAGGCAACTGGATCCTAAGGCAGCAGAAATCTGTTTGCAGAGTGCCACAACACACAACTTTCCCACCATTCGTTATAAAACCAGCCTCCTCTGACACTACTAAAGACTTGTGGAGTTGGCCAAGGTAAGGATAAAATGTACACCTTCTGGACAAAGACCAGTGCATGTGCAGTGCCTCCCCATCCAGGTTAATGCAGAGTAGCTCCACAACAGAAGGGATTTTAGCAATAAGGTTAACAGCTGTTCCTAGTACAGTGGTTAAATAAGTCCAGAAGTGCTAGGAAACATGTTCTGGAAATAATCAGAATTCAGATCCATTGATATCTACCTGCTGAAATCAAAGACGTTTGGTATAAGTTGTTACTCTTGAAGAATAGTTATAAATTAATCTGATTTTCTTATTCAGTGAAGCATGTTTTCAGAAGAGTGGAATTAAACCTAATGAGGAACCTGCACGCTCAGTCTGTCCAGCTGAACTTGGTGCTCCAGATGTCAGAGGTGCTGCCAGCTGACCTACACAGGTGGTTGGATCTCACTTGTATTTTTTTTCCTCTTCTCTAACTTGATCACTTAATAGAGTTTGAGAAATATTTTCTAGGTAAACACAGCAGCCCTTGTTTCACTGCTGAAAAGATGACTTGGGAAGAATCTTCCTCCTGTAAATACCAGTAATAATGCTAGAGATTTGCATTGCATCATGAATACAATTTAGGCAGAATTGAAGAAAAAACCCAAAAAGATCAGCCTGAGAGATGAAAAAGGTGTTTTATACTGATAGGTTCGTTCCACCTTGCAGGAAAGAACAGAGAAGCAAATTCTAAGTGAACTTGTTACTCTTTTTATATCTTTCCTTGGCAATGCTTTTGAAAGTTTTCAAATATTGCTCCATAGTTTCTAGATATGTAGAGAATATGCAGGAATGATGGCTGCTTCCCTCTCTTTGCTTGGCTTTGTTATTTCAAATTAATATTATAGAACACACATTTGGAGAGGGAGTGTTTAGTGCTCTTTCCACCCCAGCCCAATATTTTTTTTTTACTGAAGACTTCTGACACCCCTTTAGATAGTAATTTTAATTAATTTCCCAATTATTAAGAATATACCCACTCAGAGAAATATTCTAAACACCGCAATTGTGGAGATTAATTGTTCAGATGTAATTAGAGCCATGCTCTGTGCTCAGAAGCACTGGTGAATGCCTACAGTCGCATCATTTAAATCTATCTTGGACTAATGCCATTATCTCTAAAATAAAAATCTGCCCCTAGCGCTTGATTATCCTCTTCCTTACAATATTTTTGTTGAGGCGTGACATCAGTGTGTTCAAGGTGCTAGTGAAACGCATCTTTTCATCCTTAAAAAACCCAAACAAAACCTGGGCAAACTCTTTAGAGGAGAGATGAAACAATTGCTTCTCTCTAGTGGTCATTCCCTTCAGGCTTTGGAACAGAAGGCAAAGCCTGTTCTCTGTGCAGCAGTTTTCTGAAGATTAAGTGTGAAGTAATTACTACTTTTCAGTTGTGTGAATCAATGGGACACAAGGCAAGAATGGTTGTGGGGGGGTGCTGAAAGACGAGGAGGAGGTGATGGTGTTAATGGAAAAGAAGTGGGTGGTAATTGCACATTAAAGACTCTGGGACATTAACCTTTGACTTGCACATGTTGTTTATTTCATGCTTGATTAATTGTTTTTGAAATTTAGAAGGAAAGGCACCTTTTGGCCTTTTAAACAATGCACACCTTCAGTGAAACACTTCCCTTTGTTTTGTTTGCTTATTGGAAAGGGGAAAATCGAATGGTGTTACTCAGACTCCCAGCCATTTCATTGCATTTATAGCAGTAGTTGATGGCCTCTTATTTGGAGCCTGTGCTGGTTTCACTGCAAGACGTGCTGCATTCATCCAGGGGATTAACTGAATTCTCTGAATTAGGAGGGTGACCATGTCAAGCACAATATGTTTGGCTACCTGAGGTGTTGGTTCTCCTTGCTTTTAGGGGAGGTTTGATTTGTAGTTATTTAGGTGGGGTTTTTTGTTTTTAAATATCCCTGAAGTTTGTATGTTAGCTTATCCAGGTTCCCTGCCCCATTTATATTTTTGAGTGAGTGCTGACAGCATTTTTAATGTGATGTGTCAGTGTCTTCCAAGTAATAGCAAAACCAGTCTTTCATCCTTTAGAAAACAATGTGTTGGACAAAATTCTGCCTCTGCCACACGTGTAGGGTCCTGTTCATTCCCAGTGGGAACCACTGGTGCTTGTAAGAGCCCGACTGGGTTTATAAGCCTCCAGTCATACATCCAGACAGGCCAGCTCTAGGATGCATGAATTGTGTTGAATACTACTCTGCTGACAGTGTTACTATATTTCTTGTTTTAACTCACAGAGTAGTAAATTGTCACCTTTGTAGATGACACCCTCCTATTTCCAAAGCAGATTGACTGTGATCAATGCAATTTACTTGATGTCAGTATTTTACATAAGACCCTCAAAACCACAAATTCCCACTTCTCAATGTAAGATATTATGGATCAGATTTTTTTAAGGCTGTTTAAGGTCTTTGGGTCTGTAGCTGTGAAATTCTAACCCTAAAGGTCCTGGAGAGAAACAATCCCATTTTCCTCCAATCCTTGGTCCAAATGGCTTTAAACAATGTAGCATAACAATATATATATTGTTTTTTCAAGAGATGTTTTCCTTTGCATTACATGAGTGGAATGCCTCGTACATATTCACCTACAAAGAGTTTTGGGTTGAAAAATCAGCATAATGAAATGTTGTTTAGTGTTGTAGACTTTACTCTGTTTGCATAGCATGCAGTTTTATTTCTGTACACATCAGATATTCATATCTGTTATTTATGTAAATTTCTATGTCTGCTATAGATTTGCAATCTTTGCATATTCTCTATTGAACTTTGATTATGCTGTTTGTAAAACATAGACAAGAATTTAGTGCCCATTCCTCGTGATGGAAGCTTTTTTTTGCTTCTCAGAAGTATACTTAATCTTTTAATTTTATCAGAGGTGGAATTTAAATAGATATATCTTAAAAAGCTAGCTGAATGCATGTGGGTTTGTTTGTTATGGAGCTTTCCGTAAATGGTACGTGACTGAAAAGAGCTGCTGTGTGTGGGAGTACTGGTGTTTGAACTGCTGATCACTGCCAAAGGTTACTGGAGTGAAAACAAATGAATCCTTCAAGGCAATTAAAAGTAATGTAGTTGATGAAACAGAAGCTGCTAATCCCTTCCAGTTTCGTATAACTTTAGATTTAGGTCAGCACACCAGTGACATAAGCTGCACAGAAGGTGAAAGCCGCTGCTAAAACTTCCGTACGGATGGTGTGCGGCAGCACGTCTTGTGGGGAGGACCGGAGTACCAGGAACATATCACACGGATGCTCTACACACTCCACTGGTTCCCCATTCAATTCTGAATACACTTCAAGGTCCTGATCCTACTGTTCTTAATGGACTAGGGCCTGTCTTGGAGATTACCTTTCTTTTTTCAGCCAGGATACACAGGTTTAACGAAGATGCTGCACTTTTTATAGCCCTGTGTGAAACTGGGAGTCACAGGCAGAGCACGCTTTAAGCATGGGTTGAGCAACCAGTAAAGGTCAGAGTGAGCCTGGACCTGCTTACAGCATGCTGTGAAGACCAGAGTTTTCCCTATAAATCTTTCCTCAGCAGAGGGATGCAAATTAATTTAATTCTCATAGCAGGAAAGAAGTGGGAAGAGGAAAAGGGTGGAGTAGTAGGATAGAAAAGAACATGGGAATCGAAACATACAAGGGAATGGAATAAGCATGTGTTGTTCTGGAAAGAAGGCTGATTTAAAGAAATTAAACTTCCTGCTATTAACTAAAATAATACAGATCCAAACAAGCTTAAAATAGACATCTTTCCTATCTTTCCGTTAAAAAGGGAAAAGGAAAGAAACAATCTCTGATTTTTATCAATTTTGTTTGTTTATTTTAAGATGAGACTTGCGTGTTGTCTCAGGTTCAACTGTCAGGTTTCTGTGCTCTCACAAAACATATGTGAACTACTGGGTACCTGAAGGGTCCCCACTTAAGTTCTTCTAAGAGCGGAGTGTTATCTGTGTTAGCAAAGGGGGATTAATGAGGAGAAACCATCTGCACCCCGGAGGTCAGAGAGTAACCTGTGAGCAGAAACTGTTGCTGCTCTAAGCAGGTCAGCTCAGCTGAACTTTTAAGATATAGGAGTTTTAAGTTATTGTGACACAACCAGGACCTGGTTTTGTAACATTTCATACTGTGCTTCTACTATGTATTTACTCATAGTTCAGAAAAGATTACCTAACTCATAGTTAGGTAAACCCACGTAATGGGTAAACGCCCATGTAAACCAATCTCTGCTTTTTGTACCTTTGTTGCTTTAGCCTCAAGGAGCTCAGCAGAAGATGGTGAAGTATGGGAGAAGTAATTCTGTGAGGAACAGGTATTTTTACTGCTGTACATTTGCGCAGTGTGTGCTTCTGCTGTAATGTAGGGGTTCAGGGAATCTAAAATGTCTCTATGGTTATAGTAACTGCAAGTTTTTTTGAGGTTTCTAAAAGTAATATTAAGAGAAAAAGCGTGTTCATCACCTTTATAACGATCCCATCTCTTACCCATTAACTTCAAGGAATTTGTCTACTCTCACAAATAAGGCAAGGTTGATACATCATATTAAAAAATACACTTCAAAGCAGAAGTTCGTGGGGTGCCTTTCATCCCCATCCTTCTCCATCCTATTTGACCATCACTCATAGTCTTTTCCCTACTGAGGACATCTCACATTGCGAGGATACATGTTCTAGCTATACCTGCTGATCCTCAGATAGTCATCTGCTAGCTCGAAGGTTGTGCTGCCAAAATAGTACTTGTTAGTCAGTAACACCACTGAAAGATCACACCAGCTCTGAACGACTGCAGGACTGTATCTGAGTCCTTAGAGAGGAACGGGTACCATCCTGCAGCAAGGCTCCTGCCCTTGTAGAGCTCTTCCTTCCTAGTGGGAAACCCAGGGGCCGAGGAAACATCCCTATGCGCATGCTGAGCTGTCTCAGCAATAACTCCGTGGCTAAATGCTTGAAAGTTAGTTCAGGTAGGTGTGACTCACAGCCGTGGTGTGAGTGCAGGTCTACCATATGGTGTGTGTAAGCAGTGCTCCCCACTGCTGGTAGCGCAGGTTAACTCTGACCCTCTCTTCTCTAGCCATCTCTTCCCCAGGGTATCCCTGCGTACTGCACCTCACTTCCAGGTATATAATGGGAAGTTGATTTTCCTGTTCCAGGCAGTTGCACTGATTATGGGCAATCTGTTTCCTAAGACTATCTTAGAAACCTGCCAGGAAGGGTGTGCAAGTGCTTTTGGCTGAGGTCAAGCAAGGCACAATTTTGCCTTTCATTGTAGCTCTCTGGCAGCAGCAAAACTAGGGGGCAAAGCAGTGGAGCAGTATGAAGAAAATACTCTTTATTTAGGGCATGCTGAACTAAATGCTGGAAGCTGTTGTCTGTGATAATTCCTGGAACAAAGAGGTCACACCAGGTGCCCTCAACACAGCATTGCTTTGTCCTGGGGAGGCCACCATCCAAACTCTAGCAGAGATACCAAAATAGCAACTGTCAAATGAACAGGTGGAGAAGGTGATGTGGGAAAGGGAGGGAGCCTGAGCTGGGATGCAGGTGGAAAGGGACACACTCCTCTGCTGGCAGGGGACAGACTGGATCAACTATTCTTTGTGTCAGGCAGAAAAAAAAGCCTTGGTGGAGTGAATGGTATCTATTTTTAGTAGAAAGAAAATGCCTTCTGCATCTTTTGTATAAGAAGAGGAGTGCTACACATCTTTCACATCTTTATTTCTGTTTAAAATGAGGTATTCAGTCTAGCTATCCAGCTCAGCCAACAGGCCTGTAGGAATCATGGATATCTTTAGAGATAGTGACTTGGAGATGTCATGCATGTGTCCTTTCTATCGTATCCATTAATCCCCTGGCAGCTGTAGCATGTTCTTCTGCAGGCTTCAGGGAGTGTGGAGAGGGCTTGAGAAACCCAGAGCATGGTGGCAATGTCCTGCCTGCACTGCATGGGGCCCGGGCTTCGCGTTGGGGCAGCCACAGCCAGATCCCATCCAGCAGTGGTGTGATGGGGCAGGGCAGGGTGCAGATCCCCAGCCAAGCTGAATTTCTGTCACAGAGGTGACAGTGACGGTTCCGTGCACCAAAGTTGTCATCTAGTTACCATAACAACGGGGAGCATCCTTTGTAGTCTGGGCACTCCAGGCCTGGCCTGCGATGCTCAGCAGTTGCTCTAACAAGCTAAAATCAGCTTTTATTTTATTCTTGTAACAGCTATTGTTTGGAATAGAGAGGGAACAGGAGCTCACAGCATTGTGTTTTCTGATGGGTTTTTGCCAGCTTGTCCTAAAACTCGTGGGTACAAGGGAAGATGATGTCCGGATGGCACCGTTTTGCATTCTTGTTTTGAAGATCTGGAAAGTAAGTGCACAGCATGTCTTATATATGCATAGACAGAAAACACTTGCAAAAAACAATTTACCATATCTGGGACTTGAATGTCACAGTGAGTTTTTTAGGGATTTTATTCATTGCTAGCAACAGAAAATATTGCTGGGGTTTTAATAGCGTGATGTCCCTGTAGTATGAAGTGACTAGAAGTTGGTCAGCTTTTTGAATACTGTGACATAAATTATTAGTGCAGACCATTCTTCACTATAAAGTTTAAAAAAACCCTCTGATTGTATGTTAAAGAATCAAGGTCAGGAATAGCATGTAAAAAAAAAATAAAGTCTTTTTTTCTCTGTGCTCAGCCTGTGCTCTCCTGCTCTGATGACATTAAAGAGTCATGGCACAGGAAAGTACAAAAGACGACTTCTCATTCCCATTGCGTGACTCATCCCCTAGCATTCAGGAGGACTTTTGTGTGCATAATGTTTCATATGGGCACGATTCTTTACCAGTAAGTCAAATTCTATTGCCTTTATTTTTGTTTACTACCTTGATATTTGGTAGCACTTAAAGTAATTTCTGAAGGATCCAATTTCCACCCTAACTCTCAAAAAGACCCAAGGTGACTCCAATCATCTTTTAACACCTTGTCCTAAAATGCTCCGAGGGTTATTGCAAAGCAAGGCTGATTGTCTTTAAAATAATGAGACACGCATAATATTATTTTATTACACTTTTCTCAGCTGGCTGGGTAAAATATTTTCCTGTTGACATTTCCGAAAGAGGCAGGATAATTTTTGTTCAAGAATGAGTTTATATGCAATGAGAAGCTGGAATAGCCATAGCAATCTTTGTAAATCCTAATGAAAGCCATAATCCAGTGGAATAAGTCTGCTTCATGATGCTAAATCATTATAATTGCCGCCTACTCTTTCAAACCCACAGACCAGCAGCTCCGTAGTACCGACTCCCTGTCTAGATATACCCCAGTCAAGACATTTTCTCTCTGTGTATATACATATATCACCCGCTTGTGATTCCTAACTTAAGCATCAGCATCAGGAGTTTAACCACAATGCCTTGAGTGCAGATGGCCAGCATATTAATTTACTGGTCAGCTGAATCAGTACTCCCTCCAGTTGGTTTCTTGGTTCAGCGTGGTTTCCTGTGTGCCATTAAGCTAACCTTGGCTCAAATTATCCTCCCAAATGACAATGCCCTACAAATATTTTGAGGGAGTTTTATGAATCACGCACTCTGAGGAACTGGATGCATTTTATTCCTGTAGGACATTTCAGGTATTCAGTATTTTCCAGCTTTCTGAGATAATAGTTTTAGCGTTTAAAGTCTTGGTAGAATAGCAAAGAGATGCTCACTACATCATGTTGCACTTGTCAAATGCTGCCCCTTTTATTAGCAGAAGGAACTGCACAATACACTAATATGAGGCCATAACCAAAAAAAAAATAGATTTTCCATAATAGGAAGCCTTCTCTCCCTCCTATATGACCAAATTACAGTCTGCTAAAATCAACAAACAATAAAATAGCTGGATTTTGAAGACTTCTGGTCTGGTGTAATTCTGGTGCCATAAGCAGTCCAAAAATCAGCCGCTCATTTATCCAAGTTCCAAAATGTTGACTCCCATCTTTTCTTCAATCACATAAGAATCAGTGGCACCTGAATAGGCTTTTTAAAATTGAAACTATGTTATCATGAGGTGCTTGAGTATTTTGAACACTGAGCGAAATATTTCTACCACATCTTTATTTTCTGGTAAGCACCAGATAAAGGCCAGGCACTCAAAACCTCAGTGCATATTTTCTTGAATGTTTATGTAACTGTCTGTTGTTTCAGGGCAGTTATTGCATGTTGGTATTGGTAAGGAAAGCCATGCTAGATAAAAAGAAAAAAAGGTGGCCAGTCAGGAAGAAAAAGTGAATCCTCAATCCGTTTGCATGAGAAAATTTAGGCAATTTCACGCCCTGGGAACAAAGAAAGTGTTAACACTCCTCCAGGCTGCTCTCCCACTACAGCTAAGAAGCTGTGAAAAAATAGACTCTTTCAGGGCTTGAATGTGAATGAGTTGAACTCTCCTGTTACTAGGAAATCTTTTCAGAATCAGACAGAACTGAGCAGGTTTTCAGTTAGTCGTATCCCATTCATTCTCTCACCCCTTATCCTCCACATGCTGATTCAGCTTGTAACAGCACAAGTTAAGGCTTTTGAAGTCTGATCAAAGATCCCACACTGGCTGCAGAGCGGTGGAAATGAAGGCACCTTGCCTTTTGTGCTCTTCTTCGTAGTTGCAAACGTTATTGCTCCATCACAGCTATCACCATCATCTAAACCAGAAGCAAAAATGCAAATTCCTCTGGAACTTGGCTGGTATTTTAGTTGTTGAATTATGACTAATCCAAGAGGTTGGCTAATGCTAAATGATTTTTTTTTTACATGCCATCGGAACGACAAGTGAACTGTAAAGCACCTTGTCATTAAATGGTCATCCTCTAAGTATAATCAAAAGCCACATTTTTGTGGGGGGGTCCATGTAACCTTATTTTTTTCATGAGGTCCACATAGTTCACTTGGTAGGGAGGAAGGACTGGCAGGGAAGTCACTCAAAATGTGACTATGCTGAGTTACATTTTGAAAGAAAACGAAGTACTTCTGTGGCCTCTGGAGTGAGTAATGCCTGAAGGTACACCAGTAAAACAACTCTGGATAAATCGATAGAGTTTTCAGTTAACAGTCTTAAAACCGTCAGTAAGATACATTTTTCCATTGAGTTTGGAATCAGACCTGGACAATGTTTGTCTGTGTTTTTGCAAATATGTGCTCTTCTACTTATGTTGACTCCTGAAACTATCTGTAAATTCAATTTTAAATCATTGAGCAAATCTTGCTATCTTTTTTTAAGTGGAAACGAAGTACTGGGTCACGAGCCAGATAGACCAGCAAGTGACACCTCAGCCCATCAGTGTTAGCACAGCAACTTTTATTTAGTTGTTGGTATTTACATAGTTACTGCTGTTTTACTGCCCTTTCCACTAACCCCTAAACTGCTGGGCAGGATGAGGTTTTTTAGTTCCGTTCTCTTTTTGGAGAACTCTGTAGGTCTTGTGATAAAGAAGGGATGGGTCCCATGGCTGGTTTCCATATCAGAAAGCTTTCTGCAGGAGCAGTCGTTGAGAGGACAGCATAAGATCCTTCTCGGTAGAAGTGTGTGTGAAGAGATCCCTGTGACTTTCTCTTTGCTCCGAGGGCCACCTTCCTCAGTAACAACCTCTTCTCCTGCCAGGGAACCGTAGAACCAGGAAAGATTGTAAAGGATTTCTCTAACTGGACACTGGTGTCATTTTGCTGCTCAGCTCTCCTATTACTGAGAGTTTCTCACTGTCCACTTCTGATGTCAGTATTGACACGTACCAAGCTAGCCAAAATATTTTGATGGATCAGCAGCCACCATACCCACAAGCTAGCGTTTTTCACTTATCATAGCATTTTTTCTGCAGAGGAAAAAGCTAATGGTTTCTGTATGGCTTCTGATGCAGGGCAAAGGCTGCGTCTTACTGTCAGTTCATTTCACTTCACATTGCATCTTGTGATTGCATGTGCAGTGCAAAAAATTATTAATTTTTTTATTATCTACAGCATGATAAACAATGTTTCAATGAGACTGCTGATGTGTAGCAAGCTCTGCATCAAGCCCAGTGCTGGCTTTTCCATGTCTGTGAAGGATGGGCAAAGTTATGAGCAAGGCTGGGGTCTATTGAGTTCTGTTTTCCTTCACAACCTCGTTATTTAAATGGCTGCTGATAAATGAGGTACAGAAAATGACATTAAAATGACTCATGATGTCAGCAAGCATTGCTGCCTCGAAATGTCACATTGCTGTCATTCCACAGAGAGAACAGGACCCAGCGGTGCCTGGTGTGTACAGTCAATGAGGAGAACTGATCCCTGATCCCTTTCTGCTTTTTGCAGAATAGAGGTGCTTTTGGCCAGGAGAAGCAAAGAGAGAAAAAGAAACATATAATTGCATTTATGTTTGTTAATCATTTTTATAGACAACAGAAATAAATATTTTTGTGACTTATAATATAGTGCATTGAAATGTTTCCTGGTGAGGGTGATTAGAACAGCATGTAATGGTGTCTGACGAGCAACATGAATTCATTGACTACCAACTGTTGAATCTTACATATTTGATCTGTTTCTACTCCGTATGTTTTATTAATGCCAAGCTTCAGTTCTAATAAGGACTGATTCTGTGCTTCTCAGTCAGCTACTGAGAAATGAATTTTCTGGGACTCATTCCTAAGGAAAAAAAGAATGTGGTATTGAACCTGTCATTCCTGTGGAACATTAACCAGGCTTTGATGTTGAGGGAACTCTTTTAGATCCACACAACAGGCTTTTTATAAAGATAATAACATACAGTAAAAACCCCCCATAATCTGTGGGCTGCTTAGCTTTATATTTTGCTCCCTTGACATCTAGAGGGAGAAAATCATTAGGACCATAGGTGAGACTGTGATTCTACATGAGTTTTGTGGTGACAGGTAGGAAGGATGCAAGGACCTCCTTCCTGTTGAATGGCAGTTAATGAACAGAAACACAATCAACAGTTGTGATAATGTATTTTAGCCGAGTAGATGTAATGCCTCTGCATCTATGTGTAAACCATGAGGTTCAGATCTCTGGTTGGCATGCGGATCCCACAGGTAAGGAAAAGACCAGGACGCACTCTTGTTCATCTCCTGTGCCCCATTTGCTACTAGAGAAAAACCAGAGGAGGTGGAGAGGAAGCAGGGGAGCCCTGGAATGAGCTTTCTCAAGTGCCCGGGCTCTGGTTGACAAGGGGACATGGATTGCTGCCCACATGGCAGAGCAAGCAGCTCCCACAGCCCTGTCCTGCCTGCAGCCATTGCCAGAGACCCTGTTGCTGGCTACAGCCCTCCATCTCGTCAGTCCTGTTCCCTACATCTAAAGCTATTAAAAAGCATGCTGTTGGGAAAGGAACATATGGAGGCAGGAACCGTGGCCTGACCTGATGAACCTTTCATTTTAGTGGGTGCTTTAGCTGCAGCCAGGCTAGGCCTGGCAGAGAGGGGATGCATATACTTTTTGGACTTCATCATACCTTCTTTGTTCCTCTGCTTTTTGGAGGAAAAAAAAGTTCACCTATTTCCATTTATATTTGTTTTAGAGTATACTTGAATTAAAGCTAAAAGATTCTCCTGCTGGTGGTTTCTGGGGAGGTGCCCATGAAGGCTCAGCAGCCTGAATGGTCTGCCCAGATTTAATGAAAATAAACAGCATCTGCTTACGTGTAACCTTCTCTCATGGCAAACCCTATGTAAGGCTGTCTTGGTGTATCTGTGATACAACAGGCCAGCCAAAATCCTCTCTTTATTTTTCTTACAAGCAAGAGATGATTCTTTTGATAATGCCTTTTCAATTTGTCTATAAAAGCAAACACTTGAAGGAGTCTCTTTTTCTGCAGTACAAAGATCACAAGATTTGGACTTCATGGGTGTTTTTAAGAATAGCAGACTGTAAACCTTCTGTTGTTTGTCTTTGGGATAGCGTACCTTACAATGTCAATTGTGTTCAGTTAATCCAATGAGCATTGTCTACTTTTACATGAACGAACCATCAATGAGTTATTAATTTTCTCTGAGTTTTAAAAACAATTTCACCCTGATGTTTTAATCCGCAGGCATATTACAGAGTTGTTGTCATACAGCATGTATTCCTTTGTATTTACTGTGTTGCACCACAGAATTATTGTTTTCACATTATAATGTACATTTATGAGAAGCTTTTCTGATGTAAAATTACATACAAAAGTACAATGCTTTAAAAAAAATACTGCTTGAGGAAATCATTTTATTAATCCTACACACAATATCCTTCCTGTCAAACAGTGGAATTTAGATGGCAGAATCAATAACGTAGTATCCACATGGGAATTGCTAATACACAAATTAGTGCATGGTGCTTCTGCACTTGGTAAGAAAGATAGTCTGTGTTCCCTCAGTCTTTTATTGCTGTGCAAAGGGAATTATGGACACAAACAATCCAGTAAAATATAATGGAATATTTCATGAATTGTAATGTTTACTAACAAGACTAGAAGTTGCTCTTTTCAAGACATGGCTGAACAGGGTAGCAGGCAATATTTAGGGTAGTAATAAAAGGCAAATTATCAGTGTTTTCCTCTAAAGCCCATCACGGAGATAAACTAAAATCTAATGCAATCTGGTTACGTTAATGCGCACTCTTTATGGCATAGCGCGTGAATAGTGGAACACTAATGGTTCATCATATTTATTCCACGTAGCAATATTCTTTTGTGTTATTGAAAATATAAAGGGTTGTAAATTAGATATAATGAAATAATTTAATTTCTAATGGTTACAGAATGATCCTCGTGACTGCCTGCTCCAGTAATTGCTCAGTTGTATGCTTATTTTCATAATCAATGCATTACTCAGACTATCTTTAGCGGAATTTATTACCTCATTTTCAGTTTCACGCTACTTAAATATGCAGTAGCTGGTCCCACAGAAAATTGTGATCTGTGCAGCAAAGAATCATGGTGTCAGAGGTCAGAGTTCTTTGTTTTCATTCCTTTGAAATCGCTCTTTAATATTCTAAAAAGGGCAAAAAGCATGTAATTTGCATTTAAAGCACTGCTTTCCAGCATTATATCCCCTTGAATATATCTTTTGGATAGTGGACATTTATCATAGCATTCCTCTTGACTCTGGAAACAGTGCAGAAGGTAGCTGAAGAACCTTTATAACCGTGCAGTACAAGGCAATAAATCCGAAGCTGCCACAGGATTACTATGGTAACCATCAAGCCTGTCGGGTTTCCAGCCGTACTGAAAGGTAGGTTCAATTTTCAGCTCATCAACTCTTCCCAATGATTTACTTGTTGACACCGCACATTTGATAGTAGTGCTAATGCCCTCTTGCAGCACAAGGGACTAATACTGGCACCCCATTTTATAAGGCGATACACCGTAGCGACCCCAGGAAGTCATTTAAAATTGTACAATTGTATTCCTGTCAGCAAATGCATAAAGTGGCATAAATTACCAGATTTCGAATCCTGTTTTAAGCTGCTGCAACTTTGTACTCTCTTCACACTGCAGTGTGCTCTATGAGTTTGGAATTGAGATGAAACCCCTGTATTTACTTAAACATTTATAGGAGGGAATACGTGCAGGTCATCCTGGTGTGTGTATTGCTGTGCTTGCGTCCTTCTCCAGTGCTTTACTGCAGAGACAGAGAGGGTTTTGGCATGCAGCGGGGTGATTTGTCTTTTTTGTCCTGTAGTATTCTCCATGGAATGATCTGTGGTTTTGAATAAGTATGGCAAATGCTGTTACGCCTCAAACAGATTATTTGGAATGTTACGTTTTGCATTTACACACCCACTTACATTCTCCCCCAGGGCAGACCGAAGCTACGTCAGGGGGGCCAAATAACCCAGGGACTGCTGACTGACGTCTTGATATTTTTGGTTTTTGAAGCTGTCCCCTAGGTTTCTGAGGTCAATCCAAATACAAAAGCTGTGAAAGTGAATTTAGAATGCTTTTGTTGCTGAAGAAAAGAAAACAACCCATATTAGTGTTTAATATTCAAGTAGGTTTGGGAAAGTTAAAACCTTTGAAGCCTGGTTTACTAGGGGATTTGTGGGTGTCTATGTGTGTGTGTGTGTGTCACTTGGAGCATGGTTGGATCCTCTGGCATTTAGTTCATTGTGAAATCTGATTGTCTGAATGGTCAGTAAAGGCAATTTAGTCTTTGCTACAAGAGCTGTGTTATGAGTGGATTCTTCTTTGTGTGTTGAAAGGCAAACTCAGCATTTAGCTTTTCTCTCAGCAGGAGTGCTGATCAAATTTAACATCTCTGCTCTGATACCTGTCTTCAAAAACTCTGTAGGAACTTAGTAGCTTTTAGACTTCCACTTTCTGTCAAAGTTGTTGGAAACTGACTGGTTGTTGCTAAAGGTAGCAGGTACAGAGGGGAGTGTGTCCTCTCTGACACATGCCACTCTATAATCATATTTCTCTGGAAAAGGCAATGGGAAGAAAACCTGCATGCAGCAATCAGTATGCTGTTAGTCCAGTGCCCTTTAAAGTGGAGCTTCTTGACCAGAAAAGGTGTGACTCAGTTTGAAATAACTTCCTCAAACCAAACATTTTGATGCCTGATAGTGTCACTCATCCCATCTTCCATTGCAAGGAGGATTTAAAGATCTGCAGCTTGAAGTATCTTTAGATGACCATTCCTTCCTGAAATCATCATAAGATTCCTCTCAAAACATTAGATTAATATTAAAAAAAACAACCAAACAAACCACAAAACCAGCCAAAGCATTGCTGACAGTACTAGGGATTTGCAATAACATATCTGCCCAAAAATGTTACCCTTCTGCAGCTGTGAAGTATTCCACCTGCTGAAAAATATTTGTATTTTTTTTGCCTGGAAACTTTTGTTTGCTGTCCTTGGAACATAACTGCTATTTATTTCTTGGTAATAATCAGTTATGAAGATAACATGGAAAACCTCAAAATTGGAAATGTGCCGTCCCTTATTCCTTCTCACAGTTTTGAGGTTGGGTTTTCTCCCAGGTAGTAAAGGCAGAGGCAGGAGTGGGACCCCCGTCAGACAGGTAGGGGTTTGGCACACGTGCTTGCGTTCTCTGCTCACTGAGAGCCAGAGTTGGAGTAAGGAGCACCCTGCTGTAGAATCACTCCTTGGTGTCATTTCCCATTGGTAGGGTTCATTCCCTATTATTGAGGGGGCGGGGTTTGACCTTGGCTGGCTGCCAAATGCCCACCCAGCCACTCTCTCACTCCCCCTCCTCAGCAGGCTGGTGAAGAAAATGAGATAAAAAGCTCATGGGTTTAGATAAGGACAGGAAGATCCCTCACCAATTACCATCATTGACAAAAAAGGCTTCACTTGGGAAAGATTAATTTAATTTATTACCAATTAAAAATAGAGTAGGAGAGTGAGAAACAGAGATAGGACTAAAAAGACTTTCCCCCATCTCCTTCTCAGGTTCAAATTCACTCCTAGCTTTTCTACCTCTTCCACCCCCTGAGCGATGCAGAGGGATGGGGAATGGGAATTGTGGTCAGTTCATAACACTGTCTCTGTGGCTCCTTCCTCCTCACACTCTTCTCTGCTCCAGTGTGGGGGCCCTCCCACGGGAGACAGTCCGCCACAAGCTTCTCCAATGTGAGTGCTTCCCGTGGGCTGCAGTTCTTCAAGGCTGCTCCAGCATAGGTATTACCACTCCAAGCTTGTAGTGACCAGCACAGAAGTGAGGACTCCAGCACACATTTCCCTACAGGGCAATGACTAAGATATAAGTGAAGTGGTGAGCAAAAGAAGGTGTTTGCTAATTCCTGACTTGATGCTGGCACCACAATAGTATTATGTGTGGTGAAATTGCAAAGAAATGTGTTTCTTCAAGAAGGTTAGCCTTTAAAAATATAATGTCTTCCTCACTTTAATTAGAGGGATCACTCCATCCCATGTGATGGCTTAATCTCATGTTCTGAGGATCAATAGCACATTGTCATGCAGGGCCGTGGGCTTTATGAGGAAAGGCCAGAAGAAAAGGGACATTGCACTTTATAAGGCATAAGCAAAAAGGAAAATCTGAGAGAGGAAGAATGTGGTTTTGTTTAAATGTTTGATGGTGATAGATGGTTGGTTAGTGTTGCTTTCCAGACCACAGTTGCTTGGAGGCAGTAAAGTTCACTTTTTCTGGCAGGGCAGCTACAGCTTTGTTGGAAATGCTGGCTCTTGGTTATGCTGTGAAGTAGAAACTTCATAAGCATCCATATTTTCACAGTCCTAAAGCTCTATCTGGACTGAGATTTGAGTAGATGGATGTATCTTTCTGGACAAACACAGATGGATCCAGTTCTTTTTGGAAAGCTGCTTAAAATTTTCTTTGGGCAGTTTATGCATATCACAAATTATAAATGTGCCTAATAAAACGTTATAATTTTTAAATTAGAGCTATGTTCAAATAATCTTTTCTAGAAAGGTGTCTAAGACTTTGAAAAAAATGCTGACTTCCTAGCACGAACATGGTAGATAATTTAGTAAAAGTCTTCTATTTTCTAGAATTGCACATCAAATTTTATCCTTTGACACAAAATTCATGTGTGGAATCTGAGCTTTCATTTGAAGAGAAAATTATCTCTGACTGTTATTGCTGCAAAGAAAGTCTTCAAAAATGTGAAGAAAAGTCTGTCTTTCTTCATGATCTTGACAACGTGAAATATAAAATCCTCATTTGAGAGATTATTAACTCTGAAACTCCATGCTTTGATAATTTTAAAGCTTGCTCATCGACTTCAGCACTGCCCTTTTTAGCGGATGTAGCTTCTTTGCTAGCCTGTACTATCATCATTAATAGCTATATTGATTCAGTCATTCATTTTCATATTTAATTCATTACGAAAGTGCAACCCCTAAAGAGGTTACATAATCCAGAAATCTCGGTGCCTTAAACTGGAAGTTGGAAGAAAGAAGCTATAAAATGCAAGGCACCCTTCCTTCCTCTTTATTGCATGAGTCTTGTCCTCTTGATACTTCTGACATATTGTACATGCTGTCATTTGGACAGCTTTTGAATTTTGTTCTTTCCCTCCATCTCTACATATTGCTGCCAGGAAGATTTTTTGTTTCGACAGTATTATTGGCTCTACTCCATCAGATTCCAGCAATATTGCAGTGATAGGAAGCCAGTAACTCTGTAGGAGTTTTCACTGTCCTGGTGCTCTGTGAAGGGTATCCATCAGCGTATATGCTAAAATGGGTAAACAGTGATAAAGGGCAGAGAACATAATTAATACCCATGTTTTTGCAGTTATGGAGCTCTGTGATGCATTCGCTAGTGCTATTTATACATGTGCCACTGAGCAGTCAATAATATCTCTGTGCTTCAGTTTTAAAATAAAATATGGCTTAAAAATGCTCTAATAAAATCCACATGCACTGGAATGCTGAAGGAAAGTTTCTCTTGTTTAAACATACTTATTTTCATTCAAAAGAACACTGTCTCCTGATGATGGAGCTGAAAGAAGTCATCCTTTTCAGAAAAAATCTATGACACTTCTGCTTCCAAAGTGTAGAGCGTAGGAAGGGGTGGAAAATGGACATAGGTAGACATCTGAATCTTAAATCATGTGGAATATTGATAGGCTGAAGTTTTAGAGAGGGAAGTTTGGAGGGAGGAGAGATTGGACAAGTGCTTTACTGGACATGCAAACGCAAGCTGGTTCTCTTCTGGTTGTGGATGGGACTCAGTACTATGTGGTAAAGGATACTTCTGGTAGGCAATGTATATGATGCTTGGACTTTTCACAGAGTGGGCAGGTGGCATGTGAGCACACATGGTGACGTTGGTTCCCTGGAAAGGACCGACAAAGCTAGAGGAGTCTTGCTTCGGGGACATGCTTAGAGGGACTCTATGGTGGATAGCCCACAGCTGAAGCACAGGGGTCTCTGCATAATGGAGAAATGCGAAGGGTATCTGGGAAGGCTCCAGCATGGTCTTGCTGTCATATGTAGGACATTTCAGAAAACACCACTAGCTATTTCTTCCAAGAATATAAAATTAATCCCCCTGTACTACAGGAGGGAAAGTACCATGTTGTGTATGCTAATTTGAAATTCTCTTTTTAATTTGCTTCATTTGCAAATCATGTCATTGACTTTCCATGTCATGCAAACCTAAGCTCCTGAGTGAAATATATTGTTCTAAGAAAAGGTGGACAGCAGCATAAATCAAGTAAATCAAGTACGAGCAGGTCGTTATTCCATGGCTTTCACTTCGGAGAACATACAGTAATGAGATTTAGAGAAGGTGGAGGCAGGGCTTGCAGTGGAGAAATATGTGATGGTGACTGACAACCAAAGCAAGAGGAAAAAAGAGACCCATGTTTTCAATTAACCATGTCCAAGATCAGACCTTGAAAAACATGAGATAATGCCTACATAAACTATGCATAATTTTTGCCAGCCTGTATCAAAATGAGACATTATCACAGTGTGCATTGGAATAGGTTGCCAGAGGCAAATGCTTGTGTGATAACTCCCCCAAGTGAATAAATAAAAAACCCCAAACTTGCATACTGTCAGCTGTAATGTTTCATCTGTTGGCAGCCATTTTCCACTTGGGAAGCACGCTTGGCAAGTGGCAGAAACAGACCCTTTACATCCAAGAAGAAGGGGTAGAGAAATGGAACACATTAGACTATATATTTTTGTTTGTTTCTAATATTTTTCTAAGCCTTTTTCTTTTGGGATCCTTTATCACTCATTTACATAATTTTTCACTAAGTTAATGCATTGTTAGTCATGAGAGGTACACAGTATTGCAAATTCTAAATTTGTTTCCAAATTTATTTTTCTGGGATGTTTTAGTGACCTGTTATAGTCATCTATATATTTTTCCATATTGTTGTATTTTAATGGTATGAATAACAAAGTGTTTGATTTGTACCTGAATCAAAGATGGATTCTGCTGATAATGAAAATCCAAAACAGCTTAATGACCTATTGACCAACCAGTATATCTTGCATTAGACATAGTACAAGAAAAAATATCTTGAACAGTGATTTGTCTGCTTTTATACCCAACTACATTCATCCAGGCTGAACTCTGCTCACTCATAAAAACATCTCTGCTGCTTGATGACTGGAATTTATCTTTGCTCATACACCTCATTCCTTTTATCAGATGTAATTAACCTTCTGACTGATTCAAACCACCTTTAAAGCCTGTTAATAAAAGTCCCTTAAAAATATACATGTCTCAGATGTTCATAAAATGAAAATTAAGGTGATAATTTCACAAGTAACATGAACTGTGAAGGTCTATCTCTTGCCTTGGTTTGTTTGTGATCTTGTTAATTTTTGCCAGCTTGGGATTTTTATATGTTAGGCCTAATTCTAATTCTAATTTTTCTAATTACGTTTGCTTTTTTTTCTATTTTTGCACTCTTATTTCAGTGTGCCTTTTATTCTTCATCTCTAATGGTTCAGTTGTCAAGCACATTTTACTGTTTAATATTTTTCCTAGAGATTTCTTTGAGGTTTGTTATTTGTGACCATCCTACAGAATCATACTTTTGGAAGGATTTCCATCAGCGCTTGTTGGAGTGGTATGGCAATATCCTTTGGATGCTGCAGGTGTCTCTTCTCCACTCAGACACATGCAACTGGTAAAATTACCTTGTCTTGGAAGACATAGCAAGTTCCTTGGTTACACCAAGCTAAATTTGCTAACCTCTCCAATCACTGTACAGTATTGTGCTGGAGCATTCTCCTAAAGTGAAATTAATTTGCTAGACATAGTCTGCCAAATTTTTTGTGTTGAAATATGATTTTGCTCTGTGTTTGGGTTCAGATTTCAGGGGCTTCATGTTAATCTGAAGTCTTTTCTTCCTAGCAGCTGTTAGGCTGTGGATCTCTCAGTCGTGGTGGCAGTAAGAATGGTACCTTCTCGGAGGTAAAGCTCTGTTATTAAATAGTTGCAAAGACTGACTTATTGCCCCCCTGGTCCCTATGAATATCTCGGCATGAGGCTTGGCTTTGCACATAACATGGTGTGAGTAGAGGCCGCATTGAGGAGGGGCAGTCCCACACTTCCTCCGTCTCATCTGTTTCCACGGCTTATGTTGTACTGGGTTGAGCAGTCTGTGAGCGCAGAGTGAGTCAGTTCAGCCAACCGATCAGATAGAAAACCTTGTTTTGGCAGATTAATCTTCTGTCAGGCAGGTCATTGCGCCAGCTGGTGCTGCGGTCGCATGGTTGCTACTTCTGATGCTGGGGAGGAGGAGTCTGGTGGGAGGTGAGAGCGCTTCTTTCTGCAGCAGCCCATGGTTTCACCAGGCTGGATATAACTTTGTGCTGAGTTTCAGGACTGGTGCCTGGATTTTGAGGCCTGGTAAATGGATTTTATGCAGTCATTTGTTATGCAATTCACGCTGGAGTGGTTTTCAGTCTCCAGAAAGACTGAACTGTAACTGCCAACAAGCTCTGAAATTGCATAAGTCTTCCTGAAGTGGGTTTTGTCTTTCCATATTATGTGTGATTACAATCTAAAATTAATTCCGTTTCAGTCTTTTCTTCTCTTTTCATTGCTACCTGCATTTCCCAAGGTACTAACATAAAGTTTACCAGTCTGTAGTGTCCTAGAGCATCGGTGTATTTTTCTAAGCTCAGCCTCAGAAAAGCTTCTTTTTAGTCTATGGACATTTCCTCTGTCCATTTTTTGTTTGATTTATCAGCCTGCCCCTCCACATAAGCAAGTGAAGGAGAACTAATGTAAGCGGGCGACAATTTGCATTACATGAGAGAAGAGAGAAGTGCTCTTCCAGTAGAGACCTGCGTAAGCTCACGTGCAGCCCTTTCCAGAGCAGCAATTACAGGGGCACATGGCAGGCAGGCACTTTGTAAAACACTCAGATAAGACAACTGTTCACTCAAGGCAGCTCCTCTGCTCAGACAGGCACCTCGCTTCTGATCCCTGGGAAACTTTGAGACCGGTATTTAGGGAGGTCTGTAGACTCTGTAGACTCCAAGCCCTTTCCTGCGGGATGGATGATGCTCCAAAGTGTTGTGGAGAATTACTGCAGTCATTGGTCCCATTTTAGCACCCTCTTGTTAGGTTTTTGGTGGAGAGGGATCTTTTCTTCTCTCATGAGCAAGTAAATTGCTTTGTCTTGTCATGCTTACCTCCTCTGGAAATTAATTGCTTTATCTCTTTCTTAGCAAATTTGTTTTTCTCTTCCATTAATGCCTTCATCACCTATAGTAACATCTCTTTCCATCCACTTTTCTTATTTGTATTGGTATTTGTTCCTTTAATTTGATTTTAATATGCTCCACTTTCCTTTCAAAGTCCTTCTAGTGGAAATACTATCATGCCAGATATAAGATGTCCTCACAAAACTTTTGTGCTAGCACTCTTATGTCTCTTCCAGCCTTTATTTGGTGATGGTGCCCCATAAGAATCTGCAAAGCTATTTTGTAGGGGTGTGTTTTTTCCCCTCAGATCATAGGATCATAAAATTATAGAATGGTTTGGATTAGAAGGGATCTTAAAGATCACCTAGTTCCAACCCCTCTGCCACTTCCCCTCCCACCTTCCACTAGACCAGGCTGCTCAAAGCCCCATCCCTCCTTTAAGCCTCTTCCCCTGTTGTAATGCTATAAAGCCAATGACTTGCTGGTGCGCTGACTTGGCTAGCTGTCAGCCTGATCACAGCTATGCCCTTTCCCTGTTATTTCACTCTCTCTTTCTTTCTCCTCCTTCTCTCTCACCTCTTCCCACACTTAAGCTCTCTAAGACAGGCACATTGATTTTGATTTCTTTTGAAGACAGACAAGCTTAATGGAGGCTTGGTCCTTGACAAGAACCTCTGAGTTGCTTAGGCACGTACTTCTGTTGTCCTTACTCCATGGAATTTTTTTCTCCAGTACCTGTTTCTCAGCCTTTTTTAGTCCCTAATCTAACAATTACCGATGTTCCCATTTTTGTCATTTTAAAAAAAAGTGTGATGTGAGAGTTTGTTAAAAAAAATAAATCAAGTTTCTTGTTTGTTCTTGGTTTCTTGTAATTTTAATTAGCAATGGTAACTTAATTATAGTCATTGTGATTAGAAGTTCTCTCATATGCACCATGCCGTTTACTACATGTGTTATTCCATTTGCTGTGATAAAAACAAATGCTTAATTCCTGGGTATGGAAAGCATGCTGTAGATCTTAGAAGCAGAGCTCAGATTTTGAGGATGGCTGGCTGTGCTTGAGTAATCCAGCTGAAAAAATTCTCTCTCTCATTCTTGGTGTGGGAGGTATATCTCTCAAAAAACTTTCTCATAATTTTATAATCTCCTGCTCAGTAGAAGATAGCAATATTCCTCCCCTTCTCTTAGCATTAATTGGCTGCATTTCTATGCTAATGTATTTCTAAGGCCCCATGTGCACCTTTTAAATCTTCATTGCTGTTTAGTGAAACCTGTGTCAAACAGCTCAAGGAACTGCTTTCTTAAGGGATGTGGATTTTTAATGCAGTTGGCTAAAAATGTGAAAAAAATCTTATGGCTAAAATATAGCTACTGAAGATCAACAGTTTTATTCTTTGTAAGACTCTAAGGACCACATCAGCTCAAAAGTTCTTCACTAAAATCAGAAGCAATTCCAAATTGACATGTATATAATGGAGAGCAGAAATCAGTTCTTCAATCAGAAACAATCTTGTTTCTAAAAAAAAAATAGAAAGAAAGTAGTAATAAAATGTGATCTTTTCCTTTTTTTTTTTAAGAAAGGACCATGTTTCACTAAGATAGTAAAATTTGCCTTAAATATCTATGAAATTAAAATTTTCATTCACTGTGTGCTGCTTCAGGCTCTGAACCCTGGAAAAATCCCAGATTTAACCTGAAGCACTTACATAAGAAAATCCCAGTAATCTTAACTGCCTAGTATCTCAGTGCAAAACATACTGCTGCATTTGGAACTATTCCTGGACAACATCAGATGGTGCCAAAATGATGGTCAAGTGCTGAAGACAAAGGATAATTACAAAATGATCTAAGATCTGTGAGATACCTTAGGTGATTTCCTAGGGCAGTGTTGCTTATTTCATGAAGATGGTATTTGCTAAAGATTTCTATATGCATATGTATTTCCTCTTTCTTATCCTTTCAAGCCCTTAGGACAGTTCATAATCCTTTATGTTGTCTTCTGTTTTGGTTTTTGCTCTCCTCCTGTCACGTCTCCATTGAATCAGGATGATAAAATAAACTTTGCATGCATGCAGTGTTGATTCCATTCTTTTACTGAGCGACGGTCTCGCTCGCTTTGTACAATCTAAGTGAAACATCCTCTGCCTGACCTCCAAAGACCTTTCTGATGTCTTGCACACTATTCCCTGATGTTGTATACTCTCTGTATTTAACAGTATCTGTTTCACTGCCCAGTTCTGTTTCCTTCTCTTTACTGATCTCCTTGTTCTGTTTGTTTCTTCCTTCCTTTCTGGTTGTTATAAACTCCTCCTTTTCCTCCGGGAAATAGCAGCTGCTTGAGTTAGGTAATTAACTGATGCACACCAGATCAAAAGACTGAAGATGGGTCTGGAGTCTGAAAGTTCATTCAGTTGCAGTGTATTAACGACTCCTGGAAAAATCCTGGATCAAAACATTGAGGTAGTTGCCTCATGCTATTTTTTCATTATACTCAGGCAGCAACTGGTAAAGAATTCCAGATATTGACACAAATCACCCAAATGCTTGAGCAATGATGGGAAGATGACTCCAGCATGGCCTATGGTAGGGACAGGGCTGGACGGAAGATACAACATTTTCTTTGTGAACTTTACACCAATGGAAGAACTGTATCTAACAGCCACTTGCCTTCTAAGGTACTCTTTACTCTTTAGTCTTTAGAGGTACTAAGGTACTCTTTACACTTTAGATTAGTACTAAGGTACTAATCTACTCTTTAACTGAGACCACTTCTCTCCTTCCTGTGCCAGACATTATCACGACATTTTTTGGACTGAAAATGATAAATAGCAGAATTTGAAAAGCTTGTGTGTATGTATGTGGTTTGTTGCACTGAGCTCCGCAAAGAGCATGTGTATTGAAGTGCAGAGAAGGTTTTCAGGACAGTCTTTTGTGTGCAAAACCACTCCAGTGACATTTTTGTCATCGTTCAATGTAGCTCTAATTGTGGTTTGGTTTAACAAGGTTTCAGTCATGGACAAGACAGCTGTAATAAAACTGTACATCTTTTTTCTATCATCACTTCGGCAAAACAGGGCTCTTCCCACCATTTCTTTCATTTTTGATGCTGATTATCCATGTTTTAAGCTATAAAATTCATCCTTGACTAATACTGATAGAGAAAAGACTGTATTTAATACACTTCTCTGGTTGAAACATTAGACACTGGCATTCAGCTTCCAGGGAGAAATACAACAAAACAGTGCTGGAATCATTTGTGACAAAGCAGGAAATGGCTTGGGCATGCTTTCTTACTCTTGTCCTCAAACATGATTATGTTCTTCTGCTGATTGGATATTGACTTCTCAGCATCAGGATTAGACTTTGCAATGAAGAAATGAGGGAAAAAGTATATTGCTGTCCAAGAGTATTCAGACATACTGGATACTGGTTTCTGGGGTATGCTCAAGCTGTATTAGTGGTGGTTTCCGACTCTTGTAGGGCATCACTGTAAGACAAGAGTACTGTCCCTCTGACTTTTTGCGTTCTGCACTGTTACTGCTGTGTTCTTGTTAGCGCAAAGCTATTGGAAAAGTTGTAGCCCCATGTGAAGCACTCACTAAAATTATTGGTATAGCAATAAGAAATTTGGGAAAGAGAAAGAAGGATTTGGGGAAGAAGGTGAAAGAAGATTGCACAGAAAGTTGACATAGATTGAACATTTCACAGTGAAACGTTTCTGCTCAGATGTGCTTCTGAGGTGCTGGCATCCCAAAGTTAGCATATGCATAAGCTTACTCTGGGTGTAAGGATGTTGACAGTGAAGGCTTATTCCTATTTCTGTTCCTGGGAGCAGTTTGGCTCAGCCATATGTGACTAGGTATAGGAACCAGGAATATACCCAATGGCTTTGTGGTCGGAAGCCTGCCATGTTACCACCCCACCAATCACTTCTGTCACTTGTAGGAATAAATATTTTGTCCTTTGGAGAAAACTATGGGAAGGGCACTGGAGGGTTGGATGTTGTCAGGTGTCTTTGCCCTGCAGCTTCACTCAAGACAGGGCAGCTTGAGCAGCTGATTGGAGTCTCACCTTTAAGGGGTCCCCCAAGATGTGCAGGCAAACCCACACGTGCAGCACCACAGACCCTTGCACAGAAGACTTGTGTGGGCAGTACGGTGTCTTGGCTTAAACCCAGGTAAAAACCTACATTCATTTTTGCAATGAGAACTGTCAGAATGGCCATTTGGCAAGGGGAAGCAGCCTCACTGAGGGCAGTGGCAAGGAAGGCATTGCACATGCGGTCTGTACTTTGCAGTAATTGAGCGGCAGCAGGCAACATGTGAAGTTCACTGCTGCTGCCTCTAAATCTTGCTTGGGTTTCCCAGTGGTCCTGCTCTGGGGCTCTTCTTCCTAAGAGTAGTGTTGAACCCTCCAGGTGTGCAGGGGACTCCATTCGTGCAGGCGTATGGAGGGAGAAAGGAACCACCCCCAGTATGAGTTAGAAGCATCATGCTAGAGCCTGGATCACAGCTAACATTTTCCAAGGGGGAGCTGGACCCATGGCCCCATCTACCCATTGCCTGCCTTGGGAGAGAGCAGTCTATCTCCACTGATTTTAATCATGAAGGAAAGAGAACCTTTAATATTCTTCCTCTGTGCCCTATAGCCCATGTGGAGAGGCCAGAAATATCATCTGGTCCTTAACACTTGCCCAAGCAAACTGAATTTATTTATTACTGCCAAAATGTGCACTTTCTGTTTTGTTTACATTTGGAGAATTGTGGTCTTAGACAAATCGTCGTCCCTTCCAAGTAAAATACTCTGTTCCTCGTTATTGCTTTCAAACTTCAAAGATAGACTGAGGGGCTGAAAGTGTCAATATGTTATTAATTCTACAGTGGCAAGTTCCTGGCACCAGTCATTCAGATGAAGAGCTGTGATAAAGTGAAGCAGTTTAAAATTACAGCAAGTTCAAGGTAGATATAGTACCTCATTCACAGTATCTTCAGGTGAAATACTGAGATGAAATTGGTGAACTTTGATTGATTGTTTGTTAATCACACCAACAGACCGAGTTGACAAAATCACCTGCCCTTGCAAGATAGTGTGCGGCCATTCGTTTCTATCCTGTCATTCATGCAATTTGTGCAAGAAATAGCTTTTAAAAAATGAATTAAAATTGATGCAAGTAGCATGTAGTGCAGATGCAGCTCACGTGAATTCCAGCAATACCTATTTCGCAGGGTAAATGCACTTCCATTTTTCTCCCAATCATATTTGATGAAGATGAACTAGATTAGAGTGTGATTATAGACAGAAAAATCGCTCTGAAGGAAGGGTATCGTCTTGCCTTGCATATCAGCCCCAAGGAGTGCTGAAACGTATTTACTCATGTCTATGGAAGAAAGAAAAATATTCCTACCATTGCCCCACAGTGCCAGTACAGCGGTGACGTAGCAGGCTTCAAAGATTGGCTCTGTGCATCCTTCCTCATATGTTATACTGAAGGTTTTTTCCATATACTAACATTTCAGCACCTCTTTTTGCACAAACCTAGTGTGAAAAGTCCATGTTGCAGAGCCTAGCTGGAGCCTTGTGATTTTTCTGATTTTTCCATGTAGTTACCTTTCATCTTTCACTTCTAATATAATGAGCTTCCAGTTCTGCGATCTCTGATCTGCTCTTCCATGAGCAGCTGAGACATTCTGGCACTTTGCTGCTGCCTGGAGTAAGAGCCTTGCTCCTTCTCTGTCCTGCCTGCTTCCCATGGCTTCACCATCTACCCCTTTCTTGCACTGGCTGTGCTGCTTTTTGACACTCCTATGAGCCTATTTAATCCATAGAAATGGCAAGAGACTCCAGGGTTTCCTTCATGGAGTGGTTTTGTGCCCTTTTGGTGTTCACACAGAGTGCTTGCTCTCATTGAGCAGGCAGCATTGAGGGAGGAGGTGGCCAGAGAAGTCAGAGAGACCTTACCTGGTGGGCCACTGAGCCTGCTCACCCACCTCGCCTGTCTTCAGCTGACTCAGTTCGGTCCATCTGATGTGTGAGCTGTGGAACAGCATCCAAGCAGGGTGCAGAGAGAGACACAAAACGAGACTGTGCATCGCTCTGGCAGCACATTACGGAGTGATGGATTGGACCCCTTCCTGAAACCGTGCCATCTCCTTCTTTGAACAGCAGCAAATACAAGTAATAACTCTTTTTTCTGTGTATTTGAGGAAGAGCGCATGGCTGCTCGTATCTCTACAACTGAGGAAGGAACCATGTATGATGCTGAGGAGAGTGAAGCTGGGACCTGTGGAGGTGCAGGTGGGCCCTGGTAAGGTGCAGGTGGAGGGCAGCCCTCTCTCCTGTGAAGCATCACTGAGGGCATGGAGGAGTCCTGTGAATTTGCAGTGCTGGCAGCACAGAAAGCGTATTTTGATTTGCAAATGGTTGCATTTTATATGTAAATTACTAAAAAAGATAAATGCAGAACCCCACAAAGTCGCTTTTAGTTAACATCAGAATGTAATCCATTTTTAATGAATACAGACTAAACTTTTAATGAGCTTTCACTTTATTGGAAAAATGTTTATTTGCTGCATTCATCTTTTTTTATTTTGTGACGAATATTTGAGATGCATTTGGAATACATTGTGTAACACCAATAAAATTTTTACTAGCAATATGTATGGGTTTGTGTGTGTTTGAATAAGTTTACTTTCCTGTTTTTATACCAGATTGCAATGCAAGAACTCTATTATCCATCTTGCAGCCTGCAAAATAAGCAACAATTAAATGACTCGCTGGGACTAATTAAAAATTATTCTTGCTGTTCACTCTTTACTTTCATATAGGGCAACTTGGAAGTTGTACATCCAAATCTTAGACATGCTTCTTGCCCTTTTATACCTTCCACCTGTTTTGTGAAAATTGCCTGCTCACTGCACGTAATTTTAGGTGGGAAATTTCCTTCCTCTTTACAAGACTATTATGCCATTGTGCATCCCTTCATGAAGGGAGGTAGTCCTCTCCCACTTAGGTAGAGCAGAAACTCAGGTAGGCTTTCTAGAAGGTGATTTCCAAAAGGTGACCGCAATGCCCAGGACTTCGGCTGCGTAAGGGGGCTGAACACACTGGGAAATGGCTTTTTATGAACAAATGGAGCTGAGCATAGGACAGGATGGTTTGCAGCACCTTGAGAGGGCAGAAGTGCAAAGGGCAGGAGATTGTAGCAGAGAATGGTATTTGGGGAGTTACTTATCGTGCAGTGAAATGCTAGGGCTTTGGCAGTGGCAGAGGATTTCTGTTTTGAAACAATCCATATACAAAAGGATGAACTGCTTAGGTTTTTGTATGGCTGTGGTCCTAATTTAAATGGCAGGAGATGAAAATACAGAGGTTAAACATATTCTTATTCTCTCTTCACCATCCTCCCTTGCCTTTGTTTTGAGTGTGATTTTTTTTCCTCATAGCACTTTTAAATGAATTCCTCAATATGAAAAAAATGCTTCTCTTCTTAGACTTTAAGAAAGCCTCTAGAATTAAACCGCAAATTGTTGGAGCTGTGTGATATGTCAGGTTCATGTTGAAATAAAGCTTTATTTTTGCACATAAAGGAGGGGATATCATTCTCCACATCAAAAGACCTTGTTATCCATTCATAACACTCAGTTTGGGTTTTATGAGCTTTCTAATTTTTTTATAGTAAGAATGACATAATAA
This sequence comes from Rhinoptilus africanus, assembly GCA_013400135.1. Taxonomy (NCBI): domain Eukaryota; kingdom Metazoa; phylum Chordata; class Aves; order Charadriiformes; family Glareolidae; genus Rhinoptilus; species Rhinoptilus africanus. The sequence goes on along the minus strand of VXBO01010954.1, from coordinate 1,101,089 downwards.
AACAATCATGAAAACGATTTCAATCAAACTTACACCATTGGAAAGAGATAGAGGCATAGGAGGATGTTTCAATTTACTTTAATTCTAATTTTAGCAGGAATAATTGAAGCATTCTTTTATCGAGATCTCTATTATCACTGAAGTTTTAAGTGAATATATTTACTGTCTACATCTGCCAGTCAAATTCAATTTTTTTTTTTTAATTCAGAAATATTCTGGATTTATGGCACTATATATTCCTATGGACAAGTAAGCTATGATTAGGTAGGCAAGAAATTACCTTCCCTGCCTAAAGAAATTGTCTTTCATGTTAATTACAGAAAATAATACCTACTGTTACAATAAAGATCAAAATTTCAAAAAGAAAAGATTAATACCTTCACTCATTAATAAATTGGCATTTATGTGACTGTTAGTTTAGCAACGACTTGCTCCGGCAAGCTTTGTCGGGGAGAATTCTGGCTCCCTGAAACAAACACGGACATCTCTAGTGATAGATAAACTGACTCAGGGACACTGGGTTTATTGAACTGAGGACCTGTGTGATGAATTGTATGAAACACGGTGAAAAAAATGGTTTGCATCCCCTCACTCCCCCAGGTGGTCCTGAGTACTGTTTCTCAGTGCGTAATGAAGTCTTAAATCATAGACTATATACGTTTATAATCTCTGTTTTTCCATGGTTTTGCTAAATGCATATTATCCATGTGTACTAAATGCATATTATACCGGTTTTTGATCTTAAGTGGTATCTATCCTTTCTAATTTTGAGGGGGTTTTTGTATGAACTTTTAGCATCTTTCAGGAGCAAATTAGAACACAGAATTGTGTGAATAGCAGAAACAGCTAATTTATCTGGGAAAGGAGAGCAATAAGGAGCCACCACACAAATGCACAAGACATGATCAAGTAGCACTATGTGAACTCAAGTAGGTATTTTAATCTCTCTAAAGCATGCTATGAATGAGTTCCCTTGTGAACTAGTCAGGTGGGGGTTTATATCCTTCATATCATATTTAACTATCAAATAAATAGGTATTTCCTATTGCTGATAAGCTGTTGAAACAACATACCCAAATGCATGGAGAGGTTAAATTATCTATTTCCTGAAGAAGTCAGTAGCACTCAGGCATTTCTTGAAGATCTAAAGATTATAACCTGATACTAGCAATTTCTTCTTTTTTCTTTTTATATGAACCCAAAATGGATTAAACTTGAGATGTAGTCTCACACATTTGATAGCAGCATTGCCTCACTCACCCACCCTACCCTCCAAAAAAAAAGAGAATTGTATCATTTGCCTGTTTATTTGTGTCTCTACCAGCTGCCTCCCTTCCCCAGCACCAGTGGTTGTGTGGCAGCTTCATGAACCAGCTCAAGGGGCTGATCCAGCTGAGTAAAAAAGCCGCATTTGTCTGACCTGATTCATCACGTGCCTGTAGAAGTGGCTAAAAATGGGAAGAGCACGTAGGGATTGAAATTTATTGCCAAGGGGAATGAAGAGGAGGGAAGACTGCTGGTTTTGGCAGCTCTGATGATGAAGGTGTTTGCTGAGGACCGTACTTTCATGCTATGCTTAACCCAGTGAAACTGCAGGCTGTCAGCAAAGGATTGTCCTGCTCCTTCTCCACCCCTAGTGATTGTCAGCCAAGTCTGTGGAAGGCCAACCAACGTAAACAGTTCTCCATTGAATCTGCTCACTAAGCAACCTCATCTTGTAGCCACCTCCTTGCTGTACCAAATGCAGGTGGGAGGAGGGACTTCACTACCAAGGTGAGGGACGTGGAGAGGAAAAGTGATAGCCTCTTGTTGACAACCTGCATGTGTACTGAACTAGACAGACAGCAAATCTCAGCCCTCATTCCTTGCTTTATGCTAGCTGTTGAAGCTGGCAATTTCACTTGTCTACAGGAGTGAGGCTCCGTAGGATTTTTATTGGCATTTGTTTCTCTGACTTCCTGGACTTCTTAAATAATTTCCATCTTGGAGCTATAAAATATTTTCTGAAGAGCTGTAGGCTGCTTATTTTGGCTCTTCCAAGGCTTTAAATATCAATAGTAGTGTTATAAATTGTAGCCACCAACATAGGCCTCCATAAGCTCGCGTAAGTTACCAAATGCACAATAAAGATGATCCCTGCTCTTAGAATCTTATGGTTAAAGTAAGGACTGAAAAGGAAGCTTTATTCTCGTTATTAAAGGTGAATTGAATCTCAGTGAAATGAAATAGGGAATCTTCCTTTTGCAAAGGTGGTGAGTCAAATGTCTGATTTTTATTGAAAATTTCCCCCTCCTCATGGAGTTGCTCAAAGTCACATGGATAAGAACAAAGAGAGGAAATCAGTTTCTGAATCTCAACCCTGGATCTTAACTGGTCATTCTGGTCATTTTTCTTTCCTATATACTTTAAGAAGAATTAAATTACCTTATTAAGAGAAGGCAGGACTGCTTAGTTAGTGCCAGAGAAACTGATTAAATAGCTCATGCTGATAGAAAGGTCCATTGGTTACCATTAAACCAAATGGTCTGGATACGGCCTCAAGCTCAAAAGGTCACTAAACTATTGCCAGGAGCTCCTAAAGGAGAATTTCTGTGCTTGCCTTGTTTCTTACATTCCTTCTCCAGGCATCTGCTATAGAAGTTCATCCCAAAAAACCTTGAATCTGTCCCAGATTAGGGGAAGAAAATAGAACAAAGAAGATGAATCAGGGGGGGTTAGGGATGGAGGGGAACCTATTAAAACTTTCCAGCTGACCATCAAGACAAATGGGATGAGAATGAGGAATGGAATCAGGAAAACTTGGCTAAATTGCCTTTTTTTTTTCTGGGAGAAGAGTATGGTGTGTTGTCTACTCTTAAAGTTTTAAATCATAAAACTTTCATGATGTTCCTCAAGGAACTGTAGAAGGCTCTATTGGTTTCCAGAGACAGGTAAGATCAGCTTGCCTGACCTTCAAATGAGAGAACACTCATTTTGTCTGTTAACATTTGCACACAGATGCTGACAGTCTCTATTAACTGTTGCAGGTTTAATTAATACTGATACCTGCAGGTCAGGATACAGTTAAAAAGTGGATGGTTCCTGGGTGGCAGGAAGAAGAGAAGAAAGCATGTCTGACTTTGGTTTTTTTTCTCATATCAGTCCTTTCAGAACATTGACGTCTGCATTTCTATTCCTTCCTGAAACACAAAACTTGCCAGAATGATGAGGTCCAGTATGAAAAGTGTTTTAAGAAAGTTTTCCGTTTCTATTTATCCATTACTTCCTTTTCCTTTGCCTCTTGCTGTGTAGGTTGTCTGTACCAGTGCCCTAAGTGACAACTGGTGGTAGTAATGAGGCTGCAGACTTCTCCCTAATTGAACCCTGTCAGTCCTTCCCATTAAGCCTGCAGGATGTGTGCTGGCTCATTAATACAAACTACCACTGTAATTTCTTCTCTCCTTTCCCCACCTCACCCCCAGCCTGGCGTTTGTGTGGATAAGAATGCCCTGTTTTACATGTCATGTGCAGGAATGAGCTGCTAATTACTGCTGCTGTTGCCAAGCTTGCTGGGACCACCTTACAGCTCTTCAGTCAGTAGGAGGCAGCTGAAGGACTGGGTATTGATGGTATTTAGTGTTCTCTATTAGAAGCAAAATCTAGGATGGCCATGTTGGTCACCCAGCACCAAGAATGGAGGAGCTTGGCCACCAAGTTGTTTTTTCTGGAGCCTGTATGGTAGTCTAAGCTATCTGCTATTGCTGCAGAGGGAGGGCACCTCTTCAGAAAAGCCTGTGTCCTATGTAGGGACAGGAGACTGCAAGCACAATATCTATGTTCGTGTTCTCTGTGGCCTACCTTTTGAAGATGGGTAGCTGGGATTGCAAGAGCCTGGGATCCACTGGAGGTGAGCAAGCCTCTCTGGTCAGAGGTGGAAAGGCTTTTCTACTTGCTTAAAACTGTCTAATAACTAATGCAGTGCCATGTTCTGTGTTTATGAACTGGAAGTTGCCCTTGCTGCTGTAATTTAATGCCATTGTGGTGCAGCTGTGCTCACGCTAAACCCCATAAGGACTGTGGAAGGCTCAGCTCCAGCCTGGAGCTCTGGCTGCATGTGCACATCTGCAAACACATAAGGTGCACAGCAAGCACTCAGGCTGCTGTGGGGATAGACAGTGAGTTTTTCTGATAGGTAGAGCTAAAGCTGTCTGGATAGGTTTCTTAATGCTAGCTTCCACCATCCTTCCACATCCCACCCTCGCTTCACTTTTTTAATTTATTTTTTTTCCCTGAAGGATTACTGAAAATACCTGTATGCTCTTTGGTGGGCTGTTGCAACACCTTTGCCTTTGTATTTTAATCTGTAGCTAATGCTGGCAGAGACGGTTTGTATGCTTCCTTAGTGGAAGTGTAATGCTCTTTGTTAGTGCTGTGGACTGTTTTTTTTGTTTGGTTGGTTGTTTTCCTTTCCTTCTGTAAATACAGATAGTATTTATCCAACTTGATGTGACGCTAATGTTTTGATTTGCAAGAAAAGGCCCATAAATCAGAAATACTCTGCGTTGCAAAAGAGTTTAAAAGACAATGAGTTTTCAAAGAGATTTCATAATGGAGTGTATTTTTTCTATGGTGTTTGGGTATATTTTGTGCCTCATTTCTATGTAATAATTGAAAAAGCATTAAAATGTAAGTTAAAACAGTAAAAGTCATTGCAAGAGGTTAACAAACAATGGCTGTGCAGTTGTACAAAAGATCATACTTCCAACTAATTTACACAGTCAAGTTCTTTTGGCTGCAGGATAGTCTAAAGCTTAATGAATAAGAGCATTTTCATCATAATGCAAATGTCTGTTGAGAAAAAAGAGGTAATTTCGACATTATATAACCTGGAAGCTTCTGTCTACAAATTTCTGCATAACAATGAAGATGGAAAAAATGTCACTTAAGCTAAAAATGAAAGTCCTGCCCCTTGAAGGTAACATTTTGCATCTTTACGTTGTCAAAGATGACTGCAGACACTGTGCCAACGCACCTTCAAGGTGCAGTGATAGTACTCTGAAATTTGACAGGTCGTGGTTCTGAACTGAATTATAGTGACAGCCTTGGCCCTTTTTGTCTCCTTTTAAGGCAGCAAGCCAGAAAACCGTACCCTGTTAACAATAATTGTGTGTGTTGGCGTAACACATATGCCTGAGAGAAAGGAACTAGGGCTGAGATGTCTTAAATGAGTATGAAATGAACTAGCAGAAATGAGTTGCTTAATAGATGTGGCTTTTAAACTATGGGTAACACATCACCATCCCGGAAACCTTAAGGATACTTCAAAGTGATCTCTTAAGATGATTGGCTGCCTATTAGAGGTGATGAGTGCTTTCAATACGTTAATTACCTGTTACCTAGGCTTCTGTGTTTCAAAGGATACAGTCAATTTTGTTGGTATGTGGAATAATAAGATGCTAGGTAAGTTGCTTTTCATTTGTTGTTTTCTATACAGAAAACCTTTGTAGGGCCAATGAGGAGGACTTACCTTCTTTGGGGAGTGTGATCTGTGGCAAAAGAAAAGCAGAAATTGGAAAACGTTCCAGAAATCACATGTCTGAGTAAAAACTGTCAAGCTGTTGAAAGAATAGCGAAGTTGGAGTTATATTCTTTTGTTGGCTTTTAAGTTTCTGGGTCTTTAGGATGTATTCGTGCTTTTGAGTTTTGGTTTTTTCCCTAAACTATGGGATCTGGAAATTTCCTATTTTAAATGGAAGTTTAAGGGTGTTATTAAGCAGGCAGCAGATAATAATATTTGAAATAAAATAGTAGGCAGTGTCACTCAAATCATGTTGTCTAGCCTGCTCCCAGCTCCATTTATTTGACTAGACCTCCTGGCACCTGTTTTGCGTTATCCTGAGACGCTTGAGATGGCTTTTGTTCTGCAGTGCATAAACTGCGTGAGCGGAAAGCTGGTTGGTAATATGATCCTATGGATCCAGATGCAGGGCTGAGTTTATGAAGGCAGCTAATGTGGCTTAGCCAGATGCTCTTGTCATGTACTTTAACAAGAGATGTTGTCTGATAACTTTCTGCTGTAAATCCCTAGGCCAGCCCAACCTCTCAAGAGGCAGCTCTGACTTGTGTGAGGTGACACTGTGAAAGCCAGGAGCATCTGGAAGGGGAGAGTCACGCTCTGCTTCTCGTTAAGACTCTCTGGGGCTGCAGGACAGGTGGGATGGTGGGGCACAAAAGTGAAAAGTACAGGGCTATAAGCACCTGGATCCAAACTAACTTAAAGATGTATCAGGTTAGTTACAGAAAGCTCTGCTTTGTATTTTAGGTTTATATGGGAAACCAGAATAAAAGCACCATCTATGTGCTTGGTTCCAAACGTGATGCAGATGTGATCAGAAGTTTCCTGAGGCCATCTGCTTGGATTTCACTCTAGAGTATTGCCTGTGTGATAATTGGTGTTTTTATTAAAATTTCTAGTAAGCTTTGTTCTTCCTAGAGATAAAGCAACACTGAAAGAGCAGCAGGTAGACTTTGTGTGTTGTAAAATTGCCTGTGTTAGCAGGGAGTTTCTTTCTGTTCTGGTGAAATGACAATTCTACTGTGCTCTAAATAGCTTTTCATTATCAGTAAATACCTGTTTGCACAACAGTGTGAAAAGTGTATTTATTTTTATGCTTTTTATCACTGTTGTTAAATACTTCTTCTGCTTATATAAAGTTTGTTATTCTGAACATATAATGTACTTGAGGTCAAACTTACTACATTTGGCGTTATGGGTTTATCCTCTTTCTCGCCCCTACTGAATTTGAAGGCAGAAATTTCAGGTTCTTTAAAAACTGTAATAGTGAATGTTTGCTGGATTGTTGAGGATGTATCTCCTTGTTTTCTTTAAATGTAGAGAACATATATGTAGAAAGGGAGAAAGAAGATTGAAAAACTTCAGTCAGAAGTCTTACTCTCAAGCTGAGAGGCAAAAAGTTTAAAGATGGTCTCATTTCTTCCTCCTAGCAGATATTCCTTGTTTGAATGTTTTAGTGCTCTCTTTCCTCTCCTCTATTGCCCTTGAGAGTGCAGGAAAGGCAGAGATCAAAGTGGCTTTGGAGCATCGCAGATCTGAGGTCTCTGAAGGAAATCTGGGTTTTCTTCTGCAGGTCCCTAAGCTCTCAGGTAGATGGGTCCACAGAATCATCTGTATTGCAATTTCAGTTTAGCGTGTCAGTGCTACTATGACGTGAAAGTCATCTCTAGACAGAATTCGGATTGCTTTTCACACATGTCAATGCTCATCAGGGGACAGAGGCTATTGGTGGAATTAGAATCATAGAATTCCAGGTTGGAAGGGACCTCAAGGATCATCTTGTCCAGCCTTTCTTGGCAAAAGGATAGACTAGTCAAGAGGGCCCAGCACTTCTTCCAGCTGAATCTTAAAATTGTTCAATGATGGGCAATCCCCCATTTCCCTGGTGAGATTATTTCAATGTCTGATTGTTCTCATTGTGACAAATTTTCCTAATGTGCCCAATCGGAATGTCCCCAGGAGTAACTTGTACTCATTACCCCTCTTCTTTTCCATGTGACCCCTTGTAAAAAGGGAGTCTCCTTCTTTGTAGCCACCCTTTAAATACTGGAACGTGGTGATAAGGTGTCCCCTAAGCCTAAATGGTCCCTCTGTGTTCTCTTATCTCTCATTTTTGTTGGAGACCCCATGGCACAGTTTTTGTCTAGGTTGGAGAAGTAATTTTTGGGCTTAACATGAGCTTCTCCCTCAAACGTTGCTCTTTTCTTATGTGATTCAAGGCTAATATGGTTTGTTATATTTTGCATTATATGCTAGGCAGGACTGACTTTGCAGAGAATTTCCAAGCAGGGCTTGTTATTATGATTTTGATTTCACAATTTAGTGTGTGATTTTTGAGTGCCTCTGGTCACTAGGTGGAGAACTGCATACAAGTAAATTTATCATCATTTTCTTCTTTCCTAATACCGTTGCTTTCTGATGATAAACCGCAGTATGCATCATTTCTGGTCATTCAACCCCCACAGCTCATCAGATAATCTCTGAGTGTACCAGTAGCTGATGAGACAGGTACTTCACAGGCAATTTCATGGTTCCATCCAACAGAAGATTTACTCTTCTTCAAACAACAAAAATCACTGAAACAATTTCAAAGCTGAAGAAAGGCAGTAGTGACTGCTGAACTGATTAAAAGAGAAAACATAAACTGATTTTTGGTAGATGTGGGTGCAGTGTCAAAGTTGTCACTTACGCTGTGATAAAAAGGACTTAGACCTTGCAAAATGCCAGAAAGAATGGTTGAATATAGTGGTGAGAGCAGAGTAAGATATGCGTGCGTCTTTTCTGAAAAGGTTTGCATCATATTTTTATGAGTTAGCTGCTGATATGTGGTACAAATGTAAATAATAGTAGGCATCATAAATGGGAATACTTATTTCCCACTCCTTTCTATTGGAAGCCAGTTACATTGCATTACCATGTATTAGTTGCTTGAGGCTTTCCTGAATATTAAACTTCTGGGTAGAAATTTTCTGTGGCTCATATACGTCTCAAAAAAAATCTTTGAGGGAAAGAGGATTATATGAAAACTACAGCAAAAGCAACTCTGCCGTTTCTTAGAGCAAGTCTATGAGAAGCGAGTTGTTTTGCCCGTGTTAGACTCCCACAGGAATATTGCTGAGAAGCTTGAGCGTAGCTGTTACCTGACTGAAGTGCTTTTTGAAATTCTGTCAAATTGCATATCTCTTTGCCATTTTGTGAGTGGGGTTTCTTGGGGCGTGGGTGTCATTTTTAACAGTAGCTGAAATCTGATTATGAACCTCTGGAATCTGTTTTCACAGTTAGTTACTTACAATATTACAGCTGGCTGAAACTTGGCATGCCTGTTTTCAATGAAATGCCAACACTGAATTTTCCTCTTTTGAATGAGGATGAAAACAAACATTAATTTGTCCATAAAACTGATTTTTCAAAAAAACACTACTTCAGCTTCATTGAAGCACTATTTTAAGGAAATCAAAACATTGTATTCGGCTTTTGACTCCTCTAATTGTTCCATGTAATAAGAAATAACATTCTAAATGATATGTCTTCAAATGAAGCATGGCTTTTTAGAATGAAAAAATGATAGAATTCAAACCATCATTTTTTGTTGTTGCGGTTCTGCTTCTATTCTTTGATTAAAATGCTGAAAAGGAACTCTCAAACTTTCAGTTTCATCAGAATAGCCGTTTCCAGCATTCCTTCTGAACCCAATTGAGACTTGTTTGTGTTCAGAAAACATCTTAAAATTTCAGCATCATGTAGCAATTTCCGTGCCAGAGCAGTGCTCACTGAATGAGACCTCTCTGTAAGTGTTTCTGCTTATGGCCAGGAGATGGAAACTAAGAACACTGTCTGTCTTTTGGTCCTGGTTCACCTCTGTCCGCTGTTATTTGTGCCTGGGCAGCAGGAGAGAATACAGTTACGATTATGAGGGTCTAAAGGACTTCTTTGCATTTGGAGAGCTAGAAATGGAAAAGGAGTATCTGAGCTTAAAATGCTGAGTAAACTAACTATAAATTAAAGATGAGGACAACTGGATGAGTTGGGGACGAGGAGCTCTGCTGTGATGCCAGTGGGCACCATGGGTTTCACCACCATCCTGCCATCAGCAAGAATTACAAATCCCACTCAGAAAGTGTGCTGTGCTTCCCTTTTCTGGCTCCCAAGAGAGGACTCTTAGTTAACTCAATGGGCAGAATATGGTAAAGTGGATCTTTTTACTGTCTCTGCTCGAATTCTGCCTTGGGGAAAGTAAATAGGGAGCAGGTATTTCACCACTTGCAAGAAACAAGGAGATGCATGGAAACTAGGTAGCAGTAAGATTTCAAGCAAATGAAAAGCAAGCCTGCCATTCATAATATGGTGTAGAATTTGCTGCCAGAGGGTATTTTAAAGGCCAAAGCTATGAAGGATTTGAAAGGGACCAAAGTAATTTAATAGGAATGGAGGATCTCAATACAGTCTTTGGCTCAAAAAACTCCCAGAGCTCCAAGTTAGTGGAAGCTGTAGGGCTCCCAAGGAGAAAATCGTTCAGCAGATGTTCTGCTGCTGTTGAGCTCCCCAAACTATGAGTACTGCTGGAGTCAGGGCGCTGAGGTTGATGCATCTTTGGCCTTGTCAGAAACAGCTGGTCTTAGTTTTGTGCAATGTATTTTTTTTCTTTATGCATGTTTTTAAGGACCTGAAAAGTTTAAAAAAAAACCCAAACAAGAACACAAAGCATGACATTAACACTACTAAGTCAGCAAGCTAATGTTGTCATAAGTAATGGAAAGTCATACTTGGAACTGCCTGTATAGGGTGAAATGTATCATTCAGTGGTTCTGCTTATGGACAGCTCAGGAAAAATACCAGGTGTTCACAAAATATCATCATACTTGTACATGAGAGATGCTAATAAAAATCAAATGCATGTCTTTGTAACATAGCTTTGTTTGTTGTTCTCTGTTTGTTTTTTTTAATTTATTGTAAAAGCTACAGAAATGTGAGAATTTCAACTACATTTTTCTCATGAGATTGTTTCTAAACTTAAATTTCAGTATTGCGAGTATGGACACTTGCTATTTATCTATAGTATGTACTGACAAGAGCAAATTGGAATGGAGGGCACTGGTTTTGTTCTTAAACTCCAGGGTGTTTCTTAGCCTGACAAAGTCAAGGAAACCTGCCTAGTGCTTTTGTCCCCTTGCCCTCGCAGTTGAAAAGAGATGCTGGTGCAAAGGGTCTTTCTGAGGATACCTGATGGATGAGGACTGTGACTATCTGCCATTAAAGCTGCATGTTAGTGACTCTGTGGTCCTCCCAAGGTCAGAGGTGATAACAGGAGGGTGCTTACAAATAGTTTGGTGGGAGCCTTAGCATGCAGAAACAGTGATATTTTTTTCTTTTTTATTTTTTTTCCTGCCCCCAGAGATATTTCTTTCTTGGCTACACAGGAATGGAGTTTAATGGGGTGCAGACAGCTGCCAGTTGAATTTTGGGGCTTTGCTGTGGGACATTGAGTTTTTTGGACCTCCCTGGCAGGGTCACAAAGATCCTTTTGAAAAGAATGTGTTTGACAGCCCAGGTGCGAGGGCTGTATTCTTCTTGTACTACAGATTTCAGCTACACAGGACTTGCGATTTGGATAATTTTTTAAAAATGAAGACATCTCTGTCTTTCACAGTTGAAATGGATAGTGTTCATGACTGGAATGCTGACTTTTTTTTTAAAATTTGTTCCTCAATTTTGCTACTCTTAAGTTCATCATTATTTTGTCAGTAAAGTTGATAGTGACTCACCTTATGTTTTCCAGAGTGCTCTTCGAAGCAGCTTTTAACTTCTGTCTCAAAACTTTAATCAGGACTGTTTGAATACAGGGCATTTGTTAAATGCAAAAATACTATTTTGCTTTTCTAAAAATTACATTTGCATTTACCTTTGCTTCCTCCAGGCATTTGTTATCCAAATGCTGAAGGAAAAAGGGAATTATTTGCTGTTATATAAATATGACCTTGTTTTGCCAAAATTGCCCTTGCTTCTAGAAGAAACCCTCAGGAGACACTGAGGAGGCAGTAGCATCCCTGTGATTGTCTTACATTTCCTGCAGTGTGAGATATGTGAGCATGGGACAGTGTGGTCCCACAGCCCTGCTTGTCTGAAGGACTCTTGGACAGGGAATTCCCTGGGTACCGGGAGGCTTCGAAGAACAGAGTAGTGACTTCCAAAGAGGCAACTGCCTTTCTGAGCTGCAGCCTGGCCTTTCTTTTCCTCCTTAGCTATCTCACCCTTCAAATACACATTCTGTTGTTGGCCAGGCCCCTTGGTAAAAGCCACAGAAGGGATTTAGTGGCTATTCCTGGGTGGATGTGAGCACAATACACTGCCTGTATTCCATGAACTATAGAAATCAGGCAAATCTCTGGTCCTCCTTTTTTCAAAGCTGCTGAAAATAATTTAGAGGAAGCAGAGGTAAAAATTATGTGCAAGGCAGAGAAATAAAGCTTGTTGGAATATTATTCAAGATCCTCTGTCTCATTAGTATTGAGAGACAAGATATAGCCACAAATCAATTATCTAAATGAAACTGCAAATGAGGCTAATAATAAAATTTAGTGTGGTAATAAGATAAGAACTAAATACAAGATTACAATGTCAGTGGTAAGCTGTAGATATATTTTCTGACTTAAATGCAGGTTTGCAGCTAGGAGTTTTAAATGGCAAAATGGTGAAACTACATAACTTTGTTCTAGAGGTGTTGAAATAATCTCTTGGAAGTAAACCTTGAACTACATTGAGCTCTAGAATCATTATACATTAGGCTATTTTTAATTAATATTTATCAGCATTTTTCAACTGGATTACAAAGTGTAAAGCTCCCAGGCACGCTTATGAACAATGCATGGTAAATATGCTGCAAAAGTGTTTTCTACTCCCTTCTTCAAACCCTCCAACTCTTCAAATTGAAAAATAGCCTTTTCTACATCTACCGGCTAACCCTTTGTTATTTAAATATATGGTGGTTAGGGCTCTATTTTTCTACTGTTTGCATGTGAAATAGCTTGCATTTTCATGGAATTTGAATGCAACTTATCATTATTCTCCTACTTAGCAGCTGGTGCACATCTCTGGATACTGGCCAGAAGGAAAGGTGGGAGAAGGGATGTAAGCCTCTAAAGAGAGGGTATTGTTTGGTTTTATGCACCAGGCAACTACCCCTCCTTTTCTTCTTCCCTATCATGTGCTAACCTCAGAAGATGAGGGCTCAAATTTGTGTATCTCAGGGTTGACTGCAGTTTGAGTTTGGCATCAGAATGTAAGCATTTATCATTAGCTCTTACATGTGAATTGGGTATCTAGGTCTCGTCATAATCAGTAAAGACTCAGTGAAGGCCTAGGGAATTATTCAGTTTCCTAAATAGGCATCTTATGCCAGTTGAGATAACTTTGGCATCCCTTGTGGCCTCCAGCTGTCAGCCCAGAGGCACGTGGGTCTTGCATTGGCCCCATCTGGTGTTTGGCATCCCTTGGACACTTTAAATGACACAAAACACCTATGTTAAGGCAACTGCAATTGAACTCCAAGTCAGGACAGGCTACAGGCTCCTAGAGAGCGGTTCAACTTTCCCTGTGGTAGATATGTAAGTCAATTGCCTTGACTAGTGACTATAACGAGAGTTTGAACGCTTCTCAGAGACTCCTAAATGTGCATGTTTTAATCTTGGACAGATACCAGTCAGAGTAATTACCTTGCCTCTGATAACAGCTTGAGATTTTGGCGGCCTTAGCTGTTAATTTACATTATGAGAACTTAATTTTTTACAATAGCAGTTTTCACTAATAACAAACCTTTAATAAGTTTTTCCAGTTTACTGCTGGCCTTCTTTATTGTTTACTAAATAATGTTCTGGATAGAAAACCTATATATGGATGTCAATATGTAGGTTGAGAATACTTAGTTCAGTATTTGTTTGGTCAGAAAGTGGCTTGCTGGGAATAATTTGTATGCAGGCACGCATCTACTCTCCCCATGCACATACATACCATAAGCAGGTTTCTTACACTATCTGATTTAATTCAAATTATCCCAAGAACACTCTGCATTATTTTACAGTGTTTTCACACAATAAAATATCGGAAGCTATTTATTGATGACTTTTTATTTGGTCTTGGTTAAAATAGCACATGTAACAGTAGAAATCCATCGAGGAATAGTCCCCTAATCACTCTGACTTCTGAGCAACATCCCATAACACTTCACTGTTTCCTAGACTGGATATCACATATTGCCTCGATTGTTATGAGTGAATACATTCTTCTTTTGTCTCAAACAGTAATGTTATAAAAATAATAAAAAACCCCAAACCAACAAAAATCCCAATAGCAGCATGAATATGTAAACCATTTTATTTCCTGTTTGTATTATTCCAATGCAGTAATATGAACAAAATAACTTTGATATGTTGGCTCCGTTTTACAGAAAGGCTATAGGTAAATTGTCAGTCATAGTGTTTGACCATAAGATTGTAATTCAAAACTGAGATAACAAAATCTGGAAACCTGCTTATTTGAGGTGATTGGATGTATGTTCACTATCAAATAACTAAAATCAGGTTTGTGAAGAAAGATAGGGAAAAAAAAAGATATAGATACAATTAGACCTACAGCCCTAACAAAAGGAATTTTAATTTTTCCCTATATGTTACAGTAATACAGGCTGAAATACTTTTTCTAATGACTAGCAAAGGGAGAGGGGAGGATTGGACTTGAGTAGAACATTAGCGTTTCCACTTTATATTTGTAAAACCTCATTTTTGAAAGGATCACGAAATAATTAAGAGAACTGGTAGAACAAACTAATGCTGTAGTGATTAAGTTGACTAAGATATTTAAACATATGCTCAATTTTAAACATGCAATATATTTTGGGGATAGATCTACCGAGAAAGAAAGTAAATTCCTACTACCTGAATTCAAAATCTAAAATTTCAGATTGTTTGCTCAGTTACCACCCTAACCTGGAGGGAAACAAAGTTTATTTGCAGAAAACTTATCCAACATGCAGGCATTTACAGATCCCACTGGGGCCTGACTGCCCCATTGCACTGAATGTGAGAGTTCAGGCCTTTAAATTAGGGTTTATGGATTAGACTGTACAGCTACATGCTGCTAAACTGACCTCTCCTTCACCAGAGCATAAGTCATTGTAGTGTTAATTTGGGTCTGTGAGTGTTTGTGGTTGTGCTTGTTTTTTGGTCTCTTCATTTTCTGTTTGGGTTTTTTTTGGGGGAGGTGGGAGTGTTGGGTGTTTGTGTTTACTATTTGAAATAATTATGTGTGAAGTAGCTTTATTTTTTATTAGACTTAGTGCAATAAGTGCTTTGTTCACGTTTAGATAATTTTTTTGATCTTCTATTGGGAAGGTTAGGTTTTTGTATAAGGATACAAGGCAAAGCATGGTACAGAATTAAAGACTGATAGTGGAAAACTGATCCAGTGTGCTGTTAGGAAAAACATTAGTATATTTACAAAACATTCCCCATAATCATATCAATGAGGGAACACAGCAAGTAGAAGGTAACAGTTATTACAGCCTGGGTCATTCATTCAGCTCTTGCATTTAGGTCCTAGTGAACTTGAATGTGTTTCTGGACTTTTGAGGTTGAACACAGACAAGATGATGTCTCTGGCTGTATATTTCTAAGAAAGAGTCAGGGCTGAGTTGTGGCTCAGTTGATCTGCAGTAACCTGTGAAGCACAACGTGGTGCTAAGCCCGTAGTCAGTACGTGATCAGTACAGGGCAACTGTATTTAATACAACCATGTTTCATTGTGGGCTAAGTGAAGTCCTTAGCCCACGCCAAATGCAACGTAGCACGTGTGGAGATGGTGGTTGGTCTGATGAGCGTTGAGCTAGTAAGCTGCAGTAACTTGATTCGTTACCCCCTGTTTTGAACCCTCTCTGGAGAGCTGAGAACTCGTCAGTGAAGCCTTGTGACCACTGCTGGCTTCTCCAAACTCCTAAGTAGCTCAAGAAGAGGATCTAGAAAACAGTGTGCTGACAGGGCATCTCTTTAGGATCACACAGCGGGTAAAGCAAACAGATGTATTCCTTGCAATGGGTTCAGCACTTCTTGTTTTAGAAAGCACTAGTTGTTTTTTTCATCCTCGCCTCTCCAAAGGCCTCTTTAGAAACTGGGCCAGCATCTTATAAGATCTTCTCCCTAGAACTTTATTTCTGAAAGTCTCGTTTCTGCAGATTGCTCTCTTCTTTCCTGTAGCTGAGTCTCTTACCTTGGCTATTTTGTGTCAAATCTTTCTCACGTCCATCCTTTTTCCAAGTCTCTCCTGCTACATGATACTTCTTTTAATTTTTTTTTTAAAATTTTTCCTCTCCTCTTTCTTCTCTAAAATTCAGTACAAGTATGGTTCTGCTTAGGAGAAATATCTACTCCTTCAAATTTTTGTTAACGTCACATTCCCACAAGAAACGTTGTTATCCCAGATCTTAGCAATGCATTGTTTAAAATTGTTTGTGTTCATACAGGTGCTATTTAAAGTTTTTCATCTGTTGTCAGCCATAGTCGTTCCTCTCTTGATTGCTGTTGAGAGCAGCTCTGTGGCAGCAGGCATGCTGAACAATGTAGAGCACTAAACATGAAAGGAACAGGATGCTCTGGAGATCTTACATTTCATATGTGTTTCTTGGCAAAGGCTGTAATTAGAAGCACAGTCTAGCTGCACTACAAATATTTGAGTAACTAAATAATAACTCTGCAATATGATGCTGTATCAAGTTAATACAGTGTCCATATCATATCACATATGTAGTGTTTCATGCTGTGGCCTGCCTGATACTAACGATGACCCATATTTTCATTGCTTTTATACAATTTTCACTTGCAATCTTTTAACCTCTTCAAGCTTTATCATCTCAGGTAAATCAGCCGTCCAGCTTATTTTTATAGTCTTGTTTCTTGTATGCCTTGTCAATTCATGAACAGAAAACCTCTCCCTTGCTCTGTTCTGCCCAAGTTCTGTTCTGTCTTGCCTTTGATGCCTCAGTAAATGCAATTTGATGGTAAAAATGCCAGCAGACAGTAAAAGGAAAAAAAAAAATTAAATACAACCCACAGAATTTTCCAAAGGTGGTACAGGAAACAAGGATGGCAAATTGCCTGCCAGACTTTGCTTATAAATCAGGTTGTCTTTATTTTCATGCTTAGCAATTATACTGACATGTTTCCATGTTTTCTGCATGAATCATCTCTGATATTTGGATTCCAGGGATACTATGGTACACTTACGCTGTACCTCCATAATGATGGGTAGATGGAGACAGGGTGCTCAAAGGACCCTAATTGCTCAGAGATTATATGATAATTACTGATATGGTGACTTTGTGCCACTAGAGTCTTTGTCATGCTCTCCAATGGTGGGTCAGTGATATTGACCAATGTGGGATACCTATTCTGCCTGGTGAGTTGCAGGACTGAGGAAGGAATATGTGGAGGACAGCTTTATAGCCAGATCTTCTTGTTAAGCTGATATGTATGCCTATGATCTTGGTTATAATGTTTTAATTTGCTAGGGCAAATGATGTCTGAGACTGAGTAGCATTGCTTGCAAGCTATGGATTTGGACATGTGTGATGGGATGTACGTTTCCTTTGTGCCTTTTTTATAATGACCGATGATGAAAGATGGGCATGGTACACAAAGATAAGGTGCAAGCTTTCATATAGATCAGTTTTAGAAGTGTTTGGAACGAATGTTTTTTTTCTGTGGTCCATCTCTGATGTCTACAGGACTGCACAGCACATGAACATACAAGATAACTGTTATTTCTGTTAATTTCATCAAATAGACCCCTCGTGCACCACTGCCCTTAAGAGAATATTAATCGTAACTTTCTACTGTTCTTGGTTACATTAGAGCTATCCACTTGGCCACTCTTTGGGTATCTTGCAATACAGCTAGACGGGGAAAGTTAGGCTTTTTCAATACCTCTCTCTCCCAGTCAGTTGTGACAGCAGGGTAAAGCTAAAGCCACCTAGTTATGTATGACCATTGGAGCCCAGATATCCCAGATGAGTCACAAAGAAAATTCTCTGAGCTGCTTCACCAAAAATACTGTCTTTACTTTCTCAGGTTCCAAGAAATTTCAGTCTATGCAGAACTTATAAAACAGTATTAAAATTCAGCACAGCACAGGAGAATTACATCATGTCACACATGCTCTCAAAAATAGCATCTTGTTGATGGTGTTCAAGTAACAGTATTTAATTGTGCATTTTTTCACAGTTTTTTCAAGACATTTGGTGGAATTTTATATATAACAAGAAAGCTAAAGCCTTTTATACTCAGTGTGCTGCAGGAGGTAGACTGCAATCTAAGGACCTGGGAGAGGACAACGTATTTCATTTTGCCCTCAAAACTTTATCTGCTTTATTTTAATTGGTACAGCTGTGTCCAATCTCCATTTCCGTGCCCCTCTTTGAAACTCTCTGGATGGTAGAAAATGTTTGAAGTTGAGAGTGTTGGCCCTCAGAGCCAGACAGCACTTAAACTGGTATCCGCAATGGCTAAAATTACCACTTTTGAACAGGGGATACTGCTGCAAGTAGAGATTTTCTCTGGCAAGAGCCAGATTTTACACAGTGGGAATTTGTTGCATCTGTAACTCTTCAAATAACTCCAGGTCACTGGAGTAGGATCTTTCAGTAAGAAATTTCTGTCCTAGAGGAGAGAACCAATATGTTCTTTGTTCGCTCCAAGCATGTTGCTCCCAGTGCAGGGCAGAAAAAAGTTGAGACTAAGGCTTGGCATTGGCAGATGTGTGCTAGCAGGAAATATCCAGAAAAGGGTTTTGGCTGGTGAAGTTTGGCAGGATAAGAGCCTCTTTTTGCTATCTCAGTTGGTGTGAAAAGACTATTCATGCTTGGGAATCTGTCCCCATGTCTTTTTGTGCATGTGTAGTCACAGAGCAGGTGGCATATAGATTGTATCATATAGAGATTGACACATGCAAATTAGAATGAACTTAAATACAGGGTGACTCAAGATGGAGGTGACGTGTACCACAGACTCAGGAAATGGTATTGCTTCTTGTGGTTCTGATCTGCATGCTGCCACCCTATTCCCAAATACACATGTTCCATTCTTAGATTTGAGAAGCATTTAAGACCATCAACGCTGGTATATTTGGAAAAGATTATAAATCCATATGAACCAGCCTGGATTTGGGATGTAGATATGTTCTGAACATCTACTGGTTTGAACAGTAGATATGTTCTTCTGTTCCCTCATTAAATTGGCTAATATTTCACGCATCAAAAAGTAAGGTAGCTGTAAAGAGCAGGAGATAGGCCTTTTGATCATGGGACCTGTGTTCATAGCCTAAATATGTCAAAATCCACATTTAGCATTTGTCTACATTTGTGTTTGAGCTTGGATTATGGATACATTTTTGGAATCAATGTTTCTGCTTTTGTTCATAAAGCAGTATTGGACCACTCCAGGATGAAACTAAACCAGACGAAGTGCTCCAGCCACCAGTGTTTACCCATGGAGTTATTTAGAAACAGAAATATCAGACAGGAGTTATTTAGAAATAGCCACTTTCCCACGCACTACATGTGTACTGTGAATGTCTCATCCTCAGCACCAGCTGTTTCACATGACAAATCTGCTGTTGGGCTTTGCTGCTTCCTGACGCAGCCCTAAAGCTCTACTGGCACAAACAAGGATGGGTGCTCTGACTCAGGGCACCGTAGCCGGGGAGATAGCTCATCTAGGAGATACAACATGGTTCTTTGGGGTCTAAACTAATAAAACACGCCTTTCCTTGTAGAGGCAGAGGGCTTGCTTTGTGATCAGTGGAGCAGATAATCACAGAGTGCCTACAAAATCTGCATTTAATACAGTCTGTATCAAAAACATCTTCTGAAAGCCATTGGCTAAGGTCAGCTTCTTATAGGGTTGTGCTTTGGCAAATTAGAAGTCTTTTTGCCTCGAACCTGCTTTATGCAAATATGTTCCTATAGAGCAGTAAAGTTACATTAACAATGTTAATAATCATAAAAAAGAAGCGCTTGTAAGACCTGTGGCTTGCAGCACATCTGGTCCTCTTGTCTCTGTGTTTCAGGGAAAAAGCTCTGTGTTAAATACTTGGCTAATTTGGGCCTGCAGGCTTGAGAACCTGGCATGGTTTTATTGTATGCTCAGGTAGATAATAATTGGTTTTCAAGCTTGCACAGCTGTTTTGAGACCATTTTCTTTTCATTATGCTTGTGCATATCGCAGTTGAGTTCATCTTTCCATGTGTAAACCTGACTCACCAATGCAAAAATAGTGTTTGTGTGCTGCTCTTGCTCTTTCTCGCTCTTTGTGTACTTAAACAAATATATACTTATCAAGGGAGAGCGATAATGGCAACAGATCCCTGAGTGAAGCAATTTTTGTACAGTTATAGGAAATCTGACTCCTCAATGAACTTGCAAATTTGTGCTTGTTGGTCCTTCTTTCTACTGGCATATGTCTTGAGCTCAAAATGGGGTGTGTTTTCCTCTTGCCACCGTTATTAAGAAGTAATTACTATCATCACCACTACTTCTAAAATGCTGTGGCCATGGATGTCCTGGCTCATCCTCCCCCTCTACTCTGCCTTGGTGAGGCCCCACCTGGAGTACTGTGTCCAGTTCTGGGCTCCCCAGCTCAAGA
>VXBO01010954.1:990373-1080803 GCA_013400135.1 Rhinoptilus africanus | reverse complement strand
GATTCTGTGATTCTGTGATTCCTTACCCATCTTTCATTCCCCAGTGCCTCTGCTGACATATAAAACAGAGCAGTAGCATGAAAACTCTTCAGATAAGTTTTGAAGACTTTCTGGCACACCCGTGTGTTGCTCATACCTCCAACCATGCCTGCAAACACCCTGGCTGTTAATGCGGGGAGCTGCTGTTGAGTTGTGCTGTCACCAGTGTGAATGCCATATGAAGGAGGTGGGTGCAGCCTGCCAGGATGGCCAGAGTCACGGGAGAGGAGCTTGTTCATGCTGCCTCCTTCTCCTCTTGTGGTACAGACTAGAGCAGTAAGAAGGCATCCAGTGGCAAACCCTTGATCCTTACTGGGTTTTCTAGGCTCTCCGAAAGTACTATTTTGACTGCTAATGTAGAAATAACATTGATCAATCAAAGCTCTACCTCTTTTTCTACTACAGAAAGATAATTCTTTACTGTGCATTACTTTTGCTTTTCTATTTGGTAATGGATTTTTTTGGTAAATAATATCATTCATTGCTGCCACTTTTAACCCCTCTATTCTGTCGCCCATTTTACTTGTCACATTAAAATGTGTTTATTGAATCTTGTCTCAACTTGCACTTTAAGTACTGTAAGCCCAGTCCCTCATTAACTCCACAAAATCTTGATCAGATTGGAACCTCTGTCTATTACCGTAATGAAAATATTAACCAGTAATTTCCTCCTGAGACAGCAAAAGATGCAGCATTACTGGGACTCTTGAACTGCTTATCAAATAGAAAATTTATTTTAACACCTGTAGATGAAATAAAGTGAAATATTCGGTGGCTGCTGTGCTAATGTTTCCATGAAGGAAATAAAACTGAAAATGTATGCAAAACCAGTAACAATATTTAGTATAAATGTTTATTCAAACTTTATGAAAGGGTGAGGGGAAATACTGTTCTGCTGTATACTTTGATATTGACTTTTTTTTAATAGAGAAGGGATTTTTCTCAGCATTTTGCTGAGGAAAGAAGGTATCAAGACCTCTATAGGTGTTTCAGCTGTGGGTGTTAAAAGATACGATGATACTTCCCCCCCCGCTCTCCCCCCTCTACAAGGTGTTGACTCTTTGATCTTTGTCAGTACAGGAAGCTGTCTGCAGTGCTGTTGGATTATTCCCAAACTAGCTTCTTCCGTTAAGGATATTATTTTAAAATATGTTATGGCCTCTGACCAATGTTGAAATATCTTTTGAAATGAGAGCCATAACTCTGCTTTTACCAGCAAAGACACTGATGATGCTCCAAGTCTGCGGTCGTGCTCAGGTCTAAAACTAATTCATTGTGTCCAGTGGAAGCAGTCCAACAGGACAGTAATTGAGCAGTTACTGCTTCACGATTACTCACCTATTTCAGACAGTTATGCGTTGTCTGCAACAGCTCTTAACTTTAATTCTCCCATGGTATGGAAATGCACAATTTAAATATTATTATAGTTTGATTCATGTTTTCCCTGTCATATTACAGAATAGTATTTATGGTGCTACAACAAGTACAGCTTTTATAAGTATCTGTTGTTCTGTTTGTGCCTCAGTGTTTAATCACTCTACCATGAGCAATATCCTCGACAGGGTAACAGGATGTGAACATCCTGGTTCATGAAGAACATATGCAACGAGATTATTAAACAATTAGTCACCATAGATCATATTTTCTTGGTGTATTAATAAGTTTCAAGCATTTGGGGAGGTATGAGACTACAGGAATTGATTTATTGGAATAGCAGCATGGAACCTATACCTTTAATAACGAGGCAACATGTTTAGTGAATACAGTTAATTTCTTTGTCTTCTGCCACAATCTGTGAACCAAAAGGATTGTCAGTAAGTTCTCCAGAAAGGTAGAATCATTTAGGTTCAAAAAGACCTTTTAAGATAGTCAAGTCCAAACGTTAACCTAACACTGCCAAGTCCACCACTAAACCATATTCCTTAGCACCACATCTTGCATGTCTTTTAAATACTGCTCAACCACTTCCGTGGGCAGCCTGTTCCAATGCTTGACAACCCTTTCCGTGAAGAAATTTTTCCTAATATACAATCTAAACCTCTCCTGGCACAACTTGAGGCTGTTTCCTCTTGTCCTGTTATTTTAGAGAAGAGATCGACCCCCACCTCACTACAACCTCCTTTCAGGTATCTGTAGAGACGGATAAGGTCTCCCCTCAGCCTCCTTTTCTCCAGACGCAACAACCCCAGCTCCCTCAGCCGCTCCTCATAGGCCTCTAGACCCCTCACCAGCTTTGTTGCCTTTTCTTTAGACACATTCCAGCACCTCAATGTATTTCTTGTAGTGAGAGACCCAAAACTGAACACAGTACTCGAGGTGGGGCCTCACCAGTGCCGAGTACAGGGGGATGATCACTTCCCTAGTCCTGCTGGACACACTATTTCTGATATAAGCCAGGATGCCATTAGCCACCTTGGCTTTCTGGGCACACTGGCTCGTATTCAACCAGCCGTTGACCAACTTCCAGCAGTAGCTTTGTAATGGTGGATTGCACTTACTTAGTAAAGAAATGGTTGCAGTGATTTCCTTCCTTCCCTGCTTTCCACTTGCATGTGTGTAACTGTATGATGTTCTTTCTGTATCCTTCAGAGCTTTCCAAGGAAAAAGAGCTCAGAAAAGGACTAGTTATACAAACAATATTGCACCCTCGTTCTGAAATACTCAGTGTTTCATAACTGTGAAGAATGAGAAGCCTCTTAAGTCTATTTTTCAAAAAGGTTTAAGTTGGGTAGCTTTATTAGGAAATAGTATTAAAAATTCCATTATTCTAAAATGGTCAAAGTTCAGCTATCATTAATTGTCATAGACCTTAAGTGAACAATTCCAATCTAGAGATCTATGCCAATGTATCATTTATTATTAAAGCTAATTGTTTGTTTAATTATTCACAGCACTGTCATGGATTGACTTCTCTGTGGTCTGGGGCTAGAATTTGACTCAAATTTTAAAATAAATTGGAGAAATGTTTTGTACAATCTTTTTATTTGCAGTGTATGTAATTGAAAAAGTCACTTATTTTTTCCCTTGAAACGTTTTTTTTGGTGTTAATAACAATCTAAATCTCAAATATAAAGAACACAATAATTCATATTTACAGATTGTTTCTGAAGCTTTAAGTTGATGTATTGCCTGGTATTAAAAGATAGTAAAAAGAATATTACAGGACTTTGAATTAACTTGTACAATTACTGCTTCTAAAGAATAATATTAAGATAACTTGACAGCCATGGTAAATGTAGACTGAGGGGGAAAAGTTGATGTGTATTTAAGACGTGAATCCTACCCCTCTCCCACAATCATTTGTGTGTATACTTATGCCTGAGGCTGTGCTGTCTATCTTGTTTCGGATCTATGAGTATCAAACACCAAATGTTGGGAACTATGCTTCTTTAAAGTGTAGTATAGCGGCTATCATTGAATTAAATCTAGAAAAATAGGGATGGCAAGAGACCTGGCATATGACCACTGTGTCCTCACACATGATCAGCTTAAGTCGCTCCCCACCAGTGTTTGGAGGGTTGTTGGAACATATAAGGAATGGCAGCATTTCTGCTGTTTGTTTAGGACACTTATCCCAGTTTTATCCTTATGCCTAGAAAAAGTTGCTGAAGCTTGAATAAGTTCGTGGACTGTGTTTGTTCACTTCCCTGTTTTAGTCAGTGTTTCCTCATGAGTTCTGTTTTCCAGACCTCTGAATATCCTCATGGTCATTAACTGCGCTCGCTTTGGACAGCTGATGTCTTTGATGAAATGTAATGATATATATGGCTGGGCACTGAAGAGAGCAGGATTACTTCACATCTTGCATATCTCTTGTGTTGTAAAGTACTGGCTAGCTTCTCCCAACTTGATATGGGTTCTGCCTTTAATAAGTAGCCCATCTCTACCAATATTAAAGAAGGAATTGAGCAATTGCAATACCTAGGATGCTTTCTTATAATATTTACTCTGTAGATGACGGTGTTCAGTCAAGGCTGTGTAAGGAAGACATGTGATCACAGCAGTCTAAAGTATGCTATATATGTATATGTGCTATACCTGCCCTCAGTTTATAAGCTTCCTTAACAAAGGTCATGTGTGAACTCTATTTGGTGCTGAATTTTAATTAAGGAGCTTGCCTTAAAAGTTTCTGGACCTATCTTAAAATTTTAACATATGCTACGTAATGTGTTACTGGTCTGGATAAAGTAGATTTTTGGTTGGCCTTTTTTTTTTTTCCTAAACTTCTGTGACTGCTGTCCTGCTTCCTGATTAAAGGCATTTTGTAAATGCATGGGGTCACCTTTTATTTGCATGCTAGCTAATTCCTTCAAAGAGTTGTTAATATTTTTTGTCTGTTATCAGTTGTCTTACTAAAGCCATAGTGACCCTTCTCCTGTATCATGGATATTCATTTATTTAATGATGCTATTCTTTACTGTAATTTCCAGCACTGAAGATGATTTAAATGATGGATTGTACAAATGGAATATTGCACGACAGTTATGACAATACTTTGGCAAGTTCACATAAGAACCCTTTCAAATCTCTTGGGTGAACACCATCTGGTCTTGGCAATTTGTTACTGTTTTTTATCGATCTGTATTACAGCTACTCTACTGATAGATTAATCTAAGACAGTTTCTTATTCTACATGAAAGAAAGACTTAGTGTGGGATCATTCAAAAATCTCCTGATGCAAACAAGTCTTGTAGCCATTATGCTCTCTGTTGTTGCCCATATAAGCTCCCTTGTAGGTTTCTCATTCATTTATTGTATTTGAGGAAAAAAATATTATTGCTGCTATGCCCTTAGCAAACTGTTCTACAAATTCTTTACTAATAAATCTTATTGTTTTGCATTGAAGCTGCCAGAATTGGGAAGTGTATTGTTTGCATGTGACTTTCATGACCAGTAGCTGACTTACTCTCTTGTTTTACCAAACAGGCAGACAAGGTGATTACTTTGGGGTTGGTTTTTTTTGGGGTACTTCAGTCAGATTTGGTTGGGTGTGGGTTTTTTGGTTGGGCTTTTTTGAAAATATATTTTATTTTATTTTGGTTTTTTCTCCTTCCAGACCCATGTCTTTGATCCTTCCTTTTGTTATGAAACATGAGCACAAGAACTGGCACTTCCCCTGCGCTCCTGGACAGGTCATCTAGATGTGTTATGAGGTACCACCTCTGCACCCAGTAGGGTGCACCACTGTGTGAGCTTCACTGGCATCACTGACCCATCTGTTCAGTTGCCTGGGATTGGCGTGTTAGAGGGCAGATAGCTTCAAACATCATGTGCCGTGTAGTAAGCCAGAAAATGTGTGACCTTGTGCTGGGCTTGTATTCATTGGTGTTTGCTTCCATAAGTTGATTTTGAAGTTCTCACTGCTTTTCATCTATATGTTCATTCTGCTTCCCTTTCTCTTCCAGCAGAGCGCAGGCTGCCTCCTCTGCCCTGGTCTATGGATGTGTGGTTTTGTTTGGGTTTTTGCTCAGAGTTAGGGGTGGAGGCCCCATTAGTAGATGCCCAACTTCATCTGCTCACTTGAGAAAGTGTTGGCATATGAGGCCTTTGGCTTCTGAATGCTAACAAAACCTGAGGTTGTTATGTAAATCTCTCTCTCTTTTTTTCCTTTTTTTTTTTTTTTTTTTAGGCTCCACATCCTTGATAGTTGTTTTGTTCCTTTACCAGACAGCTTCAAGGAAGGAAGTAAGAATTCAGTTTGTATAAAGATTCAGTTGAGTAGGTAGAAATTGGAGAAGTCAGTCACCTTGGAGATTCACAGCTTTCATGTCATTGCAAAAAAATTCCCAAAAATATAAGGAGATGAGTGCATGTGTTGTTGTACACTTTGGGAATATTAGCTGTTGCTTGGAAAGGTGAGGAGTGAAAATATGACAGGATTAATACTCATGTAAGTAGAAGCAGGATATTGCTCACAATGCAAACTACATTAAACGTTTAAGCCTGATTCCTTTGTGCCGTGATGTGGACCTACCTGACTGCATTTCTTTTTTTTTGCTTACAGTTATAATGTTTTGCCTCTTGACACCTTTCTCTTATGAGAAACTGGCTCTTTTGAGACATCCAGCAGCTTTTCAGTTGTTATTACTTTAAGTATCTTTCTCTAATTAGAGAATGAGGCAGGACTATGTGAAATCAGAAAAATGGGCATAAAAACTTCTTATGTATTCTGCTAATGACTTTCAACACTTAAAAAAACCACAAGAACCAAAAGACCCCACACAACAAAGAATCTTATTAAAAAAAAGAAAATTTCTAGATGGACAGTATCGGGTAGATTCTCAACTGATGCAAGTTGTCACAACCCTATTAAAGTCAAAAGACTTGCTTCAGTTTGGACAAGCTGAGGCTTTGTATGTGCCTTGAACTATGGGGAAACTTGTTACTGCCTGAGCATGGTTTGGGCCGTGAGGGCTCTTGTCCTGCCACTGTCCCAGACGGACTGTGTTAAAGGCAACAGGGCTGGGATCGGCTCTTGTGAGGTTGCTGAGAGCAATTGCAGGACCACTGCAGAGAAGACCTGTTGAGGCCAGGTTACATCCTTGTAGTCCTTGGGGAACTGAGCTGCCAAGCTCTAACAGAGTCTTTGAGCATGCATGAACTGAGACTTTGAAGAGCCCAGCTCTTTGTACTCAGTGCAGGTTTTCAGAGATGTGAGAGGCATGGGCCAGGCAGCAGAGCAGTCTCCTTGCTGTTTTGAAGCCTATGTGTCTCAAACAGCTGTTCTTAGCTTGGCGCTGTTGTTGGCTATATGTCTACGTGGGATCTCCACCCTGCTCATGGGATGCAGGCTGCGCACCCACGCACACAAATTTCCTGCCAGAAGTCTGTGTCTTGTCCTGTTTGAGGAGTGTCCAGACCAGAGTGACTGGGATATAACACATCTCACAATGTGTTTCTGGTTATCCCCCATCCTGGCTGCTCCTCAGGCTTTTCTCATCTTCCCTCCTCCTCAGGGTGCACTATCCTTCTTCCATCCAGGATCTGACCAGTTGGTGGGGATGATGCTCTGGGGCCCTGGGGAAAGGAATGGGTGTGGATGAGCTTTGCAGACAGAGGAGTCTCCCTGGTTGGCAGAGGTGCTGGCGGAACCAGAGGGAGTCTTCCTATGATGCACGGAGCGCTCTCATCCCTGCTCTAATGGATTAAAAATGCTCGGGCTCCTCAGCCAAAACACTGCCAGCTCATTTGTTCTCTTTTAGCCTGGGTTAAGTAGTGGAATTATTAAATGAGAAATGGCTGGATCTCTCTATTAAAACAGTCCATGTAAAATGAATGCATCCTAAAGGAGGCACCCTGGGTAGAATATTTCAGTTGAATTGGTTCAGATTGTCAAAGATATAATGGACCAAAAGCAGTTTTATAACATATTGTACAATTAATTGCAAGTGATGCTTGCAGTCTCACCTGTATGTATATATAAAGATATCTCTGAATACTTATTTAAAAATAACAGAATATTACTACTCCATAACAGCATAACTCTTCATTATAGAGGCTCAAATAACTTTGTATTCCTGGATGGATGACTCTTCATAGTCCTTGCGAGCTGAATGACTATTCACTTAATTTTATGACATATAGAAGTTAGCTGTCTTTTCATACTCTGGCTGAATGTTTCGCTGCAGGATTATGTTTTTATTAGTAGTGCTATTATTAATGAAAGTGCCAAGTTGTTACAGTGTTTTGTGGTAGTGTTTGGCAGAGATCATTTGAGCAAAGTGTGGTTCAAACAGCTTATTGGCTGGAGAAAGACATGTTTTTAGAGGATTAATCATTTGGAGACCATTTTTCATACCTAATAAAGGGCTTAATTAAAAGATCCCACAGTCCTCCAAGACATTCAGATGCTCAGAACAGTATATTTGGGTTAAAAAATAAGTAATAAAAAACCTCCACCAAAGATAATTGGGAGTATACAGTTATAAAATGTTATATCCTATTTTATTGTTCAATTGCTATTAAACAGATGTTATGGAAGTGAAGCTCAGTAGTACGTACTGTCTTGTGAGCCAACTAAAATGTATTTTACATGTCATTACTTTTTTAATCTTCATAGTTTCTATAAAGCTTTTGGCCTTTCTTCTTTAATTTGTCAGTAGAGTCTTAGAAAAAAATGAAAGTGTACCTTTAGCTGAGAGGAGAAATGTGTTTTGGTTCTGAACTGAAACATGACTATAAAAATGGCACCTTTCTACCCAGGAGATCTGTTCTCTATATTTTTAGTGTGTTTCATTCATTAATTTTAATGACTAAAAAGTCCCTTTTTACTGTTTTTTTTTTTTTTTTTCCCAGTTGGTTAGTAAACTGTCATGTAGCAAAAAAAAAAAAAAAGATTTTATTTTTCTTTATAATTTATCACTGAAGTTGATAATTACTCCTCAGCTGTAAGGCCAAACTCTTCTAGGTTTGGTCAGACAAATTCCATAGTATAAATATTTTAAATGTTGAAGAATTGCAGAATTTTTTTTTTCTTGGTGAAAGTTTCTCTATTGATTACCCTACCTGGACAGAGAAATTAGCTTGTCCTTCAAAACCCACTAGGCTTAGTTTTCCAGCTGCTAGGTCTGCACTCCAACAAAGAAATTGTTTATAAACTAAGGCCAGCCAATTGAAATAATTGAGGTACTTGCACAAGCATCTCCAAGAATGGAACCTCAGGAGACACTTCTTGAGGTGGGACCAATTCTTGGGACTATAGTGGGCTTTGGACTGTGTTTATGAATACATTCTTGACTACTTATTAATGTCATAAATTTACCTCATAGCTGTTGCTTTCTTGGGGTTTTCTAGGGGGTGGGGATATGGGAAGGATTGGCATATTCCTAATTAGTGTTAAAATCAGATAAATAGTTTCTAATGTCTACTGCTGTTTTGACCAGAAATGAGAAACCACCATAAAGGAAAATGTATACTTGTGTTTTTAATTTATTTTTAATTTAGGCTTTCAAAGCTTCGCCTTTTTCCTAATTTCCTGCTTCTGCTGACTTATTTTGCTAATATGCTTACCATCCTGTTTGTTCATTAAAATGAAGGCCAACTAAATTTACTTTTATTTTATGCTTATTCAAAGTCTTGGGGAAAGAAACCATTCTCTTTTCTTACAATGCCCCCAAAGGACAATTCAGACATGTCTCCAGCACGGTATATTATGGAGGAATGCAGGTGGACTGAATGAATTACATTTGGACTACACTGTTATAACTACAGCCATTCTCCTTGGCCTGTGCAGAGGGGATGTGGGTAGAGGTTAAGCGCCTGTGTGTTTGCTGCCTTAACCCAGATGCATTGCTGTGGAAGGCAGTTACAATCTGGAAGTGAAATCTGCCCTGAGATACTGGGCATCTACCTTGGTGCCTAATGTGTTTTCCCGGAGGAGGGTATTCCTAGATCTGTGGTGCAAATGTAAAAGGGGGATGAACCCCAATGCTCGAGTCTAATTGTTCCCATTGTAGCACGTGATGGATGTGTGGTGCCTCTATCCTGCTGCCCCTCTGAGATCTCTGGCAGTTCCTCAACATCCAGCTGGGTGGTGACAGATCTACTGAAGAGCAGGAGCATGTCCACAGAGGATGGGACGGCTGTGGGAGCAGAGAGCATACCTGAGGTTGCTCCTGTCTCTTGCAGGTCCTGAGTGGTACCCTGAGATTCACATTGGCCAACACTTGGAAGTTAATAAGTGCCTTCTCTCCCCACCCCCTGTTCACCAAATGCAAACTGGTTTTCCTTCCAGTGTGAGAGGTTCTGAGAAGTGGAGGTGAAAGGGTGTGGAGGGAATACCAAGTTTTCTTTGATCTGTTCAGGAAAAATGTCTTCTGTTGCCTGCTTTGAAACATGAAAAGGTCCCTTAGAAATAGAGTACTGGGAAATGTTTTGTCTGTTCCTTATTGGTATTTGGATTACGGAAAAAGGGCAGACCTTAAATTTGATATTTCTATTCTGTATCTTGTAAAGGTCATCTGAGTACAAATTTACAAAAAGATCTTATTGATTCCTTCTGTGGTATTCTTATGCTGCATAGGGATCCTCTAACATGGAGAAATGAACTTGTTCCTTGGTGTTTCCATTAACTGGCCCACAGAAGGGAGATTTTAGTCATTTTAGTAGATTTTGTGAGCATGTATATAGTTAACAGACATGATCAGTTGAATTTGTCTCACGCAATAAGTGCGTGTGGTAGTGTAGTCATACAACTATACAAAATAGAATGGTTGTTCAGCTAATACAGGGGTTTTTCCATGACAAAGCTTGATTCACATATAAAACTAGTGTTGAGATGTAAGTGTCCAAAGCAAGAAATTGCTACTTTGATGTGCAGAAATTAGCTTCAATACGTCATTGCCTAACGGCTGAATGCTAGAAAAAATCCTTCAGTAGCAGGGGTAAGCTCCGGGGAGTAATTAGGGACAAAACTTGCTCTCAGTTATTTCCATTAACTTTGAAATAACTGGAACATGTTTTATAGAATTGCAGGGGTGTGATTTATAGCCCCAAATACTCTTTTGTGTTCGCTTTAGCTAGCAGAGATCTATGTCAGGTCTGTATTTGCCTTTCAGGGCTCTACAGTAGCTGCCAGTGTGAAATTCCTGGAGCTGTGTTAATTCTAGGCCTGCTTTTCTGCTCTTGGCAGGTGAGAAATGCTGATGCTCAGTGGCTGAGATGGCCCAGGCCCAGCTGCACGGGGAAGGTTCCCGGGTCTGACCAGCCCTTCCTGTGGGGAGACCCTTTCCATGGTTTGCCAGTGGGCGCATCGCCTTTGAGTTAGTGTGGGAGCCAGGAAAAGTACTAAAATAATTAAATTCAGCTTCTTCCAAGAACTCGCAGAGAGGTGGGTAGGAATAAATCATTGGGGATTCCTAGGGTAGGTTTCTGAATGGTGCTATAATTTGACAGGTAATTGATAAACTTGGTTTGGTAGCTCTGTTTAACAAATGAAAGTGGATACTTTCATTCCCTGGAATTAAGTGATAACATGCTCAGTTTCCAGCAAAACAACGTTATCTAAGGCATCTTTACTCATGACAAAAGCTTGGTGATATAAGAATATAATTGATATTGTAATACCAAAATATTAGATTGCTTAGTTATTAAAATGACAGTTTCACCAAATCATGAAGACAGGTACCTTATGGTTGTGAATGCACGTACTGGAATTCCTTACCAAGATCGAATATTCACGTTAGTTTCAACTGATTTACTTAAATTACTAGTTTAAGCAGGAGCTGTGCTCCTAAAGCACATCAGCAAAGGAACCCAGTAGGAACTTGACTTTATTTGGACTATTTAAGGAAGACGTGGTGGACCAGATTCATTCCTGCTCTGGAGTTACCTGTAGAGCTACACTGTGTCATGCAGCTATAGGATTTATTCCTATTCATCAAGCTTGTTATATCTAGATGTCTGGGGAATAGTTCTGATTAAACTCCCTAAGAATGCCATTGTGTTAATTTTGTTACGGAAACCTAATGCAAGCCGTTAAGGCATAACCCAACTGGGCACAGCAAATGCTGTGGACACAGGGTGTCTTGCAAAATGTGATACAAATGGAAGGCTCTGGTAGTTCATTGGTAAGTAAGGAAAGGAACTGTGTTAGAGGAAAGCAAGTACAGTTTGGCTGGAGCCAGGAGGTGACAGGAATAATGGTACCTGCAGTGGGACCCACAGGACAGAGCCAGGGAGGATCTGGCCAGAGACACCAGGGTTGCGTGGGCACTGCTTCCCATGGCCGTCCACTCTCCCAGGAGCTAGGGCTACAGTCTTTGAAATCAGAGAAATGGAAATTGTGCTGCTTGACCTCTACCTGTTGTGCTTTACCTGTTAGTTTTGTCTCCACATATTTTCTGTAATTTGCCCTTAATCTTTTTGTGCTTTGATTTTTGGTATGGAGAAGAGGAGGTGAAGAAGCCCACACGTGCTTTGGGTAGCGGTTTTCAAATACTAGGTTTGAAGCCGTGTCCCCTGTTATTACAGACTCTGAGTTACAAGGTGGAGTTGCACCTCCTTGTCCAGTTCTGCAGATGGGTGCTGGGAAACCAACTCAAAAAAGTAGTGTGCCAGATGGATCATTTTGGCTTTCCTCTAAATGTTCAGTTTTGTTTATCCAAAATGATTCCCCACATTAATTTGAATTTGTGAGCAGTTTTTACCATCTTAATGGTATTTTCCAGTGAATGAAAATTGTTGTGGAAACTTTCTATGTAAGTGACTTCCGAGTCCCTAAAAAAATGAGGGTGATAGATGGTTCTGTGGAAAGAAATGCTCAGTGGTTATTATCTGGCAAATGCCCCAGATACTTCCAAGTACTCTACAGGCAGTTTGACAAAGTACTTGGTTTTCCCACTGTAATTCTGTATTACTGAATTCTGCATAATTCAGCATTAGCCTTCTTAATCTGTTTTGATATGTCTGATTGTTATAGCAAGGCAGTAAAAGCAAGACTTGAATCATGAGCGTTTGGTTCCATTTGTCATAAAGTTCTTTTTTTTTAAAAAAAAAGAGAAATGCAAAATGGGCTGTGTATATTTAAAAATAATTTCCTTCTTAAGGGATAGGGCCTCAATTCTGAGTTTGCTCAGTAGGTGCACCGTTTCAGAGATAATATAATTCTCATAGTTTTATAAGCAGGTTTGAGATACTTGGCTTGAGTGCTTGTAGGTGATTTGGGTCCGTTTTCAGGTATCATCTTTTAATCCATGAGGGAGATCCTGTGAATGAGCTGAGGTGGTCCAAGCTCCTCAGGCTGCTCACAGCACTGCCTGGGAGGGGCCCCAGTATGGGACATGGACTTCCACTTAGTCTTTTCACAAAGATATGCAAATGAGTGTCACCCATACCAGGAAACGAGCTCTTCCGTGCTTGAGGAGCAGAGGGAGTTAAGGTTTAAGGTGATTTCTTTTGGTTTCTGTCATTTTGTGGGTGACTTGAAGTAACAGATAAAGTGGTGTATGTTCCATTCAAAGGGGCTCTAGGTGATATGTGATGCATATACTTGTGGGAGAAAGGATTAACGTCTACATATCATAAAGATCATAGAGTTTTTCTCCATCTTATGGACAAATTCAAGTTGTACCTTCTGCAACTCCGAAGTAGCTGCACTTGGTTTTTAAAGGTTAGCGCAACCTTTAGAATGACAGTAGCAGTCATGGACCTTGGTTTCCTCATGGCTGGTTTGTGCCCTGGAGCTGCTGGTTCAGCAGGGACAGGTATCTGGAGCAGTCTGGCATCTCCCCATATTTCCAGTTACAGTGCCAGTGGCATATTGGAGGGCTCCTCTCACCCAGTTTTGCCTTCCCTCCCTGCTTCCCTCCCTGCTCTTTTCATCATGCCAGTAGTTCTCGGTCGTTGCACTTTGCGATACTTTTGTTTCTTATTAGTTAATTGCTCTAAAAGCCCTCATACAGTTAAATGTGGCTTATGCAGTATGCAGACTCTGTGTCAATGATTTTTGTGATAGGGAAATAGATGGTCTTGAGCAACCAAGTATGACTTTTTTTTTTCTTTCTTATTTTACCTAACAGGACTAATTCTTGCATGTTAAGATCTCTTTTAAGATATCAGGTTTTCTGTTTAATGCAAATTATGTACTCTATTCTAGAATCACTGTCTGATTTTATCCGTTCCTATGAAATCTCTGTTGGAGGCAGAAATTTCTGTGAACAGTTAATTTGCCATCATTCTCCTTAGTCAAGATCTGCTATAAATAGTATTTCCATAATATTGAGTCTATAAAAGCCTTTGCCTTGTGTTTGCTATCTTCGTTCTT
This sequence comes from Rhinoptilus africanus, assembly GCA_013400135.1. NCBI lineage: Eukaryota > Metazoa > Chordata > Aves > Charadriiformes > Glareolidae > Rhinoptilus > Rhinoptilus africanus. The sequence goes on along the minus strand of VXBO01010954.1, from coordinate 1,067,002 downwards.
TGTAGTAGCTTTTTTTTTTTCCCATTTCTCTGAACATTGGAATAACTCTTTCAGCAGTGGAATGTTGATGTTACACAAAGAAAGGAAATATTGTTAAAAAGGGATCCTTGATTAATTTCATACGACACAGATTTATTTTTTTTGTAAGCCAGTCAAGTAGGTAATAATTAAAATTGAACATATGAATCATTTATAAAACAAAAAAAGCCTGCATTCCTGTAAAGGTGGTAGATATTGCTTTTATTAGCAGTGCATGTATTGGCAAACCTTCTAATGCAGATTGGTAGGATCATTAGTAAAGCTGGTTGCCGCGTGCGTGATAACCATTGGTATTTGGACTGACATGGAGAACTCTTAGGAGGCAGCACCCTGGGTGCTCCCTGTGCCATGTCTGTATCTGGTGTATGAGGGAAACAGCAAGAAAGTGTTAAAGCAGCTCTGGAGTTGTGGCTGGTTTTTACTTACGTAGACATCCATCTAGCAAAACCACCAGAGCAGAAGCCATCGTTACATTCAGGTTTGTAACTGGCTCAGCAAAAGCCCTGGATCAGTATAATTTTAAATATATATGGGACTATGCTTAAAACAAGAACATTTCAATTGTCAGGGTGTAATGTTGGAGAAACTGTATTTTATGTAAAGTCTTATGAATATCGATGCAGACACTTGAGTTAATGTAGAGTTATGGCTGAGAATTTAAATGCAAGGAGAGGAAAAAAATTTAAGAAGTGAGGAAATTCAAAGTGGTGGTTACCAAAGCAACTATGATTCTTCCTGACTTGGAGTCTAGTAGTACAGTGCCACTAAGCTCGGATGTGCTAATATATACATGCAGCATAGCTGACTTACTGTGGGAACTAAAGTTGTGGGGGTTTTTAGATGCAAATCCTTTGCAGACTCCCAGAGATGATGGAAGGTTTTCCTTTTGTTTTAATATTCACTTTTTTGTAATGATCGTAAAACAAGAATTACTAAAGACAAATAATGGAAAATTAGAATGTATAACTCTAACAGCAAAACGCAGGTCTTCTAGCTCAGCAGTCAGACAAAAGCACAGGGTAGGAGGAAAGGAGCAGACTTTCAGATAGCAAAATATGATTATTTTTCTTGCTCCTGGGAGTGGAAGTAAATTAAAAGATTAGATTAAAACCCATAAATTAAAAATTGTAGTATAACAAATGGGAAATGCTTTAAAGATAAGGGGCTAGCTGGAAGAGTAATGCACCGCACCCTTCCCACCAGCACCAGGCTTGCCAAAGCATGGCTTTGGGAGGCAGAGCAGGAGTTGCCTGAGCTCTCCTGGTAGGCAAAAGCTCCACTTGTGGCCCGTTTCTCCTCCTAAATGGTGCAGTGAGAGCTCCCCCTCCTGTTTTCATCCTTACGTGGCCTTCTAGATAGCATCAATAACAGCCATTACCATTTTAAAAATCTGTGAGGAGCTCTGAAGCCTGTGGGTAACAGTGCTGTGTAGCTGAGAAAGGGAGAGAATGACCCACCTTGTGCCTTTGGGGCTTGGGTCACCAAAGCAGGTGCAAGACCAGCAGAGACACTCGGTGGAACAGTATATTGCTAGTTTTTGTATAAATATACAGTTCCTGTGGCCAAGAGGGAAGTTCTTTACGCCTTACAACCAGAGAACCTCTGCTTTTTCAGGATCCTTGTGTTTTCAAGACTTCCCCAGTCAACAATCAACCTGGTAGAGTCAATCACTGTCTGCCTACTAAGCCCTGCAAAGAGGATCTGATAAATAGCTGTGGGGAAAGGGGTGCTATTGTGATAGGAAGAAAATCGGGAAGTTTGCAAGACGAGGTATTATGTCTGTCTGCTTGTATCTCAAACCTTTCAGCGGTGATTGCACTGAAGCATTCCTGTTGTATTAGTCAGAAAATACAATTGAGGTTTATTCTAGCTTCATGGGTTTTATGCCAGATACAGAACCTGATAAAGTTACAGTATTACAGATAAGGTGATACCTTATCTAGTGTAAAGCAGCTGTACAAGTTGAACTGTCAGAATTGTTTGAGCTCCGATTGGAACAGTGATTTGTGTCATGTAGTCCCTGCAGTTTGGGTCTAGACATTAAGGCTGGATTTTCTATCCTGTCAATTCAAAGTTTGGAAACAGTCATAACAGAAAATAGGCAACTTAAGCTTGCAGGCTGAGCCAGCCTTCTTCACACTTTGCAACTCAATTTTTCAGTAGGCTAAGAAGCTGGATAATCTTCATCTAGTGTGCAGTGTATCCATCATGAAGATATTAAGTTTCATTAACTACTGAAACTATTCTTTCATGCTAATAAATCCACAATTTATGTACTCCAATTTGTCGGCTTCACCTGTGGAAATATAATTCTGAATAGAAGTAGCGTTTAGACACACAGCTGTGCAGCCAGCTTCAACCTTACTTTTTTATCCAGATCTGTGGCTCCTCAAAAGAAATCAGAAAAAGCAATATTGAATTTGTGGATGCTAAATAAGATCTAAAATGTCCACCATTCCTTTGAGTTATTACTAGACATAGATATCTGATAAACACCATTTGCTTATTTGACCATGGTAAGTAGATTGCAACAGTCTGAGAAAGGTAGCAAGCCTTGTTGCTGTGCTGGTGAGGTAGGAACTGGTTTGGTGTCAGTACGTAAGTGAATTTGCTAAAGGATTCTTCATTCAAGTGACATAATCGCCTTAATGCTTCTAGAGTCGGCTTGGGATATCTTCTTTAGAGCTGCTCTTCATGCAAAGTGGATCACCCGTTACTATCCACGTTTAGAAAAATATTTGAATAACAGTTGTTTGCTGCCTTGTGACAGGTTTCCCTCCTCTTGATTTATTTTTGGGCACAGCCTCAATCTGTTTCGCCTTGAACAGTGCAATAGAATTAATTCCATAAATAACTTAGCACTTTTGTGTAGCATATCTAGCAGACAGATTTTTTATTATTATTTTTTTTATTAGTGGATGTGTTCTAGTGTAGGTTGACACTGGATTTTTTTTTTGTGTATGACTTTTGAGTGAAGCAACCATAATCTGATGTTAATTTAAATGTCAAATTAAGAATACATCTATGGGAGTCAAGGATCCTACCCCAGCTAATTATTCACTAGGGGGTCTGTATTCTATGTTAATGAGGTAAAACACGCAAAAGACCAAATAGCTGAACATCAAAGCTGCTATAAGTGAACACGCAAGAGATTTAAAAGTAAAAAAGCCCTGTACAGCACTTTCTCAACATGTGTAGCTAAAAAGGGAGGTACTTAGATGGCTTAAAGCAATAATAAAATATGAATTCAAAGCCTTAAATGTCAGTGCAGTGAGGAAAGACCTCAGCTATCCACAAATCAGGACTCTGTGCATAGCGCAGTCATAAAACTGTTGGAGCTATGCAAATTTGGAGGTGCAATGTAGTATTATCAATTTCCAAAGAGGGAAAGGGCGGTCTTCTGAATGGGTATGAAATTTAGACAACCTTGATGTATATTAGGGAGACCTGCAACAAAAATGCTATTACTGTCCCCATTTTCATTTTAGTATTTGGGTTGGCAGTGTTTTGGATAAGCACCCTAACAAGGACTGTGCATCTTTCTTCTGCCTAAACTGGTAAGTTAAATGCTGTTTGTTCAGCAGGTTAACCTTACTCTGGTCCTGCATGCGTGTCTGCTGCCTCGCAGTCACACTGATCTGATGGCTTACGCCAGGGCAGCAGTTTCCCAGTGGTCTTAAGCAAAGTCTGCTGGACGCGGGAGCTTGGGGAGCTGACAACCTGCAGGTCTGAGTGAGATCCTTGGGGTTGATGTTTTGGTTTGGTTTTCTTTGTGGTGGTGTGGGGTTTTTTTTTTCTTTTTTATTTTTTTACAATTCTGAAGCTATAAATGGTTTGTGACTTGGCTAAGAGGGACAGTATCTAGCCTGTTTCTGATAGAGGAGAGTAATTTTCATAATGGTGAACAGGAGCAGGCGGTTATTAAGGTATTTTTGTGAAAGCCTCTCTAAAATCACTGGAATGGGTATGGGAGTGCTTATGTTCCTCTAGTGTTTTATATGATCTGTAGACCATTATAGAATTAAATGTTCAGTGAGCACTGAGCAATTCTCTGTTTACTGCAATGATACTGATAAGATTGTGAAATTGGCTGTTGCAAAGGACTGTAGAGCATAGAAAAGGCCCCTCCAGAATGGCTGACATCTCCTATAAATCTAAAGAAATAATAAAAGTAGAAAACGTGTGTTATGCCCAGAATACACAGGCAATAGAAAGTCACCTGGGAAATACCTTTTAACTGATTCACCAATTGGTAAATAGCTGATGAGATCAGAGAATAGTCAGGAAACGGTGGTTTAGAAAAGGAGGAGTTTTCCTTCTTTGAACTTTAAAATATTCGCCCTTTAGGGGTGGTTAGTAGATTTATTGTGAATCAGAAGTGGCTCCTTTGTGTGGTTTTTTTTTTTTTTTTACCAAAACAAAGGCAATAGATAAAAAATGTCAATTTTTGTTTTTTTATGAAAATTCCCTTCCCTATTATATCAATCTTTATAGTAACGTGTCTTTGTTTTATATATATATAAGTTGACGTTATACACTGTAATGTAATGAGGTAGTAGAATTTTACTGGAGACTCTGGTATTGTTCATGGTTAAGGAAAACAAACTAAAAGACAGCCCGGCCCTGGAAAATAAGGACTTTGCTTTGTGGAAGCTTAGAGCTGTCTGTGAAGGATAAAGGATACTCCTGGACAACCAAGATAACACCAGCATGCTAGCCTTGCTAACGCATCTTTGAAACCCTCCCAGTGTTTTCTGGCATCACAGGTAAGTAACTATAGCAAGACTGACGCCAGGGACATCTGGGTCAACAGGCAAGCATCAAGAAAGCTGCAGAAATATGGTTGCTTTGCAGAGCTTTACTATGATTAGTAATCAGTAGTGTGGGTGCTAGTGATCAGTCAAAGGATGTGAGAACACTGTGAAAACCTCAACTTGTCTGGGACACCTCATGCACAAAATAAATGTTTACTCTTGTAATTCTATACCTTACATCCTAACCTCTCTCTTTGGTCAGCATGGGCCAGTTGTGAATTTTCATGACAGTTTCCACTTATCTCACCCTATACTTTTTCTTGCCTTGTCCTTTCTTATGCCTTTCAGTGCTTGGTTTTCTCACATTAATTCTCTTTTCCCCTCTGTTTCTTCTTCATTACTACTTTTTTTTAAAATTAAAAAAAAAGTATTCTGCACTGCATTCTCCTTTCATACTCTCCAGGGACTTTTAATTCTTCTTTTCCCTTCAACTCTTTCTTAATTGCTTCTTTCATTGTTCATACTTTTAAAAATGTTCTTTGTCTTCGTCCTTCTTCCTGCCTTCTCTCTCCTTGTCAAGATGTTCACTTCTTCTCCCTAGATCCAATATTCCCTGTCCCCTCTCCATTAACTTTTTATTTTGCCTTTCTTCCCTGCAGTTACAATTTTCCAATATGCTTCCACATGCATCTAAGAGGAAAAAAAAAAATTCAGTTCTCTTAGCTCTGATTATGAACCCTCAGGCACTAGTCTTCTCCATCCTTCTCGTAGCAGGTGCTTTGTGTGTGCACATAAAGTTGCGCTGAGCAGCAAGGATGGCTAATAATATTCCCGAGCACATTCTGATTCCAACAGTAAATCAGATATGTACAGAGGATTGCAGGGTTGAGAGGGATAATATTAGGCTCCTTTTTACACCTCCTACCTTGAAATAATGTCTAACCTTTCTGGCCTCCTCTGGTAATATGATCTTGAATAAATCAAAACAAAGGAAAAAGGGTTAGAAGAAGGGAGTGAGATTGGAAAGATATTACACAGAAGAATGAAGAAAATCCTGTTTGCTACTGAGACAATACTGGATCCATGATTAGTTTCAGTGTTTTTCTAGCCATGTGAGCTGCTGTCAATGACCAGATTTTCAGGTGTTCCACATGCATATAATGTAATTTGCACGATTGTGACTTGGAGTTGTACTTAGCTATGTACAGCTCCTCTCAGTGATTTACCAACCTTGCAATTCAGTCAGTGTAGAAGGAGAGGTAATGTATTTTTTGTTTCTTTTTCCTTTTTATAAGATTAGATTTTAGTCTAGCATCTAAGAGGGTCTAAATGTCTTTCTGTTCATTTAACATTATCTATTGCAAGGATCTGAAAATCATGAAAGCCTCAAAGCTAGGCTGTTAAACCAAAATCTATGATTTTTATTCTGAACCTTTAGGCACTCGTACTTGTGTCATTAGTGACCCCAGAATGGTGAGCAGACAAGAAGCATAAACTGCTTCAAATGGGTTTAGAAATACTAACAGAAGTTTACAGCAGATAGTGACACACTGATTCAAATGTAGCCCTGGTTTCGGAGGTCTCACTACATTGAAGGCTGCTCGAAGCTGGCGGGGGGTGTTGGATTGCCTTATACTTGTGCTGATCTGTATTCTGTGAACATCTGCTATTGGATTTTGCCCCTCAAACAATGCAGGCTGTGAATTTTGATGAACTCTTCATCAACCATTGCATGTGGTGTGGTTGGTAATTAACACGTATTGACAAACCCATGTTTATAAGCTATGTGATAATGTAGGAGCTTTCCCTTACATCTCTGTAGTTTTCTGAGTGTCTATAAGATTGACTAAAGGCCATCGCAAATCCTGGGATTTAGGAAAAAACGTAGGGTTGGCAGCACCAGGTAATGCATTTCGAGTCTAACTTTCAAGAAATAGGGACATTTATATGATTGGTTTTCTAAAAATACAGGCTTTCCTGTTCCATGGCAGTTGTAGATAGCATGAAGCAGAGGTTGTGCAGGAGGTTCTCATGTGCCTCAGCCTGCCCCTCAAGCTGACAGAAAACAGCGTGTGTTTGCATTGATCACAACGTGCTTTCCCTTCTTCACAGAGGGAATTTTGCATTCAGAGCTCCTGTGAAGTGAGCTTTCTATAATTTTGGGTGTAGCTACAGCTGTTTCAGATATTGACTAAGGTATGGTGTGTGGTGTTTTGTTTTTTTTTTTTGAACATTGGTTTCTCTGTAAGCATTGTGTTGCCTGATGTTGATCACATGTGTTTCCTAGTGCCTCTGAAGAAAGGTGAGGATCCTCAGATCCTGGAGGGGTAGATTTCTTAGTGGCCCCAGCGTGCCAAACTGCAGCTTTTGAGCCTTGCTTAGGAGCGAAGGAAGTGTGAGGTGGTCTGTAGGAGGTGAGCCATCAGGATTGCTGCTCTGGGTCCTTAATAATCCCATTTGAGTCCCATTACAGAGCTTTCATGCACAGGATTCAGCTGAGTCGAGCACACTGTCACCTCTAAGGATGTGTTTAAATTGCCAGGACTCTGTGCTTGGGTACTGACCTGGAGTGAGGGGAACATCTCCTACAATATACCAGTCCAGGGATGTGATGCAGCCCCTGAGAGGATCTGTCACAGCCTCTGCTATGATTAGTCGATGCCATGAAGCATGAAACAGCATTTGCTTTCTGTGCTAAAGGTATCAGATGGTGTGCCCTTCTTATTGCTCCAGCGGTATGATAAACAACTGCGTTTCATAAACTGGCATTTCCAAAGAGGTCCTGCTTCTTGAACGGAAGCCAATTAACACAAAGTTTAACCAGCAATGGCATATGAAATTCTAAAGCTAATTAATTCTAATGGTGAAAACTTAAGAATGATTTGGTGTCTGGAGCATTAATATATCACATGCTTTAGTTTCATTTTCTGCAGCCCTGCTTACCCTTGAGAATATCAAATTTTGACTTTTATTTAAAAAGAGATTACTTAAAAGTGATCATTAGTTGAACACAGGCTATCTGAGGCATATAGTTAGGAAACCATCTCTCCAGTAAGATGGGAAGAAGTGAGGGTCTGTAATATTTAGAAGATGCACCCGTAAGTAAATAAGAAGACAAAGTAATTAAATCTGGGTTTCAGTTGGCTGATTTTAAGAGAAGCATATTTCAATAGGCTAAGAGAAATAGGAGATTGTCTCAGGTTCTGGGAAACGAATTATTGCTATGAGGTTACTTTGCAAGACACAAAATCTTGGACCAAATCCTTAGCACTGAGCAAACTTTCAAAAACTAATTTGTGGAATTCCATCACTACCGTTTGAGTGACATTGCTGCCTTTTTGGAAAGTGTTATTTTGAATTAAAAACTACTTCTGTGTTCTTGCTTAGGCAATGAGCCCATCAAGGGCATTTCATCAGCAACCAACCTTATCTTTTTCTGGAACAAGTAATTACCTGTTGTCAGACACAGGTAACATATGACAACTCAAGTATCTAATATATGCACTGTATGTGCTTGGCTTTGGAGGAGGACTACTTTTGTTTCAGTGTAGAAATCCCATAACAGTAAAATCTGATTATTTATTCACATAGAATAATCTATTTGCATAGATTGCGTTGGGTTCAGATTTTGTCAGTTGCTTTCTTTGCTAATTTTCTGTCAACTTTACTCATATTTCTCGTAGAGCGAGTCAATTATATAAGGTACAGTGACTATTCACCAAATTATTTACCTTTTAATATTGAGTAATGTACAGTACAATGACTTCTGACATTATTAAATTTCTGTACCTTGAATCCTTCCAAGTTTTCCTCTTTATATAGTATAAGCCTTGTGGAGATGATTACATTAATAATACATTACTATAAAAATTAAAGTGCATCACAGAGAACAGGCTAATAGGTTTCATTGATTTAAACTTGTAAATGGGTGCTAGCAATCAGAAGCCAGGTGCAAATCTGACTTCAAATGAAGTGATAGTGATAGCAGTGCCAAAATCATTGGCAAGATTCATACTCTGATGGGGGGGGGGGGGATGTTAAGTATAATGAAGTTACTTAGAATTAAGCTTCATGAAAAATGTGAAGTGCAAACACTGGACTTTTGCAGAGATGCTCGGTTTTGTTCTTATGAATTTAAACCTTAATTTAGTAGTTTCACACTTTCCTATCTAATTTCTCTTTGAATTTGGTTTCATATTTTAAGATTAGTTTTGTCCTGTGCAGATGGTGGAAGTAATTTTCTTAAGGATGAGTTTTAAGGCAAAAAAACCCTAGTGAATATGTAGCACTATTTAAATGCAGTACTCTGCTGTTAGGTATTGTTAGCCTTACTGCTTCTATTTGCAGACAATAGTACTGTTCTCTAAAAACAGAGTAGAAAAGGTAACGTCCCTCATGCTCTCAAAAAAAACACAGGGCAATCAACAGAAAGCTTGGTTGTAATTAATATGCAAGGGTTATTTTGTGTTATTAACAGATAGGTATCTGTTGTGCTTTGTAGAGATCTAGAGTCATGTTCTTCTCTGGGTCTTTCCAAGTTTTGATTTACAGGTGCACTTTAAGGTGACTTCACACTTGAAAGTGACTTTGAACTTCCTAAGTACATATATGCTGCTGTTAAATTGTGGTCTTGGAGACAATCTTTAAATCCATTAATGTTGAATCTTCATATGCCAAGCTTACTGCTGTGTATTAGATTGCTTTAAGAGTTTGCTCCTGTCCAGAGCTGACCACGCTCAATTTTGTGTATGAAGAGTGGAAGCTTGTGGCCTGGGGGGGGGGGGGGCATCAAGTGTTTTCTGGTCAATTAATACTCTGTGATGCTGATATTTTTTTTGTTGTTGTTGTCTTGTATTTTCTGGCAGACCTCTCCTACAGCTTTAGTATCATATCAACAATTTTAAGAAACCTATTCTTTGTTTCTGGTAACACTTGTTTGGGAATTTTTTTTTCCATAGATTTTTTTTTTTTTTTTAAATATATTTATTTTGTTCCTGTCTCTGTCTTTGCATAGGCCTTCAGAAAGCTTATCTGGAATCTCTGCAGGATGCAGGGCAATATTTATATCTTAAGTGTACAGACCTGTAGACAGAAATGGAGGCTTGCGGAAAATCACAGGGGAAACTAGTATCAGATCTGGAAATTGAATCCAGATTTTAGCACATAGCTGTAACAATATACATCAGATGGCTACTATCCATATCCTTATTTCCTGCAAATTTAAATTTTAGGCAGGGTGCTTTAGAGATACTGGGCAAGATCAGACTATTGAGATTCTTGTGGCTTTTTGTAGAGAACTTTAAGTCTATAATATACCACTCTTCCTTTTTACAAGGGGTAGTTTGAATCTGTATGAAGGTCTACCCTGTGAACTTGCCAAGTAGCTGAACCAGATGTGGCTTGCTACACAGAGATAAAGCAAGAACCTCTTTGAAGAAAGAGGGCGGTGAGGGGGGTAATGAAAATAGAGAGGAGAATCCAGCAAAAGCAAACATGGGAACGGGTAAATTAAATATATCTTGAAATATGGTCGTTCAATAATTACTTGTTTGTTTTTTAGCTAGGGTATGGAAAACGATAGGGGGGAAAAAAGACAGGTGTCACATATGTGACTGAGTCAGCACAGGACTTTATTGTTTATTTTGTGTTTCAGGGTATGGATATTCCCAGGCTTGAATCCATGCATGCTGCTGTATAGATAGTTGTNTAGGTGTGACCCCTCTGCGCTTCTCCACTTCCGACCCTCTAACGGGACAAACAGCGAAGTTAACTGACCTTGGTTGTTACAGCAATAAGTATAAGCAGGAGCCTCAGTGCATACCATTCCTTGGTGTAATCAGGTCTTATCACTCGGAGAGTGAACACTGTCTGAACAATGTGTTGTTAATTTCAGACTTTAGTCAGATAGACGAGGCCCAGCTAAAAAGTAAGATTCCAAATAAGAAAATTGGTTCGATTTTACCTCAAACCAGGACAATAGTGCACTAAAAGGAGGAATTACTGGGCACTGTCCCTTGCTAGTGGGAGAGGGCTGCTCAGCCATCCATCCCCTCCCTCACACCTGATACATGCTCCTGCAGATTGCCAGCACAAATGTACGCTTAAAAACTCTAATAGCCTATGCCTGTTTTTCTACTGACAAAGGATTGTTGGTCTCTGTGGTATTTTTGTGTCACTTGGCACTTGGGTTCTACCATTTTACTATCTTCTTTTTTTTCTGTGGGTGTTTGCTTTGGAAGCATCCTACAGACATCGAGTACAGTGTGTATCGTAAGCTTGCTAATCTTTTATAGGTTTAACTGCCCTGTAAAATTTGACAAAGGAATAAATGCAAATGAGTTGGCTTGGCCGCCTGCTTAACCTGGGCTTTGTGAGCTGTCGGGGAGGCTGTATGCATATGGGGGGAGTTACAGCTTGATAGTAAAGAGGATGGGTCTTTAAAAACTGGCGATGAATATCAGGACAATATATTAACTCGAGTCTTAGTTAAATCATAAACTAGTAAAGGAATAAGTCTATTAAATTGTCACAGGCTATATAGCTATTTAATTATTTTGTTTGCTCTCTTGCCTATGGTAGGGCTGCGGGGAAGAAGGCAACTGCCTGTTTGCCTTGTCCTGCCTGCTGTGTGCTGGGTTCAGTGAAGGCTGTGAAAGGAGGGTGACGGCTTGTTCCCAAGTGGGGGGAAGTGAACGTGCAGGAGGATGGTAATTCCTGGGAACTGCAAGGAGAAAACACATGGGAGTTCTTTCTATGTGGTCCCCTTGGGTCTTGAGAGAGTCAGGGGTGGGGGAGAAGAAGCATCAGAGAAGGTGAAGGCATGAACTAAAGGATCCTTTAGGAAAAGGGTGCCAGAGCAAAGGGGAGATGGGTTTGCAAGTCTCTCTTACTGTTATCCTGCTTTACCCACCAGAGAGGAGTTGCCTCAGTTTTAAAAGGTTCTAGCTTTTATACTAGTAAAACCCATCATGGGAAATTCAAAGTCTTATTCATTTTCTTTGGGTTGCTGAATGTAAGAAAAGATGTAGTCCAGGTTGTCTGACAGGTCATGCTCAGACAGGGACCCATCGAGGTTACTGCAGGGGGGTTGGACTAGATGACCTTTAAAGGTCCCTTCTAAGCCACCACATTTGATCCTATGATTCCTTATTTTTGAGACCTGAGTGCACAGAAGGAAAATACTCCATCTAGTTCAAGTCAGTCCCAAAACACTGAAAAAGGCAGTGACATAAGAACTTATAGGTACATATGTTATTAGTGGAAAGTTGATTCAAATCGTGTTTTGTTGCTGCACTATTTATTATTATTTCTCTGGAAACATACTTAAAATTCAGATCAGGAAGAAACGCTTTAATTTTCTTAATCTTACCCTGGAATGGATTTACTGATTTTCTTCTTATGTAAGATGTTTGGCTATACAGGAAAAAATAAAAGGTGTTTGAGTTCATTTTAGAAAGCTGTGTGTGTAGGGGGAGATAAGCTGAGGTTTGAAAAAATGCAACAGTTAATTACACTTGAGGAGGTGGTGGTGGTAGACTATAGAGGGCTGATGTGTTTACCTACAGTCTCCTGTTCTCTTGTCTACAATACACAAGGGAAAGAAAACAGGAAAAATGTTCCACGTGCATTTTTTTTTCGTCAGAAGCGTGTCTGATTAATTTCTAATACAGTAGCGGCAGTTGCATTATATATGCTCCATATGTCTCACTTGCCCTTTTTGCCTACTGATGTTCAAATAAGAATTGGTAGATCGTTTTTTTGCCTTTTTTTTTTACACAAAATCTTCATTGAAAGGAAGTTCAAAAACATGAAGGCTAGTCATGAATTCATTATTATCAGATTATTCTCTTGTGCATTCTGTTTATGGCACTGACAGCACTGAATAATATTACTGGCCTTCTTAAGCAGCACCATATTATTATTATTATTGCCTGGTGTATTTAATTGTAATGTTCATTACAGGTTTTATGAAGTGTGGATTAAAGGTAAAAATCTCTGGAGTTGAGCTGCCAATAATCATGCTGTGGGTTTCAATTATAGAATAATTCCTCCAATTATTCTGCTTAATTTTTGGAAGCAAAGGTCAGAGGAATAAATTTTCTTGTGTGCATAAACACTGGGGAAATTATTGAGGACCTGACTATTATCATATGAGATGACAATCCATTCTGTCAATCTACATACTTGGAGGTCATAGCGATGGCAAATCTCCATGCAGTTTTATTAGCAATGATGCTAGTTGTTGGGCATTTTAAGAGAGCCTTTGAAAATGCTCCCTGTGAGGTTGACTGCTTCAGTAAAGCCACAGCGGGATCCATAGGCTTTGCTGTGAACACAGGTGTTCAACGCTAAGCGTTTTGGTGAATTTCATCCTTTTTTTAAATAGGATAGGAAGGACTAGAGAAGTGAATTTTACAGATGTGTGGAAGCTCGTACAGCTTTGTTGTCACCTGTGTAAGACTGCATCAGCAGTGGTCAGTTAGCCCTCCGCCTTGATTTAGCAGTAAAAATATTTTCCTACCCTAAAAGATAGGGAGGATTGGTTGATGCTTTTTGATTTTTTTTTAGAGCCTTTGAAGAAAGGCTGCAATATAGGAATAATGCAAAATATTACTAAATTTTAATGACAAGGTAATGGGAAATGACTTCTTTGGGTATTTAATGATCTTCCTATGCTTCTGCTTCACTTGAATGTTAAACAATTCTGTGGATATTGTGCTTGCTACTTGCAGTTTCCACGGGCATTAACCACATAAATGTAATATATAGAGTGCTGTGATGACAGCAGAGTCTTCAGGTGCTCTCTTTAGATATTGTTGTTCAACACCTCAGGAATTGGATGTTGCTGTGGGGCACCAGCATGTCTGAGTCTGGACCAATTGGACCAGCGAGCTTGAGGTGCTCTCAGAAGCCTTTGAAACACAACTTGGCAGGACCTGAACAGCCTGGTCTGACTCAGAAGACAGCTTTGCCTTGTGCAGGGAGTTGGTCTAGGTGGCCTCCAGAGGTTCTTTCCAATCTAAGTCCTTTTACAATCCTATGACTTTGCCTAGAATGAGCTTTCACCCACTTCTCCCTGCCCTTCGTCTTTCTATGTATTTGTTATCCTATTGCCTTTGTTGAGAAAGTTTGCACATTAGAACCACTAGACTGTAACTAAAAGTGTAATTCTCCATTGTCTCAATTAGTTTTGCTGTGAATGTTGTCTCAGCCTTGTGGACACGTATACAGAGATGTTCGTAATGGCTAATGGAATACAGCTGAGTGAAAATACATGATGTTATATAAAGATTGATACTTGTGAACATGGGAAAGGATAAGAAAAGATAAAAGGCATCCAGTTTTTCAGAAGAAAAGCTGTAATGGAGATCTGTCAAAAGGAGACCTTTCGGTAGGAAATGAAGAACAGTTTTATTCCTGTATATAAATAGAATTCAGAGCTCCCAGACACAGTGAAATAAAAAAGCAAAGAGATTTGTCACTCAGATGTAAAGGGAATGTGGGAGATTTATGTCCTTACGCTAAAAACATCTCATATATATAAGCCAGCCAACTGTTTTGGTTTTGTCAAATGAGAGGGGTGTAATTACTCATTCTGGTTGATGTTCTATAAAGGAATGTGCTTATTCAAACTAGATGCATCTGATAGAAAATGAAAAGCTTTTTCTTTTTTGCCTTTATAAAAATCTGGTTCCTTTCTCTATGGTGACATTTAAAAGGAATTAAAAAAAAATTAGTAAGGATTATCCTAAAAAAAACCCCAAAACCAAACCCCCAAACCAAAAACCTTCTTCTGTAGAGCAAAAAGAAAAAAAAAAGTTATATTTCATTGTAACTTGTTTAACATAAAAATAAAAAATACCAGGGAATAAGAATTCTAAGTGAAACCTCACTATAGAATTACAAGACGAAATGATTTGGGATATGTTGTAGATCAGCAACAAATTGTGATGGAGATCTTAGTCTTTGGGAAGCATTATTTTAATTTTCTTCTGAATTATTCAATGTGAATCCATTTACAAATACCTTGGGTAGGAAAATATCTTATGAGAATCTTATGAAAGATGAGCTGTGTCCCAGAAGCAGAGGTGATGGCTGGACTCTAACAGGTGCTCTAAAGCAACTGTGGGGCCGGACTGGAGTCCAAGCAACCTGGTAAGAACCTAGAAAGGGAATTTTTAAAATGCGAGACTGCTGCTTTCCCTTATTTTTCAGAAATTTTAATGGGACCTTGCCTATCCTTTATTTATTTTTCTTGCTGGTCATGGTAACTTGATATCTCACTCATACAGTATTTGTTGGAAGGGAAAGGCTGCTGTTGCCAAACCTAATTATAGAAGCATATGGAAAAAGATTTATGTGTTTATGGGTTCTTCTGTTACTATCAGAGCCTCTACACATTCATGTTGCTGAAGCATAATTTTCATACTTATATGGATTTTACATAACTGTGTGATTGTGTCTGAAGACCAGTCCTAGCTGGCTTTCCTACCAAGTTATCTGTGTATTTCGTTCTGATTTTGTGTCGTGTAAGAGTTGTTAGAAAGTAAATTGGTCTTTACCAAAATATTATGATTTTCCCCTTCTGTTTATACTTTCAAAATTTGTGTGTGTTAAAAATGAGTGTTTTTTCAGCATTTCATGGCAGTGATTCTTTCATGCATTTCTTCCCTCATTCAGTTGATGACGTACACTGTGTTTGTAAGCAGAGACTGGCTACTACTGCACGTTATCAGGACATTACATCTTGTTGTAAATATTGCTCGTCCCTCATGACGCTGGCTGAGTTCTGATGACATTTTTTTCTTCTGTACTACGTGAGCGTGGGCCTTGCTGTGCAAGTGAAATCTATGAATCAGAAAATAAATAGGCCTAAGACTGTTTATAAATGGAAGGCATCAAACAAGTTGGTAAGAACTGTATTTAATATGTAATGTGTGTTAAAGGGCTTTTATCATGTGTGAGGTTAGCTGTGCTTTAGTGTATACTGGACAAAGTCCATTGCCGCCTCATGCATATATGAAACTATAATGAGATTAGCGGGGGATTAGGCTAAAAGTATGAACATCTTCAATTTGAAGGAGACATAAGGCTTCCCATGGCAGTGGGAGGCTGTAATGAGAACCTTCTTAGTGATCCCTGTGATCTGGGGAGAGGAAAGGAGGGGAAGGGGTAAATATCTGTGAGGGGCTGGTAAAGATCTCATATTGGATTCTCTAATTAAGTCCCATTGTGTCTACAGAAATAACTTTATCAACTAGTTCCAATGTATTTTCTGACAAGAAGTGTCTAAAAAGTGGAAACACTTTTCTATACTTTTAAAAGTCATGCTCAATTTATGTTAAAATATAATCTTTTTTTAATTACAATGACATTGTTGTAAAAGTGTATTTCTTGTATTTCTCAAACTACTTTAGCACTTTTCCTTAGTAATAATTTTGGGCAATTTCTAAAAAGTATTGAATTTTCTTACTGATGTGAAATACAAGATAGACATGTATAATATGATACTTTAACAATTATTGTTTTTGAAATTCCATTAATAATTGTGTGAAAAACCCCGTAGCTATAGTTCAGAGACTGAGCCCACTTTAATATTCCCATGATACTTAAAAACCGAAGAAAATTTATATACAAAACCTCACATCAACCATATTTTATTTCTTGTGAGCAATGAAAGTTAAACTCAAATGGATAGAACTCTTTACCTAGGAGAGGCAAGCTGTGCAGGTAACGTGAACACTTATGAAATGCTTTTTTCTGTCTTGTGCTTCTCCTGAAAAGTCATATGCTGTCATCTTCATGGCTGTTGTGATCACTGTTATAGAAAGTATTTCAGCATTCTCACTCTTCAAAATGTTTCCATGAATCTGACAGTTGGTACCCAAATAAAGTCATTACCTAAAGCAGCAGCAGAGAAGAGAATGTGCTGCTATTATTACTTTTGAAGAGAAGACTTATTTTTAAACTCTGCTCAGCCTCCTATTATGTGCATGCTGGTTTTACCTTGTTATTAAAATATCACAACAGAGATCAAATTCAGCTGTGATGAAGAACATGCCATCTGTATGTAATTCTATTGCTTAAAAGTATGGTATGTTAATAGTTATGTGCCAAAAAAAAGTCAATCTCTTTAAGACCTTATTTAGTTTGTATAAAGACCAAGCAGGTCTTAAATATTCATAGGTTTTCCTTTTTGGTTTTATTGACATAGACTAGAAATGCAAGTATTTGGGTCAAGTTTTCAGGTGCCTGTGGAATGTACTGAATATAAGTGGTTTGGGAAGGTATCCCACCCTAAACATGGGGCGAAGAGGGATTTGGTTAGCTCTCTCAGAGCATGAGGTGACTGAAGGCAGCTCTAGTTGATGCTAACAGTGACAGCACCATCAGGGCTTTTGTAGGCACATGCAGTGAGATGACCTCCTGTCCCATATACTTTTCTGGAGTATGAAAAAGAGACAGAATAGAAGTCCATGACTTTGTCCTGTCTTCATGATGTTCTCTTGTATTACATAGATTTGTGTTTCGCTAATCTCCACTGAAAGACGTGAAAGTTATCTAGGTTGCTATTATAACCCAGGAAATGACCATCTGCTTTAGAGCAGGGTGTGAGTGTGAGAGAGAGTAAGAGAGGAGGGAGGTGAAGCTGTAATTCCCCAATGTTCTTGCAACTGATGTAGGAATAGCTGTGGTAATATAAAAAGCAAAGCAAAGTAATACTTCATTCTCTGTGTCACCGGATATTGCACTAGCTTATTTTCTTTGCTTACCAGCAGTAATACAAAATTGTAGGAACTTGATTAAGGTACTTCATAGCTGCTTAGCGACTTTTTAGGAGTAAAATAGGAAGACTTTGTTTTTAACAGAAGATCTAGCAGATGTACCAATAATGGCTGAAGTGTAGTTGTCTTAATCTTTCGAAATTGCATTTTAGTGGAGGAGAAGGCACACCTCAGCCAAATATTCTTTCACTCTCCCTCATGGCATGGGCATGCATAAATGTCCTAGTGAACTAGGAAGAATGGGAAAGCTGTCATTATAGTAGAAAAACGTTGATCCAGCTCTCCATTAAGTCTGTGGAAAGAGTCCAACCAGCTTTCCTGGGAATTAGAATGTGGATGAAAACCACAATCCATAGAAAGCAAAGCTATTGCATTTTCCTTTTCAAACCTAACTGAGACTGGTTAAGCATTTCTGTGCTACAATTTTCTTCAGAGAGCAGTAACTTTTGTCACCCTCCTTCCCTCCTCTGCCTACAGAAAATCTGGTTTTGCTGGTGTGTCTTACTTGGGTGGGTATTTTTAATGTAAGTATGATGATACAACATATACCTGCCTTATTTGAGGGGTGATCGTGTGCTCTGTTCAGATGAAATGACCTTATTCAAGTTGTTAGGCAGGATAAAATGGTAGCATAAACTGTATCTTTCTGTAGTGCCTTATTCCAGTGGCTTAAGACAAGATTGGTAACTGTCAGTTATAACTTTGTTGAAAAAATGTATAGCCGTTCATTCCATGGGATGGAAGAAGTGTAGCTAAGAAGACTGTAGGTAATGTTTACTGTCTGAAAACGCATTTTGCACTTGCATGTAATAAAGCTAGGAGAATTCTTTGGAATATGGCACTTTGTACAGATACAAACCCCCATTGTTATCTTCCTAGCTGAGCAAGGCAGACCTGAAAACATTGTGGACTGCTGACTGGATATTTATTTCAAGTACATGTCTGTGTTGGTTTAAAATGCAGAGGTTTAGCATCTCTGAGATGTGGGCTGAGGTGGAGCAGGTTGAATGGACACTCTTGATTCAGTTTTCAACAAGCTGTTGAACTGTTCACAGATACTCTTATCCAAAGAGGCACGAGGGGAGTACATAAATCAGAAAAGTGTAGTCCTTCTTCACCTTATTCTCTTGCTGTGACTAGTACAATCCTGGAGAGAGCAGTGAGGACGAAAGGAGGGTACAAGGTGTGCTCTCTCCTGGCTGTCGTTAGTAGGCTAGTGCCAGGCTGTGGAAAGCTCTCAGCCTTAGAATAAGAGATGTCTGGCATTGTTGTTAGAATTGTATTTGTCACGCAGAGAATAGGCATGTTTCTGTGAGACCTTCTAGTGCATCAGATTCCTAACCCATGCTGGCCTGAAGTGCAGAGCACTGAGCCTTATCATCCCCTGGGCAACATCCCAGACAGTGCTCAGTATGAACCTGAGCCATAGCAGACTACTTCTGTTGCGGGAGATAAGATTAGATGGTTTCACAGGCCTTGTGCGTGATCTCATTCATCTGCAAAACACTGAGCTATTTGCAGATATTGTACCTGGAAGGAACTGGGACTGGGGGGAATACCTCCACCAGGTGAAGACAACACCCTTTCCTGACCTTGCCTGCACCCAGCTTTGAAATCACTGCTGAACAGTGATTTCTGCCTTTGATACAGTTTCCCACAGCATTCTCATGGAGAAACTCATGGTTTGGACAGGTGTACTCTTTGGGTAAAAAAACGTAACTGGATGTCTAGGCCCACAGAGTTGTGGTGAATGGAGTAAAATCCAGTTGGCGGCTGGTCACAAGTGGTGTTCCTCAAAGCCTGGTATTGGGGCCAGTTCTATTTACTGTCTTTATCAACTCTCTGGATGAGGGAATCAAGTGCACCCTCAGCAAGTTTGCAGGCTGTCCTGGCTTGAGGTAAAACAGAACCAACTTTCTGTTCAATAATTTGGCTTCTTAGCTAGGCCTCTTCTAACTCTCTGAAATTAACAGCATGTTGTGTCTAAAATGGTTCATTCAGAGTGATAAGACAGTTTGTGCCAAGGGATGGTACGCAGTGAGGCTCTTGCTTATACTTACTGCTATAACAACCAAGGTCAAGTAATTTCATTATTTGCCTGTTGGAGGGTCAGAAGCAGAAAAGCATAGAGGGGTCCCACCTGCAGGGAGGAACGGACAGGACAGGTGACCAAAAATTGACCAACAGGGGTATTCCATGCCATCTGCCCCATGCTCAGTATAAAAGCTGAGGGATCAAAGGGTCAACTCTTCCTTCAGTGGCTGACGTCTGAGGAGGACCCTGTCCGTTCATTTGCCTTTGATCCTGATCCATGTATTCCTGACTCCAACTCTGGAACCCGGTTCCCACTCGTCGCTGAGCCTAGCCTGGGACTTCCACAGTGGCTGGCAGTGATGTCATCCTGGGAGCTTAATATGGTTTTGTATATACTGTATCTATTTTATCATTTTCCTTTTTATCTTATTATTAATATTTCATTAAATTAGTTTAGTTTCTTCTAAACTCGTAAATCTCTCTTTATCTCTCCTCCATCTCTCCATGCACGAGGGGCTGGGGGGGACCATCTGTTGTTGGCCATTGGCCAATTTGGCCAAAACCACAACACAGACGAAAACAAATTGGGCAGGCATGTTGATCTGCTTGAGGGTAAGAAGGCTCTACAGAGGGATCTGGACAGGCTGAATCGATGGGCCGAGGCCAGTGGTATGAGGTTCAACAAGGCCAAGTGCTGGGTCCTGCACTTGGGTCACAACAACCCCAAGCAGCGCTACAGGCCTGGGGAAGAGTGACTGGAAAGCTGATAGCCAGAAAGGGCCCTTGGGGTGTTGGTCAACAGCTGGCTGAATATGAGCCAGTCTTGTATCCAACTGGCCAAGAAGGCCAATAACATCCTGGCTTGTAGTGGAAATAGTGTGGCCAGCAGGAAATGATTGTCTCCCTGTTTTCAGCACTGGTGTGGCCGCACCTTGAATACTGTGTCCAGTTTTGGGCCCCTCACTACAAGAAAGACATTGAGGTGCTGGACCCACGTCCAAGAAAGGGCGATGAAGCTGATGAAAGGTCTTGAGCACAAGCCTTATAAGGAGCAGCTGAGGGAATGGGGTTGTTTAGCCTGGAGAAAAGGAGGCTGAGAGAAGACCTTATCGCTCTCTACAACTATCTGAAAAGGAGGCTGTGGCGAGGTGGAAGGTTGGTTACTTGTCCGAAGAAAGAAGTGATAGGACAAGAGGAAAAAGCCTCAAGTTGCACCAGGGGATGTTTAGATAGGATGTTAGGAAAAATTTCTTCACTGAAATGTTTGTCAAGTATTGGAATAGGCTTCCCAGGGAAGTGGCTGAGTCTCCATCCCTGGTGGTATTTAAAAGATGTGTAGATGTGGTGCTGAGGAGGGACATGGTTTAGTGGTGGACTTGCTAGTGCTAGGTTTACAGTTGGACTTGATGATTTTAATGGTCTCTCCATACCTGAAAGATTCTATGGTTCTGTGATTAATTTCCAAGCACGGTGAACTTAGGAAGGAAAGGGATGATTCTTCTAAATTCCTCTTCAAGTGTGTCACTCGAATGAGATATAAGGAAGGTCAGCAAAAACTGTACAGAAAAGATAGAGTGGGAGAAATAAATAATATACATTTCCTGTGAATCTGGAAAGGGGACCCTCTTAAACTTTTTCTTAAACTTCCCAGGCAGCTCCAGCAGCTGGATTTCCCTTTTCCTGGCTAATGGCCTGTCTCTTACAGGACTCTGTCAAGGTCTTCCCTAGCTTTCTCCAAGAAGTTTCACAGCAGGTTTGGAAGTTCTTTAGAGCTCGACAAGTTACCCCTGGAGCTGTTGATTAGATGTTGGATTTTACCCTAGCTTAAAGCACAAAAGCACGTTTCATAGTATTAAGACAGGTAAAATAATTTGTTCTCCAGTATGCTTAATTTCCTGTTAACCTCAAAATATCTGACAAATTCTGCTGTAGTTGATAGGACTGTCGTGTTATGGAAATCTGATGTCTGTCAAAAAAGCTGTAGGATACCTCCTCAAATACACAAAGCAACATTCAAAATGTGAGAATACGGTGTCAGCTTAGCTATGGGATATGCCAGCTGAGGGCATGGTGCCCCAGATGCTGAAAGGCAGAGGCCAGGATCACCTGCAGTGTGAAAATGCTTGCCATGTCTTCACCCAACATTCGAATTTGTCCCCTGTGGGGGCAACTTAGTAGCAGTTTGCTTCAAGGCTCACTTAAGATGAGGTCAAATAGTATATTTTGCAGTCAGTTAAAGAAGGTAGTGCGATAAGAGCAACAGCTTGAACTGTGCAGAAGATATAGTCAGGGCTATTTGTAGTCTCTTGAGTTGAAAGGTACTGTTTTCAAAGGAGTGCTGGAAGAGGTTAATGACGTTGGACAACATAGCCAGGTGTAACTGCAGGTGGTCTAAGTTGAGAGTCCTGAAGAGCTTATGTTGTTCTCATAGCGGGTACAAATATGTGGCTTGACTTGTTTCCCGGTATGATTGTGATCTTATCTTTGCGTACAGTATAATGTTAATTTGACTATAACTGGTGGTTTTATTGACAATGATAATGGGTATGAGGACTTATTTAAGATTATATAGTGGTGATACAGGAGTCTATTTAAAATAACTGATATTTTACCTATGAGGAAGCCTCTAAATTGATGGGGTTTAGAGTCTGTTTCATTATATAAATTAAGTAATATTTATGTTATATAAATTAAGCAATTCTCATGTTTTGTGTTATCCTGTACGTGGAAGTCACCTTGCATTTAAGTGGAATGCGACTTTTTGCTGGAGGAAAATAAGATATTTGAGTGAATGAAATCTGCAACATTTGTAGATGACCTTGCCCAAAGTATACAAAGATTTCATTACAGATTCCAGTTTCTCATTAGTTTCAGAGTTGACTTACACCTTAAATTCTGTTAGAATTGAGGCTTTAGGGAGAGTTAATGGTTTTAAACTCAAAGAGGGGAGATTTAGACTGGATATCAGGAAGAAATTCTTTACTGTGAGGGTGGTGATACACTGGAACAGGTTGCCCAGAGAAGTTGTAGGTGCCCCATCCCTGGAAGTGTTCAAGGCCAGGCTGGATGGGGCTTTGAGCAGCCTGGTCTAGTTGGAGGTGTCCCTGCCCATGGCAGGGGGCTGAAACTAGATGATCTTTTAAGGTCCCTTCTAATCTGAACCATTCCATGATTCCATTAAACAGTCAAGAAACTAGACGAAACCTAAATGCTTATGTTCACTCTCACTTTTTATACCAAATTTATCCTACTGTATATGACAGAAATATAGTAAGTCATAATGCCCTACTGTATTCTGTAGAATTAAGATAAGCTTCATCGTCCTTCCATTTTGCTTAGTATGTTTTCAAAAACACTTAGTAACATGCCTAATTATAAAATATTGGGGATGTGGGAAAGGCAATTACTAGGATAAACTTTCAACTATTTGCAGCTTACTTGAACTTTTATTTAAAAGTGGAAAAGCAAGGTGTTGGTTTTTTTTTTTCCAGTCTAAATTGAACATTGAGTGATACCTGTTTATTCTGAAACCACCTAGCCTGTGTGCTTAGGTCCCAAGTAGTTCTTAATAATCAAGCAATATATGGATAGACATGTTTCAGGGTGGATTTTAGGGAATTTGCCTGAACACTGAGGTAGACAGATTAGGTACCACAGGAGAGTCAGGTTTTGATGATGCAGCCATTTTAAGAAGTGCTTGCTTGCCCTGGGACACTCCTGCACAGAAATTTACCATTTGTTCATTGGCGTGGTAGGAGTATTTGTAGAGCTGCACTGCAAATGAGCTGTATGGAAAAACCTGGGTAAAAAGTGTCATAAAAAGAAAAGGATTTCTCCATTTTCATACATTTGAATACAGTTACATGGCTTTAACAAAGCGCATCAGCTTAAGTAAGCAGGATGGAAGTGTCTCCCTTCATATTACTGCACATTGATTTTGACTTTAATGTCAGTGGAAGTACATAGTAAAACTGTCATATGTAGTTCCATAAAATCAGCTGGTTTTAATGAGCTGCTATGTTAATTTAAAACATATTCACCATGACAAAGACATGCCATGTAATTGCTGAATCTCCTTTGTGTTTCTTACAATTGAATATTAATTATAATTTTAAAATGATAATGTAATTAGCATAATTTATTTGAGAAATCCATATTACTATCCTTAATTACATTATTTTTAACAATACTGCACATTAAAGATAGTCTGATAACCATTCATGTACTTCTATTCCTTAGTGCTTGCCCTCTAGACATCTGATAGTAATCCTTAATTTTCTGAAGAAAAAATTCTATCATTTCAACATTATGGAAATGCATGTAGTCTGGCAAATCAATCCCATTAACCTCTCTTACCCTTATGGTTTTGGTTATTTGTAGCTTTTTGCATGAAACTGTAAAAGCATAAAACTAACATTAATGCAGGTTTAAATCCTTACAATCTGTTCTGCTTTCGGAGTGTTTGTATCACTGCAGATGTTCTGAAAGAACGCAGTTCCAGTACAGTGTATATTGGGTTGTTCACTTTTAAAGACTCATCTTTAAAGAAATATCTGCCCAGTGGTATAAACTTCTGGTTGAGCCAGATGTCACAAACCTGTAAATGAACCGGAGTCCTTCTGCAGCCATGCCTATTTATATCTTGTGTAAACTGGAAATACTCGCGGTATAAACACACAGGGAAACACTGGCAGTATTCTTGAGGGAACTGAGGATGTATCAGCTCTGTCACTCACAAAGGGACAGTCTGTGAAGGGGCTGGAGTGGAAAAGCCGACTCTCACGCCAGCTCATAACGTGCTGGAGCCCAGCTCCATGCACCAGCTCTGTCTCAGTGAAGGTCATGTTGGAAGCCCACATCTTGGCACAGAGCCCAGAGTTCTCCAGGTCCGGAAGGCAAAAATGATGTCCTGGAAGCTCTTTGCCCAAACGTGGGGTCTGGCACGTGAATGCCCTGATGTCACCTGCCTGTGGCACTCTGCCTAAAAGTGGAGAGTCTTGGCTGTTTTAAGTCAAGCCACTGGGGACAGGGAAGTGGACAAAGCTCTTCTGTCTCTATAAAGGCTATCTATGTATAAAATCTTTATTACAATTAAATAAAGAAATGCTTCTTTGTCTGATTCAGCTGTTCTCTGTGGTCTCTCTCTGAATCTTCTTTCTGTTTTTCATTCAAACAGAAGCTATATTTAGGGAGAAGTATCAGTGAAGTCCAAAGGAACACATCAAGTTGTCTTTGGAGTTCAATAAACTTGGCTGTGGTGGGACTCAGACTGTCTGTGTCTGGTGGCACTGGCTGTCTAATCCAAATGTGGTTGTTTGAGAAATAAAAATGGTTCTGTCCTTACAAATAGCTGCTAATTTGAACTCAACGTGACTCATTAAAAATTCCCCTCCCTCTCTCTATGCTTATACTGCCCAGTAGGAAGGAAACCTTTTTCTATTTTGTGGACTGCTACAGACAAAAGTTCATCAGAGCTCAATAGGGAGATAATATAGCTTAAGTACACTATATGTGTGCATACAAGTCATTGGAACAAATCTTTTATGCTTCTGGTTTGTGTATTTTGGTACACTTTGTGATTATCATTGATTTTCCTTTGTTACACCATACAAAGCTACAGCTCAAAGCACTCAGCTGAAGTCTAAGCATTAAACATGAATTAAATAGGGGGAAAAAAAAGACTTGAAATATATTTTGAGAAAATAAGATTAGAGGTAAAACAAGAAAAGAACAAGGTTTATTGGACAGAAGAGGAATTGGTAATCCTACGCACTGGAGAGGATGAGGTGAGAAGTACAAAGGAAGATGTAATGAGAGTGTGGAAAATGGCTTGTTTAGGTAGGGAGAGATCCAGGTTGTATGTAGAGGTGGCAAATGAGGGATTAGAGGGTAAAATAAGCCAGTTACTGGATCAAATGTTGAGGAATCTGGTTCAGTACAAAGGGGTGAAAATCTAGGCTGCTTGTGAAAGGATTAGTATTGAGAAGTGATAATTGCAGTTGAAAAGGAAGACAATAAGGCTTGCATAAGAGGGGAAGAGAAGGATAAAAATGAACCTGAAAAAGCAAAATGAAAAAACAGGATTTAGGGAACCAAAAGTCTGCCATGTAATAGAAGCCTCTCATTTAATCCAGGAAGGGATGATGATAACACAAATGAATAATCAATTTGGTTTCCATTTTCCTCACACGGCGTGTACCTCAGAATCTTTGCTGGAG
Organism: Rhinoptilus africanus; assembly: GCA_013400135.1. Taxonomy (NCBI): domain Eukaryota; kingdom Metazoa; phylum Chordata; class Aves; order Charadriiformes; family Glareolidae; genus Rhinoptilus; species Rhinoptilus africanus. The sequence continues at coordinate 1,041,172 of VXBO01010954.1, read as the reverse complement.
GACACACAGGCAGGGAGGTCACAGTTGTGATTACATGAAATGGATTTGGAGAATTTACTGTTTTCAGCTGCTACCAGGTATGCTCCAAGGGCTAAAAAATCGCTTTCAAAATCACAATCAGAAGATGTGCGTTCAAAAGCTTGGGGTTTGTTTGAATGAAAATGGATTTGGGATGCATCTCTCTCTGTCCTACTGAGTTTGCATCACTTAATCTGTCAAGAGACCTCCCATTCTTCCCCAGAGACACACATATATTTGGATAGTGGTACGGAATTTTTGTGCAGCCAGTATGATTTTTTTTTTTTCTTGAGTAGGAAATTCTGGTGCAAGAGTAATTTTAGTTGCTAATAATAGCAGAGTTTGGAGCAATTTTGGCTTCTTTTTTGGCATAGAATTCAGTAAAGCAATAATTAACAAAGTTAGTCCAGTGTTAGTAAAATGTATTTAAATCATTGTCTGATTGGAGGAGTTCTTGAATGAATTATTCATGAGCTATTTTTCAGACATAGATTAATGCAAAATTTATTCACACTTTATTTGAAGGAATATTGGAAAATTAATATATGACTGGAATTAATAATTTGAGCGTGGGTAGGCATTGTTCATGTTGATTATTGCTTCCTACAATACCTAAGATAACGAAAAAGAGTAAGTCAGATACAGTGATCTGAAATGAAAATGTCTGCTTTTGCTGCAAAGCAGAGCTCTTCCAAAAGAGAGAAACCACGAATCCCTTCAGAAATGTCCTGTAGCATTTTTACTCCAGCGTCCAAAGTTGATGATGCTGTTGGTTGAATGCATCTTTTTCTTTCTGTATTCTGACAATAAGGGCAAGACGGCCCAAGATTTCTCATAGAAAATACTATCTCCTCATTTTGCTTCATGAAAAATGCATTTGTTTCTGGAGAATAGTTTCCTGAACCATTTCTTAGATTTCCTTTCACTGCCTGAGGACTGAATTGTTATATTTTCTGCATTTTATTTAAATTTTGCCCTTGTCAATGAAGTAAACCATGGAACTGAAATGAGTATCTGTGTCTGTGTTTCTTGGTTGGATCAAGGTTAGATACGTTTTTCAAAGGTTTGTGCTAGTCTGTCACAAGTTCTTGGTTTTAGTCTCAGATCAACTGTGGTGGCCCACGTTATATGGGCCATTATACAGTAAACCAGATTAGGGGACCCATGTGGCCTTTCCCAGCCTTTAATTATATGAATCTTGGATAATACTATCTATCCAATGTGGAACAGGGGTATAGGACAGGCTATTAGTTTCAGATTATATGTATTAATCATTAGAAGGTGGCCTTCATCTCTTAACTATTAGTTCATATTCATTAGAGGGATCTCACTGTAATTGCTCACGCTCTTAATTTTTGACTATGATGCAGTAAAAGACCCATGTGCTAGCATCAGATCTTGAGATACTCTGACAGTCCACATTGTGGCTCTCTTCCACATGAAGGCAGAGAGGAAGCTCAGTACTTTGACCTGTAATGTTCCTGTTCTGTTTCTCATAACTTGCTGCTGCAATTTCGACTTTACCCACTGACATCAGATGAAAAACAACTGTTAAAGATGCCCAAAGAAAAGGATGCCCGCTGTGGGTTTTATTTCCTAAGCTATCACTTATTACAAGCTCGTTGCCTTATCTAGAATTTCTGTAAAACCGTTGTGACTTAATAAATACATGTAAGTCACCTTTCAGCGCTTACGCATATCATATACTAATGCATCAAATAATGATCCAGGGAAGGAAAAGCTGCTTGGTTGGAAAATTATGTTCAGCTTTGATATTTAGGTCTGACTGCCAGACTGAAAAAGTATTTGAAATAACTCTTCAGGATTCTTGACATGTCACATTTGTAATCAGTCTCCTTACTTTATAATGTAAATCTGAATTTTTAAAAGTCTTCCCTTTCTTTTTCTTTTTTTTCCTGAAGGGTCACTTACTCACTTTGGACTGATTTCTGCTTCCTGAATATGGCATAACAGGTCTTTAATAGTCTTGTTGGGCAGACTTACTCAGAAATAAGTATATTATTATTACAGGAGCACTTTTCATGCTATGTCAGAAAGATGCAAGATGTATTAAGGGTTACTTGAAATGAGGAGGTGGACAAGTTTTGTCTTTATCAAAACAAGATGTGAAACTTAGTGTATGCCAAGGAACAGATTAGGAACAGCTAATGTTGTTTTGGTCAGCAGAACTGTAAAATTTCCATACTTGCCTGCACTTAGGACTAATCTTTTTCTTTCCCAAAACTCTGTAGTGAGTGGAATTGATGTCAGAGGAATTATCCACAAACAAGTTATTTTTCTTTGAATAGCTGTTAATGATATAGAAGCTCCTCCACTCCCCTGGGATGGAGATAAGAACCTTCAGGGTGATGCTGCCTTTGCTTACCTGCTCTCCAGAATGGATACAGAGCTCAGCAAGAGATGTGACTGGATATTGCCCTTCTTCATGGCACAAATTGTCTCTCACAATCTCTTTGGAAGCTGCCATGGACTTCGGTTCTTGAACGTTATATTCAGGCTTATTTTTCCTCTTGGCATTTTTATGTTTTTTGGCTCTGGCATCGTTCTTACTTTCACTACGAGATACTTACAAAAGATTGCAAAAACTTCAGAAAAATTCCCGAGGCATTCAATAATCTATTGACCATGATCAGTGACAAATAACATTACCTATTTTCTCTGCCTCTGTCAGGAAGAACTGTGATGTCTGATGTTGGGTAAAGGCGAGTTCCTCAACCCTTGAAAAAAAAGTCTGTTTTCAGAATTAAAGATAATTGGAAAGAAATGTGAATGGGCAGAACAAATACGATCTGGATGCAGTTATACATAGCGAATAAGGTTCAGCTTCATTTGTGACTTAATGACTCACTGGACTGCATACCAACTTCAAGTTTTAAAGCAATACAGATGTTTCAAGCACACAAGATTCCATTTCTTAAGTTTCATGTAAACTATAGAAGATCAATTAAGCAGAAAATTTTCTTTAATGAAAAAAGTATGTTCCATGATCAATGTCTTTCAAATGCCAGATATACTTGATGGCAAAGTATTCAAAATCTGCGTGAGATATCTTAGCAGAGAATTACACTACAAGGTACTTCTGTGTCTTGTGCGGTGAAAGTAGTAATAGGCTGAGCTATTGGCCCAGGTGTCTGATAACAAACAATTCAGCAGTGTAATTTTCTTGCTTGTGCTTTCAATTCAAATATTAATACAGACTTACTATATTTTTAAATATTCCCTCTGTTTAACGTTGCAAGAAATGTAATATCACTTACAGCACAGATGCTCAGCATTGAAAACCTACAAAAAGGATTGCTTATCACAGAAACATCCCAAACATTTTAATTACATGAATAGTAGTCTACTATATCAAATTTGAAGCTAAATGAAAAAAAAAAAAAGAGTTCATCAGCCACTGGTTATTATATCTTTATAGAGTGATGCATTGAACTATGTCTTATCTTTGAATAAATGGGTACCCTCTTTAAATTAAATTATTAAATATACCCGCAGTCCACACTTTAAGGGGTCTAAAATTTGTTTGGCTTTCTCCTTTCTTCCTGGTCATCTACTTTTGTTTAAAACAAAATAAAACACTCACTGACAAACATCCCCCATCACCATTGTTTCAACTTAGGACCACAGATTTGTAAAAAAAATTCTTGATATATAAATCTGAGTTCTAGTCACTATTTCTACTGTTGAAACAGTAGAAAATACTGAAGGCTTAATCTGAGACCCTCCTTTTTTCCCCTCCCCACCCCCAAAGTACATCATGATGCAATAGTCATATACTTTAGTTGAGAATACAACATTGCCTTTAAAAAGTACTAAATAGATTATATTCGTGATTTATTTTAACCTATGATAAGAGAGTTAAGGGGCAGTAAGAGATTATTTATCCATGCAAAATATTATTGAAGTTAAACTTCCAAGCATATCACTGAATGATAACTTTGGAAATGCCTACAAAAGTTTGTGTTGTTAGTATAAGATAAAGGTTGCTCTGTTCAAGGCAAGTTCGTTCAGAAGAGGGTTTTTTTTGTAAATATTTGAATTTAAAATAACTTGTGGCTGTCCTTTGTGCCTAAATTCACACTTAACTCTAGCAGCTGATAATTCTTCATCAATATTTACCTTTGGGGAATTTCTGTATTTACTGGATAGTTATGATGGTCCCTCCTTTATTTACATTATTGCTTGAGAGTGTCCATTACTAACTGCATAACTTGCTGAAGAAAAATTGTAACATACTTTGTTTTTCCATATTGGGTAACAGAATTGCCTTTCATAAGCCACTTTCCTTCTTGTAATAGAAAAGTCTGTTGAGGGTCTGGATTTGGTTGGCAGATGCTCTGCCCTGGCTCTTCAATGTCTTTGCAGAATTAAGAGCCAGTGAAGTGGGGCAGGTCACAAAGCATGCATTTGCCCATCCAATGTGTCTGTTCTGAGCACTGTGAGGCACACAAATATCTGCAGGTGAAATGTGTATCTACAAGAACACCTGTTATTGCACATTTTTGTTTTAATAACAGTTGCAGATACCAAGATGAAATATATTGGGAGAAATCAAAGTCCTTTTTTGTGTGTTCTCTAATTCATATGAAAAATGCTTGCCTGTTTTCAGAATTTTTGGGGTTGAGAGTCTTGTGGGTTTTTTAATGTATAATTCATTTTTCCAATTATATTGCATCTATTTCCTGTAACTAAGTGTGAGGCAGCTTAAGATAGCAATTTTAAACACTTGGAGGGTGGTGAAAATAACAAACACAAATGGGAAATTAACAGATATTCCTGTCAGCATGTGATTAACTTGATTTACATAGAATTACAAATGCTTACGCAGCAAACATTTGGTCCACATGTTGTAAGCTAAATCCGTGTGACTAGAACCTTGGTCTGCATTTTTGCTTTTGAACACAATATGGTTACAGGTTCCAATATAGTTAGAGTGAACAATTGTTCTTAGCTACTTTTTTTTGTTGCATTGGCCAGGCCCACCAACTATCCCTGAATATCTCTTATGGTAACGGTTATATTGTTTTTTAGTTCCTCAAGGTAAGGAAATAAAGCTCAACCAGTACAGGGTATGCCTCGATTAGCTTTGTAGCCTATGTTGGGTTGAATGCTTAACCACTAGAAAAGTAAGTAAATAAAACTAAAAGCAGGGATTGTTTATGACTTAAAAAAAAAAACAAAACAGCAGAACAAAACCAACAAAAAACAAAAGAACAAAACAAATGAACAAAACTCACCTATAGGTAAGATTTGTTCTAGTTTGGATGTAATTAGCATATGAATGTAAACATTCTGAAACACTTCCATCTGGGGAGATGTTTTTATTAGGAATGAATGCTATTTTTCCCTTATTTCACATTCTCTTACTTTTGTTTTCCATTTAAATGGTTCAGATGTTGACTATCACAAGGATAGGTTCCTTAAAAAAAAAAGTTCTTTTTGAATTTTGGCATTTCAGGTATTAATTTGGTGTTGTTCTGCACCATTTAAAAGCAGGGATTTTCATTACTCTTACAATCGGTGAGCCGCCACAGTAAGGTGTGACTTTTCTGTGATCTCATTAATGGGATAGAAATTAGAACTCGACAGAGTGAATGAAATTAATTTCTCTTGCTGCTCCTCGGGACTCCGGGGAAGCGGAGAAAGTGCCTGCCTCCTCACAGCCGGGGAGAGGAGGAAAATGCAGTTCCAGCAGGAGTGTCCTTTGCAGAATGCTCACAATGGGAGGAAAATTGCTGTCAACGCTGGAAACCTGAATCTGGGTTTTATTATTGTGTCAGACAAACAAACTGACAAACAAGTGGGAGGTAAATAAACAGGGCACAGAAAGGAGAGATGAAATGGGAGGGGACATGGCGGCCAAGAGGCTTTCTGTGGGCTGCTTGAAGGAAACAGAAACAGAGCACTGAAGAGATGCCTCCCCCGGTGCCATCGCCCCTGTGCCTTGCAGAAGGGCTTTCAGGGGAAGGCATCGCTTCTCATTCCTTGCTCCTGCTGCCAGGCGTACTGTGGTATTGCAGAGGGCCTTCAGGTGGCTGGCGGTAGCGGGGAGGGGAAGAAGTGCTTTTGCAGGGGACGTGCGTTATGCCATTGCTTGCCCTCCCTGTGCTGGGTAGTGCCAAGCGGCAGTCAGGCCTCTCCTCCACCCCGTGCACCACAGCACCCGGTTGTTCCTCAAAGACTGCGTCCCCTAACACAGTAAGCCAAAGACCAGGGCTCGGCAAGCTGACGTGGTGGACACGGGGCGCGAGGTGAAGCCGGCCTGGGAGCTCAGCGCAGGCTGGGACCTGCACAGGTCTGCCCCAGGCAATGGCTGCCCAGGCAGGCTCTGGCCCTGCTGCCTTCCCTCCTCATCCCCGACGATCCCTGGGGATCGGTGGGATCGTCGCTGCCTCCGCAGCCCCGCTGAGGTGTGGGTGGGCCCAGGCTGCCCGGGGACTGCACCTGGCTCGGACTCACTCTCCTGAAACGCTTTAGGACCGTGCCTTGCCAGGTGTTGATGCTCATGTGACAGGTTGCAAATTTATAATGCTTTCATTAATGCCAGTGTCTGTCAGGTGTATGTCTATACCATAACGTACAGCTCCTCCCCTCAGCAAATTATGGAGATGTTGTGCGGAGGGCTTTAAGGGGAGCTGCAGGGGTCCCACCGGCTCTCTCTGTAGTTTCCTCAGGAGCCTGTGCTGGTCAGAGACACTGAGGCCCCATCCCTGGAAGTGTCCAAGGCCAGGCTGGATGGGGCTTTGAGCAGCCTGGTCTATGGGAGGTGTCCCTGCCCAGGGCAGGGGGGTGGAACTAGATGATCTTTAAGGTCCCTTCTAACCTAAACCATTCTATGACTCTGCCATCGGTGCAGACAGCCCTGCCGTGTGCCATGGAGACAGGCAGGGCTTCCTTCTTCATCTTGCAACCCATACCTTTTGTCTCATCTTGTAACTTGCCGCTATAATTTGAATAAAAGAAAAAAGGTTAGTTGCAACCTCTTCATACATGGGTTATGAATCTACATTGCAGACTGTCGAAGCTTGTGCATCTTAGACTCATAGTATGGTTATTTATTATTTACTTATTTACCTTACTTATCCAAACCAGTTTTTTTTTTTAATTTATTTATGAGTATTTAAAAACTGAAAGTCATTTTTGATGTTGATGTATAAATAAGTTGTTGCTGTTACCTGAGGTGCTGTTTGCACAGCTGAGTGCTCACATACCTGCTCTTGCCTGGCAGGAAATGCAGGGAAATTTGAAGTAGTTATTCTGCCCAATCAAACATATTTTTATTATTCGAGACTTTCACAGTGCCACTTCTGAGCTGTTGCATCTGGCTTGAACAGTGTTAGAATTAGGGAAACTGTTTCTTCTCATTTTATTCAAAATGGATCTGCATCTGAAACAGAGAGTCCAGTAAAATTCGATGTTTATTCTTCTTGCATGTGAACAGCAATGCAAAAAGAAAGAAAAGTAGTTGCTTTTCGGGCATATGGAAAGAAGAAAAGTAGCTCTTTCTAGTATAATGCACTGTGGTTAAAAGAAAACCTGTTTAGTGGCTTGCTTTGTTAAAATTACGTGACTACAGAAAAAGGTCTTTGAAAATAGAACATTTTCCTCCTTCTTAGATGCCTCCCATATTACAAAATACGAGAGCTGTATTGTTAGCCTCTAGCTTTAGGAAGCATTGTTTCAAACAATCCGTGAGACCTTATGAACTTGTGTTTTAAATTTGGGGTTATCTTGGATTTGGGTAAATGCAGTATTTCAGAGTAACTTCTCTACTCGTGTTAAGTTTATTCTGGGTGCTATGGCCATATTTTAAAAAAGAAACTGTGAGGTCATAAGACTTTTATGAAATAGGCCATTGATGGAAAAAGCTTAGGATGAAGCAGCTTTCATGTAGGCAGTGTTGGGAGTGGATTTTGGCACAGAAGCAGCACCCACAGCAACTGTGAAGATCAGCGTGTCTTCCATTTCGCTGTCTTGAAGCACTGCTTGGTAAGGAGATGTCAACTGCCAGTAATCAGGTACCGACACTTCTAAGATTCATGGATTTTTGGTTTTGAGAGCTTAAAAATGTATGGCTTTAGTTCTTGCTTTCCATAAAAAGGAATCTTATGAGAAGTGGTTAAGTTATGTGTTCTCCCATGTTCTTTTTTCTTTCTCTCTATATCAGCAGTAGTGTTTCTTGTATTGGTTGAATCTTGTCTGACAACAGCAAATTATGATTCTAAGAGAGTTATATAGTAGTCTAGCACTAGTGTCAGTCAGGGGAGTAGTGACTGGTGAAAGGACGTCAGGACATCTTCTAGATATCATGCATTCATGTTTTGAGAGGTATGCTGGCTTGTGTTGAGGACTGTCACATTGCAGTGTAGGTGAATGGCTGTTATCTGAGACACAGGACTATACTTAAGTACTCCAGTATTGGGCTACTAAGGGGGGAGGGGGGGAAAAAACCCAGAAGAATTCTAGAGAATTGTTTTAAGATACTCTTTGCTTTTTTTTTTTTTAAATGTACAAGCCCTTTTATTGGATTAAAATGTTATTAGCAGTTTAACTTTCTCCCCTTGCCTGACCTTTCTTCCTGGGTCTCTCCATCTGCTTTGGTTAATGTGATAGCTGTTTTCTCCTGTCTTGTCGTTCTTCTAAAAAGCCTTGGTGGGGTTAAGTCTGTACTTGCCAAAATCAATCTGTACGATTTACTTGGTTGTTCTATTTTTAGATTGCTTCCTGCTCTGTGGGAGATGCAACAAGCAGAACCCTCATTTCTATGCAGAATCATAAATCCTGTAGCATTTCCAGTGCATATGTTCCAAGTCAGGCAGAACAGGGAATTGTACCTTTGCCTGCTAGATCCAAACTGAAAGTTGGGCTCAGCAGGACACAGACATATGCTTTCCTTATTTCCCACAGCCACTTTTGGACATAGATGTCAGATTAATATAACCAGCTTCAGATTCTGAGAAACATGGGGACTTCGCTGTCTTCTGAGCACTTTCTTCAGAACTGAGGCTACCTTGAAGAGATGTGCTATTTTTTTTGCATCCTGAGAGGGGAAGAAGTTATCAGTATGTGGAAGGCCTTACAAATTTTGACAGGGGGGGAAATGAAATGCCCTGGAGACATGAGCAGTAACAGGGCAGGATCTAGACAGAAACTTGGACAAACTGTTTAGTGTGATATTTGTAGGTCTACGTAAATTTGGGTCTACTTGTAAATGAATGTCTTAATTAAAATGGTGATAGATAGGTTCCCATGCATTGAGTGGATTTCTCCGTGATTTAACTGAATATTGATAAAATTCTCAGGAATGGGACTTTGCTCTTTGTTACATGGCAGTTAGCACAGGAAATCACAGTCTAGCCTAGAGTTCTATGGTGATACCACAGAATAAATATAGAATAATAACTCTCTATCAAAGAAGCATTGTACTAGATGCTTTCCAGACCATGGGAGAAAGTGTTATCCCAGAATGAAGAAGAGAAATTCTGGTGATTACAGTAGGAGCCGCTTACAACTCTTGAATCAAGCTGCATGAATACATTTATAACTTGCATTAATGGGAACTGCTTGCATCCAAGCATCTGTAAAACATCACATCAATTTGGTGTTGGACATCAATATTTTTTTTGGTTCTTGTTCTGTCTAATAAAATGAATAGCCACTTAAGCTTCCAGAGTATTCATCAGTCTTGAGCCCCTGAGCTATAGGAAGAAGTTTTGGAAGGGTCCAAATAATTAGGGAACTAGTACTCATTCTTGTGAAATATCCTTCATATCACAAGTCATTCACAAATTTGGGCAGTAGCTTGAGCTGCTGGAGACCTGTTTTTTGTTTTCTCAGCCAGTGTTGTCCTTAGCGGGTAATGTGGTATGTGATTCAGAGCCTGAATTTGAAAATCAGATTATGGTTCTCAATTACCATAAAACTTATTGTGAAAGGAATACATGGAAGCTTGTAAATGGCCATGAAAAAGTATGCTATGCTATGTAGGTTTATATTTCAAGCACTCATGAAAATGTTGCCCAAGTATCTGATGGCATGAATTCACAACTGGAGGTACAAGTTTTTCTGGTGTCAAAAGACCTTAGTCATATCCAGGTAAGTTTTCTGTACTTACATCTCTCTTGTATCTCTTCCATTATTAAGAGTCCAACCTCTGTAGATAATGATAATTTCAAAGAGGGTTCTAGGTTTGCTTTTGCTGGTATGGTAGTGATAAAGCTGTTGTTAGCACCTGCCTGCTTCTAGTTAGACTGATTCTAGACCTCTCTTTGCTTCTCTTAAGTAGAAGTAACCAGAACTCGAATAAGAGTAATGCTTGCTAGAAGCAGAAGGTAATTCTGTGGTTTCTTGAAAAAGTAAGGTTGGTTTAGTGCTCCATGTGATATTCTGAATGTGGCTGTATACGTATGAATAATCTATAAAATGCGTTCAAAGAGAATCAGCAACATTTTGGAGAGCTTTTCTCCCAGTTTCATTTTGATTATTTCATTTGGAAGATAACTCTGTAGTGAGTGAAATGCAGTTTGTTTTCTGACTATGCTGCTTCATGATCCTGTTTTCCATTTAGAATCCGATTTGAAAGGAGAGCTGTATCTTCCTGAGTCTTGCAGTGCTAATTCAAGCAACTGTTTAAAGAAGCAGTTCGATAGCATAGAAAGGATTGGACTTTTTGGTGGGAAGGGTGAATGAGGAAGGACAAAGTTATCTGCAAAAATAATTATGATCAATTTCTGTGCCTGCTGAATGACAGAGGTTAGATAAGCTTTGGGTTCTGCCACAAATTAAGGCTTTGAAACAAGGCTTAGTAATGTGTATGTGTGTGTCTGTCTGTCACAGTATGTGATACACATCAGGCACTTGCATAATCTTTTCCTTGAATAAATAGGGCACTTCAAAATGTGCCAGAGAGAATAGGCACTCTGCACACAGGCAGAGTGATGGACTTGATGATTTATTAGCCTCTTTCTATTGCTGGTTTTATTAGACTATGATTTGCCCTATATATACATAGCTTTACTGTCAAAATAAGCCACTAGAATATGCTGGCCCAAGAAAAATGATTTACAAGAGAAGGAACCCTTTTATATCTGTCTGCATTTCAAAAAATATCATTACAAAATACTGCTACTAGTTTTTGCAACTTTTTTTGTTTTCCAGTTACTAGGCTGTATTTCCATTTCTTAAATATTTTCTTCCTTTTTGAACAATATTCTGCTTTAAAATTTCCATTGTTGTAATTAACACACAATTAGGTTGAGTGACTTAATAATATCCCTGTACAAAAGCTGTTTGTCTTCAGTGCTCCATAAAAAGAAACTTTCAAACTAGATGAAACTGTTTTCTTACATATAACTGTTTTCTTACATATACATACATATAACATACATATAATACATATACTTTAATGCATACTTAGTTTTAAACAAGTTTCCATTTGCAGATATCATGATGCTTCAGTGCTATGTAACAGTGTTTTGCTGGCTATTAAGTCCACTGAAGATTGGTTTCTTAAGGCCTTTTTCACTCTACAAGTCACGTCTCTTTTTGTAAGCCTCCATTGCAGATCACTTCATTCAAGTGACACAGTAACAAACCCCCAGCTCCTAATTATGGTTCTATCAGCCGAAAGGGTGATTTTGAGAAAAGCAGGATGCAAGTGATGGACCCCATTATGTGCAGAGCCACTGTTGGGAGCTTTTATGTTTGTGCAATGATAGCATTTGTATATTTCTGTGTAACTGCTCATATCTGCATGCAGAAACAGATCAGTTGCTTTTTCTGTTTTTTAAAAAATACAGGGCTCCAACATGAATCATATTTTATGGATGAAGTTCATTTGCATTAGGCTTAATTTTTGTTCATTTACCTATAATTATCATTGCAATTTCCTGAAAATTACAGTTTAGTCAAGAGGGACTTCAGGATGAATAATAAAAGGGTGAATGAATGCAGCATGTATACTGCAGTTCCAGCCATCTGCTATATGTTTATCCTGGGAATTTCTACTCCAGTTGAATCAGTACTGGCAACTTTGTGATCTCTGATTTCAGAAGTACAGAGTCAAATTCTGCTTTTACATATACCTACGCTTTTTGGGGTTAGGTAGCTTTGTTTTGGTGTCAAGCAGTATACCAGTCTGAGCTCCAAAGTTACCCTACATGCATGATGTCTGTCTCTTAGTGTGAGCATTTTCTTTTAAATGAGCTTTTCAGATTTCGGAGGCAATTCATCTCTTTGGTAAATTTTAACAGTGGGCTGTTGTGCCCTTCAGAAAAAAAGAAATCTTCTGATTATAATAGAGGAAAAACAGGCTTTGCTTGAACTCTCTGCTTGTGGCAGGGCACACCAGGAAACTGCAATCTGTCCTGGTGCTCCTCAGTTTGTTCGGAGGCAAAGTCTTGTAGCTGAACAAAATACAAAATTGCTTATGAATGCCATATTTGCTGCAATAGTGGCATGCATTTTTACAAGGAATAATTGCTAGGGAGCACTTTTGTTAGGAATATTATGTCCACAGATTCATTTATTGCTCTACTAGGAAGTTTGCAGAAACTGAACTTGCACCTCACAGTTGAGGTGAAAGTCTGGTCTTCTGCGAGGAGCTTTCATCCCTAAAGAGGGGAGGAAGAAGAAATTCAGCCATAATAGTGTTATCCTAAGGGGTAGAGGCGAAGTCCTTCAACATTAGGAAGCCTGTAAGTCTATCTAAAGTCTGTAAATATTGAACACTTCAACTCAGAGTCAAAAAGTATGTAATTATATTTTGGATTGTGAGTTCATCTCTAAAGTTAGTTGCGTAGCTGCCACAAACTTAGAAGTTGGTTATTTTCCCGTCATTCATTGAAAAGTGTGCTTTGTAATTTTTTTTTTTTTAGTCTAGCAACTGTTTAGATGCAACACAAACTCAATGAAGCTGACATCACAAATCAAAATAGTGTGGAGTTTTGCTATTGATTACTGTTACAACTTTCCTGATTTTTATACGGCATAGAATTTACTCGTTTCTTCTTGTGAGGGCTTTTCTTTTTCTCCCAAATTACAGGTGTTTTCTTAATGTAATTAAATGCTTTCAAAGTCATATAACGGAATTCTATTATAATAGAAAATTATTATCTTCATTAAAATATGTTGTCAAAATATGTCTGTGGTCTTCCAGTATGTCTGATTTTTTAATTCTATAAATTTTAATAAATTTCTAGATCCTCTTTTGACGGCACGTCTTTTGCATGTAGTACAGAAGCTGTAGGTAATACAATAACCATGAGAGCAAATACAGATTTTGCAGTAAAATGTAATATTTTATAACTTTTAATTAGAAGAAAAAAGCAAATAGTCTATTTTATATCTGTATGAAAACAGATGTGAAATGTTTCAACTTCCTAATCTTCACAGTGTCATTTGCCAAAAGGGGCTTGGTTTACTTTTATTTTCATAATAAAAGCAAGATCATATGCTGTTTCCTTAATACTTTAATAGAACTTGTGAATGGTGCAGCTTTTTTTTTTTGTTTGTTTCTATACAAATCCTTGCTGCTTCTAGCAAATATACAATTGATTCCAAATAAATGTTATCTTAAAAATTACTTTTATGATCAAGTATAATCAAAAATCTAGGCATCCAAGAAACCATCAAGTCAACAAAGAAACAAAACTTGAAACAAAAGCATACAAAAAAAATGATCAGATCTCCAAAAAAATGATGATATCTTTGCTTGAATACTCACCAAATTGCTTAGATCCAAGTTCCTTAATGTAAGAATTTGATCTTAATGGATTGTTGCTATTTTCTAAAATTCAAGTTATTTAATGGCTTTTTTCTTTCAAATTACTTTTCATTTAAGGATCTTGCCATTGTGAAGCACTTCTTAGAATTTTCCCCTTTCAAAAATTCTGTGGGTGAGGTAAAGGTGCAGAGTCATGATTCAAACCCCAGTCGAGAGCTGTTGACCCACATTAACAGTAACTAATTCTCATGTCAACTAAATGATTTTTGGTTTAGTGCGCTCATAAATGAGAGCACCAATACAGCTTCAGGGACAGCTGTATTAGTGTAAGTATAGAGGTATATACTAATATAAGATTCAGGGACTTTTAACTCATTTCCTAGTAAGAAGAGTATTCTTTAATCAGCAGAAATACATGCTGAGATATGCACGTATGCCTTTGCTTTAGCCCACTTTCCTGATTTTTGCCTTAAGGGATCATAAAAAGTATTCTTCTATTTCATGCAGACTAAAAGTTTCTGTGCAGAAATAATCTTTCTTTTTTTCTGTCTGTCTCCTTGGCAGCTTTTTTTAAAAATGTAAGTATATAAATAAAATAAAAATCTAAGGGGAAAATAACACAAAGCCTCAGAAATATGATTGATGCCAGATATACCCCTAGAGCAGCATGAAGTTACAGAAACCAAGCAGGATGAGTAATCTATCTGGAGGGGAGTTGTGTTTCCTGCTTTAGACCAACTCCTAGTTCTTCTCTTCAAACTCTTGCGAACTTAGACTGGAAAAGACCCTGGCTCAAGCATTCTTGTTTAGGATCATCTGCACAATCTACAGGTCTCTCTTTTTCAGGACATTTTGGAAATGGTCTTTGGATGGGTCAGATTGAGCTGGTGGCAGCAGGAGACCTTCACAAGCACTGTCTTCCTCCTGAGCTTTGGTCTCCGTAGCCTATTGCAATGCTGTGCTCAGTGAACCCAGTGCAGTATTTTGTTCTGCACATGCAGGTTGAAAGCTGTCAAATCTGGTGCGTGAATGGTAAACCTGTTAGGTGGGGTGCGAGGGTTTGCACTGCTGCTCTAGGCTTTACAGAAGTTCTTGGGAGGTGCATCTTTTCCTCAAGTCTTAGGCAATGAGGCTGAGATCCTGCCATTTGATCACTGTTCTGTCTGGCAAGTCTGAAGAGCAGAGGTAACTCATCAGCTTGGCCTATGAAACACTTCTCCACGTAACTGGTCTGTCCGCTTTCCTTAGTCATTTGGCTTTGTCATTTGGTCAGTGTCCTCTTGCTAGCTGCGGAGGTTTATTTCAGTAATGCCTTCTTGGTGAGGAGAAACTATAGCTGTTGAGTGATGCCATCCTGGCAGTGCCGCTTCATTACCACCCTCTTCGCCACCATGCTCTCCCTGTTTGTTTATGTATTTATGGGTATGGGATGTTGCAAAACTACCTCAGGCTCATGTCCTTTCCCCCCACAAATACTCTATTATGAAGAAGTGTTAACACTTTCTACAGCACTTTCTAGTAATATTTCTTTCTACAAATGAATCTTGTTGCATTGTAAGATTAGAGTTAGTTTGCCCAAGCCACTTGTAGATTTACCACTATTCTTTTTTTTGTGGGTATTTTCCCTACCCAGAGTAAGAAGCAGTGCCTTGGCTTCACAAGAGCCTCAGAGCTCCACTGCTGAGAGTGGTGCCTGGGCTCACGCAAGCTTGTTGCATGGCACAGAAGTGCAGTTGGATTCCTGTTTAGCACCCCGCTAATCTATGCTCATGCATTCAGTCTCCCGGTATTTCATACCAGTGTCAGATTAAAACTGAGTTCCATTTAAGTTTTTCAATGTAAAATGAATTCTTAAAGAAATCTATAAATATTAAAAGCAGAAGAAAAATAAATCTGTGTTAACACGTATGCTTATTTTTTATATTTCTGTTGCTCAGTATTGTTCTCTTTGAGTGGATGTTTTCTTTATCACTTAAGCTTACATTTGCATCTGAGCGTGATTATGTGGATGCGGCCACTGCAATTGCACTATTTGTTTTTGCTTCTAACAGTGTGATTTTTGGATGCTACAGTTTCTTCCTATTTTTCATCCTCAGCAGTGTCATTAGGTACGCAAATATGCTTTTCCTAAGCCTGTAAGAGTTCTTTGGCTGTTTAACTTAAAGTTGTGGGTATTCATATAAAAGATTTGCAGCCTTCTAGTACAGGCCACTTATAGTTCTCCATTTTTTAACTGCTACGGGGTATTAATTACTTTTTGTATAACTGACTTCCATATATTAACAAATTTCTATAAAAATCTCCAGCCTGACAGGTAGTACTGTCTCTTCTTCTTTTTCACTCAGTGAAAATGTGTCACTACATTTACTAGCAGTCAGTCTGACAAGTTGGAGTGAATCAAAAAATCTATTTTGTTTTGGTTGGTTACAGTTTTTGTGTGGTGGTGGGTATTTAGGGAATCTTTTTTTTCTTTTGAATTTGTTTGTTTTAGTGGTCAGTTGCATATCTTTTGGCAAAACTGACATTATGTGATTTCTTGTATTTAATTTCTTTGCTTGTGGTTACTTTGCAAGCAATGTACAGCTATGGAAGCATGTTTTCATAATTAAACACCCATGGTATGTGTGTGAGTTGTTTATTTGTATTTTTTTTTAAGCACAGGCAAGGTAGATTTCCATAAATAATTTATCAAAAAATTCACAAACTGTTTTCTGGAACTTCATAAAAAATTCATTAACCTCTCTGACTTATGACATTGTATTTAATTGTCAGTTATTGTAAAGAAATTTCAATTCTGAGGGTAAGTTGCTACTTTGTCTCTCTGCTGAGGACTAGTGAGAGATATACTCTTTCCACTTGACTGTTACATATTTATTTATGCCCGCTTGCAAGCCTTAGTTTAAGTGTTAAATTTGCATGGATTCTGTTCTCACTTCAGAACATGTGCATTTGGTTATAGGTCTGCCTCTTGGTCATGAAACTGTCTGTTTCTAATGCTTTCAAAACTCTTTAAGAAGACTAATTCTGTAATATTTAAAAAAAAAAAAAAGATAATGTTTTTGTGCCTAACAAAATTAATAGATTTAAAAAAATGGCAGTTTTCCCCATAACTATGCTATTTTTTGGGGTTTTTTTAAAATATTTTTTAGGGGGTTAACCCTCCAGGTGTTACAATATATGCAAGTTTTGAATGTTTTAAAGCAGCTATCATGCTGGGGAAATTATAGATATACGAAATGCAGATGGCAATGCAGAAGAATGTACAAGTTTGTTTACAACCTTAGTTTCAACTGATTGCTGGACCTGTTATTTTTTCATGCACCATGTCCCATGTGAACTGTAAAAGGAGTCCTCCCAAAGCACCAACCGTCATTTCTTTTTCCTACAAATTCATGTGCAAACATGTAGTGATTTTTTTTTCCCCTCCCTGAATGACAGAGCAATTGCTTCTGGCAGCAATTGTTGCATGTGATTATTTATAAAAGCATGAAAAATAAGTCTTCTGTTTATATGCTTAATTATATAGAAGTAAAACATTGAAAAGTGTGGTTTTTTTGAATTGTAGTCTGTAGTTGATGTCTGTAGTTGGTAGAGAAATACAGCAATAGCTCCAAAGAATGTGTCATTAATAAATCTGAAGATCTGTAAAGACATTCTTGCAAACAAATCAATTTCTGTTGTGAATTTTGTTCACAATTTTGTTCTTGGATTCTTCTCTAGGAGAGATCATGTGAAAATGCACTGGTTTACCCCAGTATGAAAACTGGTCTGAGTACATAAATGCAGCTTTATGCTAATCTGAAATTAAAAGAACAACTCAGCATTATGCTCAGATGGATCACTGCACAATTAATATGAAGTTTTAAACTATTAATGCCTTACTTGTAAGAATATAAACAGATACTCTTCTCCTTTGGAGCTATCAAGCATCATCCAGCCACTGTGTAATGGACAGTAAATGAATAACCGCTTTGTCAGCCTGTAGGATGATGCCGTTATTAACAATTTTGTCATGTAGTATATGTTTCTTGATTCCCAAGTAAGCTGTCACAGGCTGCCTCTGAAAAATTACTCTGTACCTATTACATGAATACACATTATGAGAAGACACAATTCTATCCCGGCAACACATGACTTCATTGCTGGCAGTAATTTTCTGAACACTTGCAGCAATATAGAGCTGTCATCTTCTTCATTTTCTTTGTTATTTTTATTTGAGAAGCTTCTGATAGTAGTAGTGTATCCCTTATACTTTATATCACTGTAACTAGTAAAAATTAAACTGCTTTATGATTATATTCTCAAAAGTACTAATATCTGGGGTGCTGCATCTGACTTTTCTTGAAAATAATTTTCTTTAATTTTATCATACTTCCCCAGTGGAGATGGGGGAGGAGGAGGGAGAGAACTATCCAGATAGAAATTCATCAAATCTCAGCGTGTAAAAGGGGGCAGGCTTTTAATTAATTTCCTAAGAGAATGATATTGCAAAAATGATGGAACAGAAATGCTGCTAATGGCCCTGGTTGTGACTCAGGGGAATGTAGTGCTGAACTTATAACCCGCAAACAAAATGCTGGTCTCTTGTTAGGGATGGCTACTTTTGGTAGCTGAATTTTTAGTTTCCTGGAACCACGATCCCGAATGGACACACTTGCCTTATACCAGTCTGGGGCCGGCTACTCTGTCAAAAGAGCAGATTCACTCCATACCCAGTGCAGCTAGTGGCCAAGCAATAGAGATTTTGTACATCAAGAGGACTCATGATCCATCAGTGTGGTCATGGGACGTGCAGGCAGCAGGGAGCAGTCCTTGGATGCCCTCATGGAGGCAAAAGTGGACACGGTCTTGGATGTGCAGAGTTGTGTCAGGTGAATTGTTGTGCTGTTACCTTTGCTGCCTGTGGTCATGTTGCGGGGTTAGTTTTTCATGTTTTCATATTTATTTGGAATAAACATGTTAAAACAACTTGATTCAGCTTTGCATACAACTGCACTGAGAAAGACAATACGAATCATGCGTGATTTGGTCAAGACTAAATAATACCAGTCCTTCAGGCTCTATGTTGTTCATTGTGCTGCTTCATTTTTTGGCTGTATAAATACTTCAGTTCCTTACAGCTAAAATGTCTGTTTTTTGTTCCTCCTGTGACCTCAAGACTCTTAATCAAATTAAGTTTTCCAGGGTGGTTTTGTCAAATTCATCTTGATGTTGGAGTCTCCAGGATGTATATCTTCAACAGGCTGTTTAGGAATACACTATTTGTTGTAACTGTCAAATATTAAACACTTTGAGAAGAGTAATTTATAACATTAGAATTCTACAAGGAGGAAAAGTATAAATATGCCATAGTCCACTTTGTCAGCATGGACTTTTAAAGGACAGAAGCTGTGGGGAGCGTATGGAAAGACAGGACAGTATGAACAACTCGCCTCACACACAGCCTTTGAGGTGTAGGGTGGATGTGTATGCTACTGTGTAGCAGAGCTTAAACTGAGCTTTGAAGGACTCTCTGATAAGACTCATCATCAACTGAAAACAAAGTCATTTTATGTATTTGCGTGAAGAAGGCTGTTGGTTGTATCAAGTTAAAAATAATACTGGGACAGAAAGATAAAAGTGGTATTGGAAGAAACAGTCGTCTTTTTCTGTGGGTACTTATTTTTAGAATCTTCTTTCTGCTGAGACGGTCTGTGTAATCCTTTGTTTTCAGCACATGAATGAGGACCCTGCTCTGGCAGGGGGGTTGGACTTAGTGATCTCCGGAGGTCCCTTCCAGCCCTACCATTCTGTGATTCTGTGACTAGGAGAAGCTCTACCTGATGTATGGTGTTTTTCTGTTTCCCGAAGCACGGGCAGACTGCCAGACAGGACACTGTGTGCTTGGGGTCTACAAATCAAATGCACATTGTTAAGTCATGGCAGTAGTAGTGTGATGATGTGAAAAGAAATCTGTGTGCTTTAACATGATCAGTCCTGTGCTACCATAGTACATAGTATGACCTGCTACAAGACCAGTATAAAGCAGCTCAAGCAGCAACTCAAGCAGAAGCGTGAGGTGGGGGTTGAAGTGGGTAAGGATTTCAGCATTTTTCTTGTGAATGTTTCTTGAAAGGTGTCCTATCTTCAGGTGTGTGCATTGACACAGGCTAATAGTGATGAGTCTTTAAATATGTTTAAGCGTTTAAAAGATGAGTTTATGGATATTCAGCAAGCATACCTGCATGACAAAAATAAAATGGCTTACAGGAGAGATGGGTGACACCAGAGAGTTACTGAATCAAAAGAAAAGCTGGAAAAGTAATCTCTTCTGTACAGATGAATAGAGCTACAGTGATGAAATGATGCAGAAGTGTGGAGCAGGGCAAAGAATGGTAAAAACTTGTTTCCCAGAGACAGACTTCAAGTCATGAAGTCAGGGTTGATTAGTTTTCCATACAGCAATGACATGACTCTCAAATCATCATAATAGTGTATTTTCTCACCTTTTCTGAAGAAGCAACATCAGAGGCTGAGAACGAAACAAAAGGTATTTTATACATACATACATACGATTTTATATGTAGCATGGGATCCTAAATTTGCAATAGAAGACACTAGTAAAAAATAGCAGTTGTCTTATATTTCTAATTCTCTTAATTTCATATGTTTTGGTGCACTCATTACCTCATTATCTAAAGCTGTATTATCTTACTTTCTCTTCAGTGATTTGTGTTTCTTTTTTCTTTCTTTAGATGTTAACTCTTTTGCCAGTTCTGCTTCCTTTGCTCTCTTTAGAGCTGAGAATTTAGTAATCCAGAGAGGCAGGATGTTATTAATTAACATAGTATTTTCCAAGATAACCTGTAGAATCTATACTTAAAACAACAATGTAAGGCTGCTGGTCATAGATGTGTTAATTAAGAATTTTAAACCTAATTCTGGTACTTCCTGCTCCCATTCTAGGTCAGGCTTAGTGGTCTTCTGCTAGTAAGAACTTTATAATAATTCAGCAAATGATGGATCTGTTGATTTACTGGAAACCAAGGGCAGCTATGTTAGAAAGATACTTCTAAAGGTAGTAAAATAAAGAATGCCCAGTAGTAAAGAGCTGGATCTTTTGGTTTGACATGTGATACTGTAACTAATTTTTCCTCTTTGTGGTTTTGGGTTGGTGGGTTGTTTTTTTTTTTTTTTTTTGTATGCTGTATTACTAGATGGCTCTGTTCTTGATCTTTTATTTCTGCTGGTGTAGCTTGTTTGCTTTCTTCTCTTGGGAAGCTCCTGATGTACTGAAGTTTTATTTAGCCATTGCAGCCTGCTTTGATGCACTTCCTTCAACATTAGATACTAAAACCGTTCTGATCTTAAACAACTCTTGTCTTGTCTATTTTCACTACAGAGTACTCCAGAAATAGTTGAATGCAAGTATACTTACAGTAATGCTACGTTATTTTTGTAGTCAGAGGTTAGCTTTTTATCGATTTCATTCTTCCTATTTCAGTAATTAAATATGACTCGTGTGTTCTCAGTCACCAGTATTCAGTTTAGTCATCATTAAGTTAGTAATTACAATTTATCACCTAAAGAAATATAGTACCAAGATACTTCTACCCTGCAATATATACTTCAGATGCAGAGCATTGTGTATTTTAGCACACAGTTAGTTGCGAGCCCAGCTCTGCTCTGCTTCTTGGAAATGGATGTTCCCAGAGTTTTTGTAGCTCTATTTCATCTTTAGCCAGGTCATGATTTGGAGAGACATCTTCACAGAACAGGACTTCTGGCTAGACTGTGCCTATACTTTCCAGTTCCTCTGCTGACAAGTGGGCTTCTTTGAACTGCATGGAGTTGAGTGTAAATTGAAACAGCCTCTAGACTGCCTTAATTTTCAGTAAGAATCTGTTGTGGCCAATGTACTGAGTGTAAATGTGACTTTTATCCCTTTTCCTCTGCTTGTGCTGGACTAAGTTGGAAGATTTTGTTTCCAATTTAGGGATGCCAGAACTCTGAGCATCTGTTTTGAAGTGACCATAGTTTTGAAAGGGACATTTTCAGTGTTGACAACTGGCCAGCATGGTTGGGATACTTTGACCCAATTTCTGAATTTCCAGTGTAACTCCATGAAACACAGATTGTCAAGCACAATGGTGTTACTGGGTGAATATAAAAACAAATTAAGCCAGCTATTATGTCACTCAGAAAACACCTGCTAAAGAAAGTCAACAGCAAAGATCAAACAATGGAGTTCTCTCGTCAGTTGTTGACCCAACTATTAAAGAGCTATCAGAGTGACCTCTCCATTAGTAGCAAATTTATGAGCCTTTCAGAAAACAGTTTTCTGGGGCTTTAGTAATAACTTTCAGCTTTCTGATCTCCCTGTACTTATTTATTTTCCTGCAAATATTATGTTATAAAACCTGTCTGACATTTGATGGCCTGGCTTGAGTGCAGGAGTGCATCTCCCAGATTTTGTTCCCATGGCTGAGTTTCATCAGGCAGAACTAAGTGGGAATGTAAACCTTGTAGGTCTGCCTCTTCGGTTTGCATGTTTCATGATCAAAGGGCGGATTGAATGCCATCAGACAAGATGGAAGAAGGCATAATAAATGGGTTACAGCACTGTCAGCCATGGGTCTGCAGGTTTTGATGCAGAGTGGTAAAGTCTCCCTCAGTAGTTCTCAACAGTCTGGAATACAGTTGTGCTCTCCTTAAATAGAAGTGTAACAAAATACAGGTGTTCCAAAATTTGTTTAACTAATAAAAAACACCCCACTTCAGGAGTGTGGGATTTATGGATTTGCTAGTATTATGTATTCGAAATATAGCATAGTGATGAAATTAATTTATAGATGAGAAAGAAGCTGTATACAAAGGTGACGAACAGGTACTGAGTGTGTTAGCTTATTTTTGTTGTTGTTGTTGTTTGTTTTTCATGGTTCAGAAGAAAACTATAGAGGCAGCTGGTGTCATTTAATCCTTCATTTTAATAATTTACTTTGGTTTTAGTAGTCTTAAACTTACCAGTAGAACATTCACCCAGGAAGGTAAAGCCATAGGAGGTAAGGCTGATTAGGCCATGAACAGATTAGTTGGCTCATGTATTCAGGAAATACATTGCATTTGTCCAATGAGATCACCAAAGGAAGCAGCGTAAGGGAGTTTGGTGGTAAAGCAGGGGAAGGTTAGCTTGAGATGACACAAAAGAAGTGTCCTTGTTGAAACAAAGTGATTATGTATGTGTGGATATTTGTTCGTTTAGGTGGTACTTTCTAGATTTGGTCACCTTTGTTCAGAATTCTGAATGCAGTTTCTCTGGCTCATGTTTCTTTTTGCTAAATTTTGGGTTTGAGGAGAGGAGGAAGCAGCATGATGTCAGATTGGTGGACTTCTTTCTATGCGTGTATTTATTGTTGCTTGATGAGATTAAATGTAACAATACTGAAATAACAAAATAAGGGTACTGTCTTGATCCAAAGCCCACTGAGATCAACAGGGAAAAAAATCAGAATTATGAGCTTTTGGTCAGGCCAGAAAACTGCCCTTTGCAAGCTTGCAACCCAGATATTTTTCCACTGACCTAGTGCTAATAGATCTGTCATTACAGTATCTCAGCTCCAATTACAGAGGTTGTTGGAAGTATTGCTGCTCTGTTTCTACTGCCTGTGTTATTATCTTATGTCAATTGTGGTGTAATCCCCATCCTCATGTATTGCCTAGTAAACCCTGGTGATCTATGTGATGTGGGTTAATTGAAGGGAGAGGAACTCCTGTGAGCCAGTGGTAATAGGCATTAGCAGATTATAATGTTTTATTGGCTCCTCATTACACAAGCTTTGAAATCTGAGGAAGACTTCCTTCCAAAGGAGGGGGGCTGGGAAGGAGGATCTGCATTTTGTATCAGCTGCTGTACCAAGCAACCCTCAGGCTAGCATATTTGCTCTTTCATTTTTTGCATGTGTTTGATATCTCTCCATCTTAAAATCTGGTTAATTTCTTTTTGTGTTGTAGCACTATTAATTTTTGTCTTTTTGGAATAGTTTGAATGCCAGGTGTTTTAAAGTAAGGCAATGAGAGCCTGGTTTTATTTCGGGTAAAGACTCTTACTGTTGGGGGATGTGGGAAGAGAGGACATCACGTTAAAGAATTAGGATGCATAATTTTTAGCAACTGACGTGTATCTTAATAACCCTTTGCTCTAATTGGCATTTTAATTTAAGATGACATTTTAATTGGCTATTTTACCAATTTAACTTGATTATTAGCATAAGCTACTCCTTTCATTACTGACAATTCATCTATGCGATCTCCATAACCGTAACCATACTAGATGTTTTCAAGTAGTATTTTGCTGTTCTGAAGTGTTGTCTGAAATCCTTTTCTTTTGCTCCTCCAGTGCCCTTCCTGGTGCATACGCTAACTTCAACAGTGCTTACCATGTAAAAAAAGTATACTTATTATATCACAATATCATAGATGAACAAGAAAAAATGTCTTAATAGCAAATAACTATAAATTAATTATCATAGTTGGTACATTAAGCCTTTTAAATGCAAACCAGCTGTGCAATATTACTTACAGTCTACCTGCCACTTAGTGTTTGGCTATGCGTTTTTCAGACATTTGAAATACAGTCTTAAAATTATTTCCTTCATTATTTCTAATCCATCCCAGTTTTGTGTAAGATCTTAAGTTCATGTTTTGAATTTTACATGAAGGAAAACAAAAAAATTCCTCCTAGGTCTGAGATGTAGTAATAGGTTACCCTTCCAGAAAGTAAGAGACTGCCAAATATTC
This sequence comes from Rhinoptilus africanus, assembly GCA_013400135.1. Taxonomy (NCBI): domain Eukaryota; kingdom Metazoa; phylum Chordata; class Aves; order Charadriiformes; family Glareolidae; genus Rhinoptilus; species Rhinoptilus africanus. The sequence goes on along the minus strand of VXBO01010954.1, from coordinate 1,016,634 downwards.
GCAGGGAACAAAGAAAACACAAGTACTATATACAACCTTCAAAATACAACCCAAACCAACCAAAAGGCAAAGATGGGGCAGAGGTATGTGCATAATAGGGTTTAATAAAACTGAGATTTTTGTTGCGCCTTTGAAAAAAAGAGCCTTGGGTTCATTTGGAAAGCTAGACTCTTCAAAGCAGCCCACAGGAACCCAGCTGGGGCTTGAATGGGGCTTTGAAAATCCGAGCTTAAGAAAATTTACCCTCAGCAGCTTTAGGTTCTCCATTATTATATTTTGCTCTTTAGGAAGCTGTCACGTTGTGCCACAGAGGATAGAAGTGTGGGTGAAATGATCGTCTCTATTCTTGAAATGCTTCATAGGAGCCTTTGGAGAGCTAATTAATATTAAACACTTGAAAATTGCCTGGTGAAAGGCATGATACAAATGGAATATATGGGGAAAGTTATTTATCATGAAAACAGCAAGCTATTTAAATACTTGTGCAAGAGAGGCCACCTCTGAGGTGCCAGATTGACAGTGCTGCCTGATCCGTTACCCACAGAACATATGCACCGTGGGCAGTGGTACTGCAAGTTGTCCCGATGGTGCTCCTGCCCTGTCCTAGATGGCTTGCCTCCAGCTTCCAGCTCGCCTCTTGGCTCTGATAAAACTGCCAGCTAATACTTGCTTTTGTCATGGTAGCTTCTTTTACTGTGGATGCTGTGAACAGGACGGAGACTATCTTTCTCCATTTCATTTTTCATTCAGTACTAATGAAGAACATGGTGTTAAATGGTTTATCCAGCTCAACACCAATTTTTATGTAAAGGAAAGAATGAGCTCGCAAATCAAGGTGATGAAATGTGAGTCTCATGGTCACGACCATTAATTCTTTCACCATTCCATGCGGAGGTAGAAAATGGTGTTCCCATAAGTGCAAATGGCTGCTAAAATGCTTCTTAGGCTGATTATAGAAGCTGGAACAGAAAGTGGTTTACTTATAAAACATTGGCCTTGTTTTGATTGTGCTTTGTTCTTGACAATATGCAGAGAAATGTCACTGCAGGTACATAATGAAAACAATTTCATATCATAAATTACAACATGGGTCTCTGCATTTTGACTTCGTTATGCTACTAACATCTGTGGTAAACTGCGCAGATAAGTTATCTTTGTTGCTACTGCGATTTTTATGAGACAGTCATGAAAGTGGACTATTTTATCAACTCATTTCATTAAGGGGTAAGAAGGAAAAGGAATGGGGTAGAGGAGTCTCAGCACTTTATTCTTTGCTCTTACAAAAGAATAAGCACGCTCAGGGTAAACAAGTGCATTCATAATGCAGAGATGCTAGTGGTTTAACCAGATTTTTTTTTTAATTGCTTTAAACATGACTCTTGTGGCTTTTTTCACTTGTGAATAATAGTTGCTTTTATGGCTCATGAGGAGAGAGCCTGATATTGCTCTTACTGATTTGCTTGGTGTATTAATTCAGATAAAGTAAAAGCAGAAGGTAACTGTTCCAGTGAAGGTATTGATGTTTTTCTTGGGTGTCCAGCAAGGCACTGGTGTACCAACAGCATCCTATGCAGTATAACTAAACCTTGAGCAAAGTAATGCCCCAATAAATGCCTATCTTATAGCAATAAGAATCAGTTCCTCCAGGTTGTAAATGCTAGACTACAATTTGAGTTCACTGAGAAGTTATTCATAGAAATATTTAGCTGAGGTTGCTGGGGCTGGGTTTTTTGTGAATATTTGTTTACAGTCTGTAACAGTTCTATTGCTTACAAAACTTGTTTACCCATCCCTTTCTCAAGCTTTTATGGAGCACAGAGCTTTCTGCTTGCTTCAGTTAGGATGACTGACCAGGTCATGAATTTTCATGATGATTCTTGTGCAAAAGACTGTGTTCTGCTTCCTATTATCTAGGAATGTTGTATGCGCAAATGCATAGTTGCTGAGTTAGGCTGTTTTGCTTTCTGCTCTTGTTTTGGAGAAAGCTTATTTGAATGCTTCTGTAACCCCAAATATTTCACAGCTTTCCCTTTTATTTCCATCCTCAAGGGTTCAGTATTAGAGATCCACCTTCTTTCGGGGGATGTCTGTGCAAAATAGTCTTGCAGCCAATCAATGTTACTCCTAATGTGGCAGGATAAAGCCATGTATTCCCTTCCACTCTGGGGTCTGCCTTCGCAGCCTCTGCAACTCCCCGCCACCTGCCAAGAAAAGACCAGGCTTGGCTCTGTCATACAGTGGTATGGGGAATTAGGCAGTGGGCTGCCAGGCTAGTAAAGGCAAACACACTCAAATTAAATGGAGATGTTCTCAATTTGTATTGCTGAGGAATATGAGAAAGGTCTCTCTGTGTGAACTGCAGTATCTGAGCTAGCTTGGTAGGCTGCGTGGTAATACTTGTTTCTGCTGACAGCAGGCATCTAACATGCCGTAGGTTTAACACTCTCAGGCAGCGCGCTTTCCTCCTGGTATTGGTTTCTGGGAAGGATGAGCTGTCACCGCTCTTGATGTGTGTGGAGAACAGAGGTCTCTCGAGATAAGGTTGTTCATTATGCTTCCCGAAGAACCATTAAATTTCTATCAGTGCAACGTGATCCACTCCTTGGGTAGAGACGTTGTTTTTGGAACCTTTTCTTCTATCCTAGTCTCCACTTCTGTGATTTATTTATTTATTTATAATTAAAATCTATAAAGAGCACGAATGTAGAAATATGTAAGTAGTAATAACACAGTATTTTCATGCAGAATCTCACAGTGACAAGATGAAAAATTATGCATTCTTACTACATTATCCGGTATGTATAAGCCTTTATAAAATGAGACATCATTCATATCATGCTGCTTTGTTTAATTTTGATGTATTTTGGATGCAGTGCTCTATTTTTAAAAACACATCAATATTGTGCAGTATTTCAAGGTGGTTGTTAGTATTATATGGTAATAACTGTAACCATCTTTATATGGGTTGAGGTTGTTTAGGCTGCTTCGTCTAAACAATTAAAAGTTGTTTTAGTTATGGAAGAGCAAATATAAACATCGATACATTCTATTTATTTGAGATCTATGTGCGTGCTATGTAATAGTCGCTGAATTTGTGAGTTTGTAAAGAAAGTGTGTATTTTTGTGCATGACAATAATATTCTGTGTATATTGGCTATATTTTTAGATGCAGTAACATGTTCAGAATTACCATTTTACTCTGAAATGTTATTGGCTGCCAAAAATCATCAGGACTGAGACATCTTTTTAGGGTGAAAGTTTGTAATATTTGTAGACAATTATATAATGCAATTAATTGCAGAAAGTTCTTCAGGTAGATATTGTTTCTGTGATAGAGCATATAGTACATTTTACAGAACTGCTTCAATCTTCTTTTTGCCAGTTGGAGCATCTGGTGAACAATTTAATTAAATTTGAGTTTATAATTTCAGACACCAGATTTTCTTAAAATACATACTCAGCACAGCTGCTAAATCTCTCTTTCAGAATTTTTTCACGCATGCTTTGTGATTAATAGTAAGCTAATGGTAAATTCAGATTGTTATACAGATGAGATGCAGTTATTATCCAGCTAAACACTGTTCATAGTCCCTAATAGACTCAGTCCGTGTGTGTTTGATCACATGAAGTAATTGTGCTTATTTTGTCAATGTTGATGATCTCTGACCTTCACATTTGTTTATCGTTTGAATGATGCATGTTCTGCATGGTGATTACCAGTCGTGTCTGGGAGACTGACAATATTTAGATGTAAATACAGCAGTGCAAGCAGTGCATGTTTGTGGTCTAATTCAGCAGTGTGTTTGTGACATGAGTCATGTTTTAATAATTGGGAGGGCAAATTACATGACAGCTGTCTCAACAGAGAAAATAAGAATTGTTTGCATTGTTAATTAGCATTTATTTTTTCTTTAATTACTGGACATTTCAAATATACTTAGTTAATTTTTTGGCACTTTTCAGAGGTCTGGAACATGTGTTTGTTTAAAAAGAGGGACATAGCCTGTGGTAAGCTTTCAAACTGAGATGTAGATCAGTGTTATACGTGTAGCCATTGTGGTACCGAGAGGGAAGGGTTATTTAGCAGTATTATTCTCTGAGTTATTGAACTCCGTGAAGAAAGACTGTTAAGGGTAATATCTGTTGCTCCGTACAAGTTAGTGCTTTTATTTCTAAATATTTTTATAGGCTTAGGGCTAAACTGTAGTAATTTGTTAATTTGGAACTTCTTTAATAGCAATGCAAGGACAGGTTGTTTATGGTACTTTTAAGGGGGGATTAAAATATTATTCCTAGAATGCTGAACATTAGCAAAGCCAACAGGTAGTCTGAAATAGTCAGACTACAGACAGTGTAATTGAAGTTCTTGAAGTTCAATGTGATTCCCAGGTCTTATTTAGACTTATGTTGTCTAGGCTTTATGGGCAAGCTAAAGTTTTCACCAGTGATGCGGAGATCTTCTGCTACTCCTTCTCACAGGGTGAATTTCACCCTAAAATAGTCTTTGATGTAAATGAAAATAGTTGCATTAGTGAGGCAAGAAACAATGTCCTTTTAAAAGTCATTCTGGCTTTTAAGAACGGTCTAACAAATTAATGTTTCAAGTTTGGACATATCCTTCTCAGGGACATAATCATAGGACCTATTATTTAGAAATTATTACTTTCCTTATTTTAACTTGAATGAAGGTGGGTTAACAACAAGCAGCAATTCACTATTACAACTTCCCTCTCAGGATCTGAGGGAAATTTGTGGTACTATATGTTTGCATGATGTTAAAAAGTTATTAGACATAAGGAACAAAGTAAAAAGTGCTACAGGCAACATTAATGTAATTTATGCAGTAAAGAGCAGAAGATACTACAAATGGTATTATAAAACATGTTGCAAACAGAGCCTTTGATTTAAATTTCTATAATCTCACTGTATGACAAAGAATCCCAGAACCTTTAAGTATAAACACAGGAGGTGTATGAGAAGAAAACTTGTAGCTTGGCCAGTGGCTCATATTACTGAGGTACAGGGAGTGGTATCTACACAGCTAGAAGTCATAGGATCGTCACAGTTACTATTTTTTTTTCAGGTAGGTAAGTTGTGTGATGTGAAAGGGAGATCATCATCACAGTGTTTTGTTAGAGAAATAGGACGAGTTAAGTCTACAAAGAAAAGACTATGTAAAAAAAAGTAATTATGCATATTAAAAGGCAAAAGAACTCTCAAAACTCTTTCCAAGGTTTAAAAGAAAATAGTTTGCCAAGTTAAAACTCAACTTTTAAGGAAGAAGGGGAATAGTTCTCAGTGAAGGGATTATTTTTGGCAACTTTTTTTGTGAAAGGAGCAGATCCATAGCTTCCCTAGTAGCTTATTTAGTGGAGCCACCGAAATTTTCAGCTGTGACAAACCAGAAAAGACCAGATGTTCCTGGAGTATGAGACACAATTCTCCACTTTGAATGAAGAGGCTGATGGCTGGTAGATTACTTATCTGGAATGGTTTCAGTAGGATGATCAGATGTATTAGTGTGTTTAGGCAGCTTCTTTTTATTTATTTATTTATGTTTAAATGTGTTCCTAACATTAGGCTTTGTTTGAATGCATCAACCTCATGTATTCTGTCCCTTAAGAAGTGTGGTCTGGAGGAAGGGATCCTCTTGCCTGATTTCATACATCAGTCATCAAAGGTCTGTGCCTTACACAGCCCCCATGTTGTCTTCCTGCAGTCAGTGGAAAGAGGTAGGATTTTTAGGTCATGACTCATCTGAGCTGTTTTGGATGGGAAGAATCCCATTCTAAATATGCCTATATATTTCCTCAAACAACAGAGAGACCCCTAAGCCATTAGCTCAGATTGTGCATCTGTGTGTGTTCAGATGAATCCCACCCAAGGCAGTCTCACAGACACTGGGTACCTTGTTATTTTTGGAGATGCAAATCGGTTTACAAATGGAGTGTGACATTGTACTTTGAGTACCTTACTGTTCTGAGACATATTTTAGGACATTCAAGAGTGGACATATGCTTTGTTCTACATAGACATAAACCCATATACTTCCCACAGTGGCAGGGACCAAATACGCAGTTGGTGGTAACCAGATGCCAGATAGCTATACAAAATTTTTAGGATTATTTCTAAGTGTAACCTCAAACGCTTTGTAGTTCTACTTTTTTTTTTTTTTTTCAGTAAAGCTGTCTAGATATTCCTGTGTTTCTAGTCCCATGTTATTTTTAGTTAAAACTCTTTTAAAGTAACCTTTGAATGGACTTTCAGTTTTTAGATTCTCAGGAGCAATTGACAAATTACTTAGACATCTTGAAATGCAGCTGTGTGTTTAGTATTCTCAAGGTCTACTTGAGTTTCACTCAAGTATTCTAAATAAGAGTTTGTTTAGATATGCTAGCAAAACTGTGAGGATACAATCAATATGTAAAAATATGTGGAGTGAGCCATTGCCTGTGTTGGCAAAGCTTGATACAGAATGCTTGAAGAATGTAAAATTCAGCTTAAAATTTAACTCGATATACCGAGATTTTAAGAAACTTCCTAGAGCATTCAGGTCTACTAGGATGTTTAATATTCTCCTGTGAAAAACGCTGTGATCTGTGTCACTTGGGAATTTAAAGTAATGCCAGAATAAAGCATTAGAAAATACATGCTAGTAATTTATTCTTCACTGTCAGATCGGGAAGCTAACTTAGCTAGAAGGTCCTTCCCAGCTCAAGTTTAAACAAGTTTGTGATCCTGTGATTGTGAAGATGAATGAACTTCCACTATTAAAGGCCATCTTATTAGTTCATGGTTAAGATGCACCAGCTACTGATGCTTTTTGTCTTTAAATATTTGAATATATTTTTTTGTCACTTGACTCTGTTTCTACAAAAAATATTTGTAGTCCTTTTTTTATTCCTTTCTTTTTTCTTTTTTTCCCCCACCCCCTTTTCTCCCTCCCTTCCAAGCAGCTGTCTAATTTGCTCAGCTATCTCTCTCCTCTGCAGTCTCTAGGAGCTGTTTGTTGTTTCAGCCGCATATTTGTTTGAATCAATTGAATTAATTGCAAGAGACTAGTCTGGACATGGGTAGAATACTGAGGCACTAGGCACGGTGCAGCATTGCTTGCAGTGTTTAATCAGCACCCATATGTAATTTCTTGTGATAAGTGTGGGGTTCACCTGAAAAGGCTGCCACTAAACGAATACTGAAAGAATTAAATGGCAACTTTTGAAGCACCCGTGAAATTGTCAGAGTCATGTTCTGCAAAGATAGGTATGATTTTTTGCTCTATCACTTGTAACAGGCATAGAGTTAAAAAGGTTTTGAAAAAGCAGATAGCTCTTTGATCCAATGGAATTATTTAGCAAGTCATGGTAGGCCAAGAGAGGTTGTGTGATTTACAGATTTAGATTTATCAAAGTGGGGAGTGTAAGTCCTCATTTTCAGTAAGGGGAGGTGGATTTAACTCTTTCATGTAAGAATAACCGGTGAATTTTCAGTATGCTGTTTCTACGTCTGAATACATAAATTGCTCAAAATGGTGGCATATGCGAAACTTTAGTCTGTGCTCATGTTTCTCTTACTTGTAGCCTATGAATAAGAGAGAACACTTGTCCTCTTGGACAGCATTGCTGTTTGTGGAATGGTAGCAAAGTTTTAACATATGCAGGGTACTGAGAAATACCAGATGTATTAGTCTCCATAGAGCTAACAAATATCTAAGTATTTCCCAGAGCACATTGCCTTTTTCTTCCTGAAAATTTTCTAAAGTGGACAAAAAGAAGTATTTAGTAATTTGTCTGGGATTTCCGGTGTCTTGGCAATCTAGAGCAATAGCTGTAGATGACTAGAAGTCCCCGAAGAACAGCCAGTGCTCAGGCACAGATCAGCTGCATCTTTTGTCAGCCTGCAAATCAAAACTTAAAAGCAACAGAAAGGAAGACATAATAGCTCCCTAGGAAACAAAATTTCAAAGGAATGCAAGCTCTCTACTATTTTCAATTAGCCTTTCTCTTTCTCATGAGCCTCATAATTTCTCTGTCCCATTAACTGAAACAGTCTCTTTATGTAAGAAAACTATTTCAGTTCCATATAGGTGTACTTCCATTTTTTGATTAAATTGTATTTTCTTGACATAGTATACCTAGAATATGAGAATATGCTTTCTGTCTTCCCCTTCATTTCTAGCTCAGTGCTGGATTTTTTTTTTTCTTAATTCCATCCGGATTGTTGGTAGGTTCTGCAGAGTATGTATCTTCCTTCTTTTTCAAGGAAGCTCTGTTGTTCTACATGCAGTGTTACAAACAATAAAGATATGGTAAGCTATTTAACACGTACAGAAATAAGGAATGTTCGTTCTTCCTAAAAATGCAAAAATTGTGCCATACTCTTCATGAGGAGACATTGTATCTATTTTGACAATATAGAGGAAAATTCAAAACAACTTTGTGCAGAAATAGAGAAACATCCCACTGAAATTAGAGGTGGAATTGAAATTACTATTCAAGCTGAAATTTGTCCAGCAAAGCACCTGTGCAGAAGTGCTGTAAGGCACATTGAAATGTAGAAATTATATGTCTCACTCAAAGGATTGCATATGGAGCAGTACAGTGTTGGGTAAGATAAGCAGATTTCATTTAGGTCTGATGTTCAGTTATGTATGCTGGCACAGAGTACTGTGCATGCAACAGAACTGTCATCCTTTGTATCGAATCGTTAGAAGAGACCACGGTAAAAGGCTGGACTGGACTGTCTCTCAAAAATATACTTTGTATTCCCCTTCTCATGCTTTCTTTATCTCTGCTACTCAATGGCCAAAGAATTGTTTGATGGAAGAGGGAAGACATTCCTGTCTGGTACTAGTTCCAAGTTTAAAATAAAATTGACGTGTAATAGTAGCTCTAAATTCTCTGCATAGCATTCAGCCTGTTTGACGGAGGTTGCTATGACAGGTAAAAAGAATTTGAGAAAGCCGAAAGGATTTGAGTTACTGTACCACTTACAGCAATGGTTTCTGAGAATATCAGGATCTAGAACAGTCTCCTTATATATATATTATTATTTTATTAAATAATTCTATTATTATTATTAAAATTATTATTAAATAAATTACATTTTATTATTTATCATCATCATTATTATTATTATTTATATGATTTATTTATTTATATGATTTATCCAGGTCATGGTGAGGACAGCTGGCTAACTGAGGTTAACAGCTTTCTCAGTTTCATTTCAAAAAGACATTAGCATGGGGGCTGTATTGAACAATGATATGCCAAATCCTGATTCATTCACCAGGAGAGCTCATGATCAGGTGGGGGACTCAGCTGACAGGCAGGGCTGTGCTGCTAGCCTTTCCTTAAAGGGCAGGACCATAACTCATGCTCCCAGTGCTAAATTACACTTGACACTCCTTGCAAGGGAGTTCTGGTATGTGCAACCTGCTACAGGCACCCTGGGACTGCCAGCTGTGGGAGCTCGAAGCCCCCAAATCAGAAAACGTTGCTTGCTAAATCACTATGTGAACCAGTGTTAACTTACGCATTCAGCCTGGTGATGTAGAGACAATCAGAATCCTGCTATGTAGAACAGCATTGCAAGAATATAAGTACTAGATTCCCCTTTTCTCTTTTCTTTAATGTATACAAATATGAAAATAAATGTTTAATTTGCATTGACTAGAACCAGGAACAATGTAAACAATTGTAATTCTGTCCTCACTGATGATGTGATGATTCCAGTGTAGCATTCTGTGCTGAAGAGGAGTTTTGCCCTATGAAGAAATGCAGAGGATAGGATGACGCTGCTTATGGAAATAATACGCAGTGTTTCAGCCACACATGCAATTAACAAAGGAAGTTAAGTATCATCTCTGGACTTGTCCTTATGTGGTCACTTTTAATCTGAGTAAACATAGTTGCATTGATTGGAAAGAGCTCCATACGCTGCAGCTTTCTGTGTCGCTGTGAATCAGGAGTATATTTCGACCAGTTTTACTGCTGTTTGGACAAGAATTAATTTTGTATGAGAAGAAATAATTCAGTAGTCAAGCCTCACTGCTTAGAGATTTTTTTGTTGGCTTACCAGCTGCCTTCCCAGGCTGCTTTTATCTGGTGCAGGCAAGCCTGTCTATGGCACTTCTATTATACGTGTTTGCAGAGAACAGCTATTGGCTTCTAATTCTGAATGCTGGCTAAAAGCAGTGTTCTTTGGCATTGCTCTCAAATCCTCCAAGAGTCAACATCATCTTCTCTTCTCAATAACTCTTTGTGTGCCTGATCATTATGTTTGCAGTTAGACCCATAGAAAGACCCTAAATGCTTTCTCCCAGTGGGAAAAGACTACAAAGAAAGCTAAGAAACTTTCATGATTAGAGGTAAGCTTTTTTGAGGCCATTGTGAAGCTATTGCTATGGGTAAGTTATTAGAACCATACCAGGGTGCCACATCACCTAGAGGTTTCATAGGAGCTTATAAAGGATGGAAGCTACACCTCTGGTGTATCCCTGAACTGCCTGTCTTCAATGTGGAGCTGAATAACTTTGCAAAACTTTTTAAAACATTAGTGTTGAGCCTCACTTTTGTTGCAATAGCCTGAAGAATCAACCCCAAGGACAGTGGGGCAGAGGACAACCTGCACAAAAATGTGCCCCACTGCTCATCTCAAGGGAGTCATGGAGCCTTGAATCCCTCACACCTCTTCTCTCGGCCATGCTGCCATCCCTGGCAACAGTGATGGGGAGGAACTGAGGCTAGTTTGTTTCTTGCGTTTGCTTTAGCTGTATACATAGACACTTGCTTTTGGTCCTGGCATAGACACTGTTGTGTGTGAAAGAGGTGAACATGTATCATGTTCAATTTCTGCTCTCTCCCAGCCCCCAAATTCTGCATCATCATTATAACTGCACATAAAGTAGAAGCTCCATTTTGAAAACAAGGTATTAACACTGAAAATTGGAATGCTTTCCCTCTAAAAATTGCATTGCCTTTCCTCTCAGCATACCCAGAAAATGATTTCTGTATCAATATTTCCAGAAAAGCTTTAATAAAAACATAACTCACCATAAATCCCGATCAGTGCAGCTGATAATACCTAGGATGCAGCTCAGTAGACTTATCCTGTACACAAACAAGAAAAATTTAAAAGCAAAAATTACAGCCACATTTTCATACCTGCACCTGCCTTAAGCTCACTGCAAAGTCACTTCAATGGTGTGGCAAAAGTTGAGACTTTCCATGTGAGCTGCATGGAAAAGACAGTAATCTGGGGGGGCTCTAATATACCCCTCATCTCCGTCCTTGCAATGATAACTACAACAGAGCAGTGTCTTGGTGTGCAACCTCCTAGGTAGCCATCAGAATTCACCTTATGAAGTCATGGAGTTTTAATATATCAGAAGGTCACTGACAATGGGAGGAAACTCAGGAGAAAACCTCATTATTTAGATTTTTCCTAAGGTTGTAGAGCAACCTTTTCTTTGTAGAATCTTGAAAACTGACCAAGATGGAGTAATATCTTACAACTCCCCCCTCACTGCCCCTGTTCCTCAACCAGATTAATTTTCAATATCCAGACTCTTGAAAAATATTCTTGTTAATTTACACCAAATGTTTAGTGAATCTGCATTTTAAGGGGAAATAATAATAAAAAAATTAGATGTGGAAGAGGCCTTAAGAGATCTTGAGGAGGCTGATTTCTTCTTGCGAATCCAAACAGCACAAACTTTTCAAGAACTACCTCTGTTGATAGTAATAGGAGTATATAAATCATGGCTCTGGTTAATTCTCAGAATATAATCTGGGGTTGTTCCCCACTAGTCTAGGAGTAACCTGTAGCTCATAGTGAAGTAAGACAAGAAATTATTTCAGGCATGTTTCACCTGTATTAAGTCCACCTAAATTTAGGCAAGTAGTAGATGTACCTAAACCAAAAGCTTAATTACTGTCAATGCCTTCCGTAGTACTTCTCTTGAGGAGCAACGCAGCAACTCCTAGTCAGAAATACTTCTGCAAAATATTTTCCTCCTTTTGTTGTTTTGTTGTTTAACAAGAAAATCTAGGAATGCTCCTAGCCTGGATAAATTGCGTTCTACTTTTTAGCCTGTGTTTGCAGTGCTAAATGCTTAATCTGCCAGACTATTTTATTATGAGTATCTGTAAATTATTAGAGATTATTATTGAATGACTCTTAGGTGTCTGTTAAGGGAATAAAACTTTAAAAAAGCTCTAATTCATCTTGCCTTTTATATTTGTAGATGACTTAGTAAAATCTGTGTTTTTTAGTGTGTGATCAATAGAATTTCTAGGACTCTTGGTATTTTATGCTGTGATTGGCATATATGTTAAATATCACTGTAAAATGTTGAATAATGAATCATGTGCCACTGTTAAGAAAAAAAAAAAATTAAAAAAAATTACCAGCCAAGAGCATTTAATTATAGCTGTTTATGTTGTAAAGTCTGAAGATGATGGAACAATGTGCTGAACGGAATGAGCAAGAATTGCCACCCTGTGCTTTGCATGTTAAAAGTAATGAGGGCAGTCCAAATAAAATTATTTGCATTCTGTCCAGCTTTGGCTTGAAACACCATACAGTTCTGCAGAATAGCTTAATTGCCTAGTATAGCATAATTGCCAGGCGTGGGGAGTAATATAATTTACATGTCTGACCATGAAAAGAACCAGGGAAATGGCTGGTTTTTAACAGCTTGGTTTTGACTTTTCTAAGCTTTAAAATTGCTACAAGTGTAAATCCAGATGCTGATCACTGCATCGATACCTCATACTTCATTTTTCTGCATCCTGGCATCATGGACTTGTGGATTTTGTGGATCCCTGAAGCTGTCAAACGTGGGAGAATCGGAGGTTGTGCCTGGGAGGCTCTGGATAGGGGTGGGAGCAGCTTGTGCCTGAGAACTGTGTCCGTCTCTGCCCTGCTGCACCTCAGCCTCTGTGGAAACTGGGTGAGAAAAGCCTGGGTGTGCTTGGGAAGGATATAACATACTACTGAAACTGATGTGCTGCTTAGGCCAATAGAAATTCTAAGACATAGAGGTTTTTAACAGAGCAGTTTTAATGACTACTTTCTGTTTTCTGGGCAGTTAACATGCATCACAGTCTTTTTATTTATTTCACTGACTTCCCAAGGATGCGATAATGAATAGAAGGATACTGTCCAAGCATTCGAGTCTTTGGTGAGTGTATTTGTAATATAATGCTTACCTGTGTCATTTGCAGGAGGAGGTGATTCTCAAAAGTTAGAATAGCAAACAGAATTGGTTATATGCATAGATGACGTGTGTCAGGCTAAAGCTTGTATCTGGGTATGCGTTCTCTCATGTAGTAGCTTCGTGTACTATTGTTTATATTCCTATGACTTCACAATGCAGATGCATCTTCTGTTTGCTTCTAGTTATCTTTGGAACTGACTTATCCTTACTACATGATTAGTCCTTTGTCGATATCACGGTTAAATGTATGTAAAGATAAATAGGGATAAGTAATAGGTGCCTCACACTGTGGTGTTGAGAGTAACTACAGTTTTATTCCTTGTTGGAACACTCTTTGCACTGAAGGAGAATCTGTATCTCATAGGGTAACATGCTGTCAGTATTTCTTTGTATCAATATTGAGACCTTGATTTTTGTCTCACCGGGTTTATCTCACCCATGTGGACTCACCTGACATGTGGTAACAGCTTAAGTCTTTCTCCTGTTTATAACTGCATCACAGAAATAAAGCTTGCTGTTTTAGTAGTACAACTAGGCTTCCTCAGGTTTTGTTTGGTTGGTTTTAGTTTAGTGTTATCAAAAAAGGAGGACTCTCCATGGAGCACAACATCTCTTGCCATTAAGTCTTGTATGAAAAATGCAAGCGTGAGAATACTCCGAGAAATCCATGATATCATCAACAACCAAGCCAAAACCTAAATAGTAAGAGTTGTTTGGCATGGTGTGAGCCTAGTAAGGGCTTCTATTAAAAAACATAAGTGACCTGCATTGCAAATGCAGAAGGTTAGTTCATATCCTCCTAGGACCAGGTGTCTGACTTGTTTGTCAGTTCAGTCTTTGTTTCTGAACCTTAGGTTTAGGCACCTAGGGGGAAAAAACTCCAAACCATAGATGCATAAATATGGATTTCTTTCTTTGGAAGCAAAATTCAGACATCAAGTTTATAATTCTTGGCCTAAGTATAGATCAATTACAGTAGAATAACACTTGCACCTGAGGTCTAATTAAAAGACAGTTTAAGCTGATAGTTTGGTAGTGACTCACTGAATTTTGGATTTATTTATTTTGTTTAGAGAAAGTAACCTTTTCAGTGTCATTTTGTTGGAGACAGCCTGCATGACCTAATGTGTACCATTCAATACACTATCTAGACATTTCTTTTTCCATATGCATTATTGAAGGCAAGTTGCGAACATTATGCATTTAAAATTAATTTAAATGGCATTCAAATTATTTTCTTATGTGGGCTTCATCTACTCAATTTATTCAGTTTAAACACAATTGGCTTTCAATTGCACTGAAGGCATGAATATTCTATGATTTTGTTGTCAAAAATGACAGAAGAGGCACTGGCTCTTTCTCTTGCTGGTAGTACAACTTTAACTTTCTGTCAAACAAATCTTGTTTGTAGGTTTTGTGTTTTGTTTTATTCCCCTCTGCGTTCAAAATAAGTTTCTGGGGGAGTTGTTATTTTTTTTTTTTCTTTAAGTTGTCATATTGGCTAGGACTTAGTATTTTGACTGCAGGTTTTCCCTGTCTGACCCTGTCAGCATTATACTGGTTATTACTTTTTGAAGGCACTAAGTAGGAAATATATGATGAAGATGAAAATTTTTCATCTATGCTGCTTTTAGTCAAATAGTCTTTGTTATTCTCTTTCCTTGAACTTTTCCTTGATGTCTCTAGTTGGAATTCACTAGCTGTTCTCAGTGAAAGCTCTGCATGCCCACTGTGACATAGAGGAGGACAAGTGGCATCATGCATATGTTCATCCTGCCAGATATTAAATCATGAAACAGTATTAGTTACTTAAAAAAAAATAAATATTAAAAATAAAAAAACCCTAACCACACACCAAGACAAATAAAAAAAGGAAAAAAACCGCCCCACACACCTGAGCGTGAGAGATAATCAGTTACAAAGAATGACAGCAAATTGCAAATCAATCTTGACTATTTTGTTTTTTCCTCAACAGGTTCACAGTCAGGATGTAACCTTCTGTAAAATGGAAACCTGTGAAGAAAGACACAGATAGCAGTTGGATTTAAAAGTAGTGGATGAATATTTTTCTTAAGCAGCAGATTTTTAAAACACTATGGTGGTTTGAAAAGTCCCAAGAGTGAACTGCGAAGTTTTCCTCAGCTCAATCAATGGGTTTCTTAGTCATTTCTCCAAGTCACTGATGTTCAGAGATGGTGTGTGATGGAAAAAACTACCATGCCTGTGTGTTTGTAGCCCCTGTTCTCTGGATTAGTTTGCTGTATTGCTGAACCAATTTCGTTTTGAAGGGCAAGGAGTGAATGTGATGGATTTATCTTCAGAGATGAACAAACATGGAAGGAATCCAGTAAGTCATAAACTAGAAGATCAAAAGAAGGTAAGATTATTTTTAATTATACTTAATATATTTGAACCACTTGCAAACTCTTTGATTTTTAGTAAACTGGAAATTAATATGCTTTTGAGGATACAGCAGTCTGCTATGCTCACATACTATTGCAGTACGGTGAACTGCTGTTATAGGACTCAATTTCTTCATCATCTAGTAATTTTCCTTCTAATACTGATTAATTTCCTGGTAATTTTGTGTCAAAAGCTCCCTGAATTTGTCTAGCAAATTGCTTAGCAAAACCTTTACTCACTACCAAGGCTGAGTTCATGGCAGAGACCTGCTGAAACAAAGTAAGTATCTGACATCAGCCTGATGCTGTTTGAGATCTTCGTCCTTTACAGTGGGAGAATTGACCCTTCCTATTGTATACTACCAGTACTCCTGTATAATTTGGGGTTTTTTTGATGATGTGTTGTTGTTCATGTTTCATCATTCAGTACCCAAGGCAGTTTAAGCATGTGAATTCACTCTTACATGATACAGAAAATCCTTTTGGAAATCCCAGTTCTGCAATAGACTGTCTCAAAAGGCAGTCTGTTTTATTGTTTGCTTTACTTACTCGTACTATGGTCTGGAAATTTTTCTAATGATTATTTCATAAACTTGAATTTGATGATTTTTAAAATCTTCAGGACCTTCTTCTATTTTCCCATGTTTTATTGGTCTTTTGTTATTACATTCATAAATTTTTCTGAAAAAAAAGGTGGTTTTTTATTCTCCAGTTTATTAGAAGTTAAAAACTCTGTAAGACTTTTTTGTTAGGTTAGGAGGGATTAATCAAACTCAAGTTCAGCAAAAATGTTTTGGAAAACCCCTCCAAAGCCGCCTTTGTCACATTCATTAACCTGGTTTGTTACTTAACTCTCTCAAACTGTTCGTACTGTACGTGGTAAGATCTGTACATAAGTAAAACCTCCACGAGTGATACCTAACAGGCTTTGCAGATTTTTCAGAACCGTTTGGCAGAATCAAGATTCGCTCAACCATCAGGCAGTTCTGAGATGTTTCTGTGTCTCGGATTTATTTCCTATTCATCTATTAACAATTTCTGTGCATTCGTGCAGCCTTTCCAAAATAGAGTTGGCCATAAACACCCTCCATGTGTTGCCTGTGTCTGATGAAGCCGTAATTCCCCGAGCTTTGATCGTGGCCCCATGCAGCGCTGTCTCACTTACCTGTGCATGTCTGATCTGGCTCGGGTGCGGGCATCGGTCACGTTTCTGTTGAACCAGGCACAGTGTATGACGTAGGGTTAACATCAGATTAATGCACTTTATGCTAACTGAGGGATGACAGGCTTGGGACGTGTTCTTCCTTGTGTGCCTGGGCTCACCAGCAGAGAGCGCGAATTCTGGTGTAGTGTTTTGTGGCTGTAGTGTTCTTCATACTAGGCCTTAAAATGAGATTTACAGGCCTCTTTGAATTATTGCATAGGTTCAATGGGGCTGTTAATGTCCAAATCATGTATTAGAGTGCAAGTTGTGTACTTTATTATTACACTGGCTTATTATAAAAAGTGCTGCTGGGTTGGGTTTTTTTTTTCTGAATTTTGGTATGAAAGCTTCTGGCTAATGTTTTAAGTAATTTTGATCTTGTTTGGGGAAAAAAAAGCAAATTGGGGCAATTTATGGGCAGCATAAATAAAACAGCTTTAAGACCTAAAAAATCAAATACTTTGGTTAAGTGCCTCTGAGATTTGTATGTGTTAATCTAAGCCATTTGGTCACAGCCAATAGCCTTTTGAATTGCAGGAAATACACAATGATAATGCATGTGATGAAATTATTGAGAAAATTTATTCAGCCTTTGAGCAGGTTTTTTGAAATGGAAAAAAACACAGAGGTGTATGATAGGAGATAAATGGTTTAGAGCATAGGAATTTTTCCAACTCATAATTCCCACCCTTCTGTGGCACAAAAGAAAAGCTGAAAAATATTGGCATTAATCTCGCCAGCCGGTGAACTGTTTTCTGAACTGTTATTATCTGATCTGGAATTGAGTATGCTTGAGTCCCCTCTTCACCCAACCCCCCTCGTATTTCAAAAGAATTTTTTTCCCCTTCATGTCTAATACCTGCAGGTTCACTTTCTAGAGTCTGACTCTTCAGATTGCTTAGGAGGAGAAAGTTTGTTTCAAAGAGGATCCATTGTACCTCAAGGTCAAACGTTTTCTTTGAGCCAGCCTGTGGATGTTTTATCCAGCTGTAGAACTATGCAACAACTACTGAAGGCTCTGTAGCTGCTAAAAGTCTGTGCTCCTGTCACATGGTTGATGCTGAAGAAATAAATGTGACGATAAAAAGCATAAGTCTCGTTAATTTTCACTACATTCGGGAATCTTTACTAGTAATTTAATATCATTGATATGCTGGTATTGAGTTCATTAAAGAGGGCTAATGTTTTAATAAAATAAGGCTTTAAAAGTGGTGAGGAAGCACAAGAAGTAGTAGTAATTGGGCTATCTCTTTATGCTGCACTGGTTGTGAAGCAAATTTCGAAATATGTTAGTTAGAAATGAGTGAAATAAAAATGGACAACTTGAGGAAATATTGTCTGACTTACTGGCTGGCACGGATGCCTTAATGGTGCTTTACCTGTATCAGACCAGGCAGAAATCAAGCAGAATCTCTTGGATAGCTCATGTTCTATAAATAAATGAAAAATATTGTGTTGTGGGAAGACTCAACTGCTGTGTTGCTGCAGAATGTATTGTCACTGGACTGCTTTCTGCATGGGGAATGTAAGGGGGAAAAAAATCTAATGGATCAAATGTTAATTAAGGATATAAAACTTCTCTGGTAGTTTTAAAAATGCAGACTGTGCTTTGGCATTTCGCTTTTCTAATAATTTCATAGGATAGTACATGCTATATAGTTACTTTCCTGTGATCTGGATTTGTGCCTGGACAATTTAGTTTATATATTTTTTTATGTTGTTAGCATATGAACTATCATGTCCGTAGGACACTCAGACATACTCCTTATCTCAAAACCCATCAAATGCTATCACCTACATTACAAACAGATGCATACTCATTTTATGGCTGCAGAACTATCAAGCTCTTTGCTGTTCTGCAGCTCCAAGATGCCATGACAGTTTTATTGATTTTGGGCACTAGTCTGTTTATGTCTTGGGACTGGCAGGTGACTCTGGGCTGGTACTCAAATGTTTGGCCCTCAAGTACAAAATGAGGCTCAGGCATGAAGTGAGAGCTTTTGGTACCTGTGAGGAAGGAGTATTCCAATTTCTGTGGCTGAAGTATTGAGGAAAGGAGGGAGGCAGGCAGGCTAAGAGAAGGGAGCGCGGAGAGGAAAAAGACTTTTAGAAAGATCATTGTAAACAATAAATTCGACCTCCAGCAGAAAACAGGCATAGGACTTCCCTCTACAAATTCTTTTAGCTCAGTGCAAAGCCTCAGAAAATTGATAATGAGCTGGAATGGGTAGTTCTGGGATGTCCATCAGCTTTATCTGCTTGAAGACCATGTGTCCATGGTATCTCCATCCAAAGCACATCCTTCCTAGATGTGCCAGTTATGTCACTCTGTCTGTGTAGAGATTTCAGGTTAAATGCTGGGCTTCTGCATCTATTTGCCAGTCACACAGTGTGCTGTAATTTCTTACTTAAAAAGCATGATAATATTCAAGGCTTTATGACATAAATGCCAGTAAGTAGCAAATGCATATATTGCTGTTTACAGTATGGTGTGTACATTCATGATTTTAGTACATGGTAAATGGTAGAGAGAGCTATGAACTAGAAGTCTGAATACTAGGTTTCTATAGGCAACTCACTGCAAATAACCATTTTAAAAAACTGAAGAGACTGCTTTATCTATCTGTATTTCATCATTCAGCAGGGTTCTTCTGTTTTCATAATCAACATAAAAATTTGTAATCAACAGCCACATGCATGGTTTATGCTAGTCAAATCTGTAAAATAAATATCAAAAATTTCCCAACTACTCCAGTCATTTAATCTTAATGTTTTCCCCTACAAGAAAGTCCCATTGTGGCTATTTCTTTGACAGACTATCCAGGTTACGTGGTATCTTGGAAGAACACCTGCTTGCTGCAGGCAGGCAAAGCCAAACCTTTGAATGATGCTGCAGCTGTGGCCTTATTAAAGTCTGGAAGACTAGGGGTGGGAGCCTGAGAGCGTGCTTCATTGTGGGCCTACGGATGTGTGTGAGACAACGTGCAGGCAAATAACACAGGCTGCAACACCCTCAAGTATCATTTATGTACTTGACCTTGTGTAAACCTGTAAAATAGTTTCAGAACTATAGTAATGTGGAAAATGCTTCCCAGTAACAACGGTACTCGATCCCTTAAAGGTCTGGCAGATCTGCTTTGTCTGCTAATTTACTGCTTTCTGTTCCGCAGTGTCTAGGGTGTTTCAGGCAAGCCCACTGAGCCTCTATCCTGACTCACCAAAAGATGCACGCCTAGATTTGAAATCCATTTTGCAGAATAGAGTAGTAATGATATTCTGGCAGAATTGCTAGTTTCCAAAAGAGGAACCTTAGCGCCTCTGCTCATGCCACTGACACATGGCTTGGAGTTCTGCACACCCAGAATGCTTGCTATGGCCACAGGGATAGTTTTTCATCACATTTTCTTTAAAGTCTGTCAATCAAAGGCCTTGGTCCTTCTGTTTAAATGCTAATGCAAACCAAGTGAAACTGAAGGAAAGTTTTTAGTACTGCACCACCTCCCCTTCCCCCCCCCCAAATATATGCTTTAAAATTTAATATGAGAAAGTGCAGGGATCTCAGTTGCTTCCAGAACAAATTGCATTATTTCCTTCAGTCTTTCTGTCTGTAGGCAGATGAGCCACTGAACTCAGAGAGATTTTAGAGACACCAAGTCTCTATTACTGGTCAATAACTAAATATAATTAATAAGCACAAATATATCAAACAAGACTTCTCTGCTGTTGGATGTTTTGCTGGTCCCCCGGTAGTCATTTGGAGATTAACTACATGTCCAATAATCAGTCAGTTTTTTGCCTGACAGGATAAACCAGTAGTTTACCATCAAAAGTGTCAAGCAGTCTTGATATGCAATCCTTTAAAAATCAAATCAAGAGGGAAGGTTTAAAAGGAACAGGTGAAATGAGAGTAATCTACATGTACATCACACTGTTCCTCCATCCCTGCCTGCTTCGTCTTAGTCAATATTCAGAGCACAGAACAACATTTTGGGAAAATCAGATGTTGCCAACATGAGGCAGTTGGGTCAGGAGCACAATTTGTTCTCGTAAACACGCTCATACTGCTGTGTCTGTGCTCCCCATTTTCACATCTCAGTTCTCATTTTTTATGACTAATGCTGTAGTCACCCAACAACTGCTTTTAAAAAGAATGGCGTGAAATATTGGGTAGACTAGGGTTGTTAGTGTTCTTATTTAATAGCTTGTTTTCATTTGAGGATCTAGAATCTGAATGATGTTGCTCGTTATCTCAACAAAATAGTTGTTTTCTTCCATCCTTTTTTTTATTTCACCCTCTGAGGCCATTCTAACTGAGCTTTCTCTCCCTCCCCCTCTCACCACCCCAGTCCCTCCTGCACATATATACATATATATGTATGTTCTGTGCGTTTTCGTCCATCTGCCCATCTGTGTCTCTGTCATGGGATGCTTTGCAAACAACTGGAGGTCTGAAGATCTGGTGAAGAGTCAAGGACTCATTATGCTCAATGTTCACTATTATGCCTTATCTCACAACAGCTGACAGTTTTGATTTTTTTCAGGACATTCAGTGTTTTAACCAAAAACAGCAAGGCAAGGGGATAGTGAGGGGTCTTCGGGGCTGAGGAGAAAGGATTGTTCTCTTCTTGTTTTGCTGTTGTTTTTTCTTCGATACCTTTGAATTGGGCAGAGAGAGGAAGAACCCATCCAGCTGATAAGGAGAAATGGGCCGTGGGAATAAAACTACAGTTGCTTTCCAAATTCTTTGCTACAGTGTCCTGTCACATATTACCTCCCTCTTTCCCTTAAACTGTCTCACTCCATACCCCATGGGTTTTCTATTTCAAAATTTATGCTAGAAAGACTTGAGTTATTTTCCCCACTTGTCAAAACTCCCTGGGGCCCCACCACCTGACTCCTCTTGCTTTCCAAAATTGTTCCATGCACTGAGTGGTACTGCAGTTGTTCAAATTAAAAAAAAATAAAAAAGCTTTACAGGCTTAATAAATGGTATTAAATATCATTTTATGAAATACAAATCCCATATTTAATAATTCATAAATTCATGCCCTTAGCTACATGTTTACAGGGTGGTTTTCCACCTATTAGAGAACTATGATGTAAATAAGATAGCACATATTTCTTTTTTATGCTTTTTCTTTGCCTTCCCTAAGCCATTATCTGCAACAAAGTCTCAATTTCAGAGCTATATTTTGACCCATTGCTGCACCACAACATCAGAGAGATTAAATACTGATTAATTCCTTCTTTTCTTAAAAAGATACTGTCTGTCTGTATTTCATTTTTATTATTATTCGTTACTGTATTTCAGAAATATGTTTTGGTTTCTTAACTGGTTGCTTTTCTTTCCACTCAGTTGATATTTAAGATGTTGGTGTTAATGCATGCTCCATAACTGAATAAAACTTCCTTAAGAATACCAGGTAAAAGTTGTACCAGGGTGTCATTGCTGCCTGCTTGGAAGGAGCTCAGCTGCTTTGCAGTTGTTTGTGCTGGCAGGTTTTTGCGTAATCAGATAGCTGAAATGAATACTATTTTGTGGGTACATATACAAAATGATTTTTGAGATGCACTACAGAGTAGGGAGAGGAAGAAAGAAGCTTTTCACTTGGGTTGGTTACTTTTTTTCCGAAACAGTTATACTATTACTTACTGGCCTGGGTTTTCACATGGTACTAAAGACACAATTTTCCATTTCTACCAATTATGATAGTATGTATGCAAAGGCAGCTTTAAGCATCTTGTCTCAAATGGTCTTATCTAATTTGGAATAAAATACAGTGGCTAAAAGCAGAAGACAGTGAAATTCATGGAGGTAATATTTCATGGTTATACAGTTTGCTCTGGGTTACCTTGATGGTTCCAAACTACCTGTAAGGCTTTCATTTGTCAAGTATAAAAGAAATAAAAAAAAGGCTAAAAGCTTCCTAACGTAAATACTGTATTTTGATTGCTGTTGATCTTAGCTTTTTCAAAGTAACCTCTTATTAGCCTCAGGATGAAGAGATAATAAATAGCTAAACTAGTAAATAAAGTCACATGGCTTTCTTTTTTGTCTCTCTGCAGTGGCATTACAAAAATAAGGGAACCACTGTAATTGTTATTTAATATTTTCCTGCTCTTATTGTGATTTTTTTAAAAAGTGTTCCAGAATAATATTTATTTATCTGCTTATTGTTTTGAAATCATCATCTGGGAAAATCTGCTGTACTTTGAGAATGAAATGCAGATTAAGAGAGGGTTGGGCTCCTGAAATACTGTGTACCCATGGCCTGTCTTTTCCCTCCTAAGAAGGAGCACAAGCTTGAGAGGTGTAGTAGAGTGGACAACCTGAATGGAGGCTTCTAGGTGATCTGTGACATTGTTTTGGGATTTTTATCACCCAGCTTCATGATGACCATTGCCTTCGAAAAGGCCTTTTGAGGTTTTTGCGTTTTGAAATCTGATCTTTGGAAGAGGGATGGTCTCATAAGGAGTGCATTAGGGGTCAACTATCCTGCCTGCTGACTTTTCTTAAGTATTTCTTTAAATCCTGTGGGTGATCCTGTATCAAAATCTGCATTCAGGGTAAATATCTGTCTCCCTTCCCTTGAGGTTTGAACTTCCCATGAGATTTTTTTCCGCTCTGAACAGGCTGTATGCAACATATACTATAAAAATATATAGCCAGAATATACATATGTATACAACATATACTATTAAAAACATATAGCTAGGATTCCCCTCAAAATGTTGGGAAGGAAGGGTAAGTAAAAATAATCTGAACCTCTGCCTTACTCCACTTCGGGACTCAAGTTGATTGTTAGAAAGACTAAAACATGAGTAGAGCAGTTTTGATAAGGATGTAACTAAAGACACTTTTTTTCTGCTTAGATAATTCTACTTTTAGGTTAAGTGAAAGGCACTGCTGTGCTTACGATGTAGTTGGGAAGACTTTTTTTGTTGTTTTTACCACATTTTGTGTTGGGCTAGTTTCTCTAAATCATTCTGTATTGTTACCTTGAGATTTTAACTGGATCCTAGACTCAGGTCAAGGACTCTTCATCTTCCTGTTTATCTCTGCATTCTTGCAGTACAAGTGAAATTGGATGGAGAAGCATCTGCTGCTGTGTCAGAAGAAATAAACCAGTGAGGGACTGTACTGGAGTGTACCTTTGTGGGAGGTATATAAAGACCTTTTTAAGACTACGTTTTGTATATACTAAAGCAAGAAGTCTCGTGAGACTGCTGTGTGCCTGCTTATAAAGCAGAGTTAATAACCTTTTAGATTCATTCTAGATAGGTATAGCCTTAATCAACGTATGAGGGGACAATCCTGTCTGGTTTTGTGGCTTTTAGCTTCTGAGTAGTAACATCTGGTGAAATCATTGACTGATTAAGAACAACAACTAATAGTCCCGAATTAAACCAGATCTTGTTTTCCTGGATAAAGGAAATGCTAAATATGCAAAAGGAAAGGGTGAACAAAGCTTGGTGCAAATGCAGAAATAATGCACAGAAAGGTTTAAAGCTTTACTTCTACAAATGAGTTTTCTAGGATTTTTGCATGCTTGCTAAAGGAAATGTATGTGGACAAAAACCTGTGGAATTAGGGTCAAGATGTATTGCTGAGGTCACCTTAGTTTGTCACATCAATGTCATTATGCAGGCAACCCTTAAATGTGAGTCTCCTGAGTCTGGGTATTGTACCAGAATGGAAGACCATGCTTTGAAACCAGAGTGTCAGAGTGCATTCATGCTGGGTTACAATAAAAGAAAACTGCTGGGAGAGGTTTCATTTGTATTTTTTTAATGCTTAGGTACTGGTATTAGCCTTTTTGCCAGTGCTGAGGTACAAAAGAATGTAAAGGCAGGGGAGAACTCTGGAAAGGGTTTGCATTTTCTGTTTAGTGCAAACTTCCTTTTATTCACAGTTGGTTACTGGCAAGCACATGCATATCCATTTTGATTTGAATACAAGTATCTCTATACATACAAACTAACATAGTTAAGCTGTATAGTTTCAGCAAAGCTTTTTTGCTAGAAGAGAAGAAGTTGATAGAGCTAAGTATAATACAAATATTGGGGGCTTTTTTTGAGTTTGTTTGTTTTTTTAAAATTTTCAGTTTACTCCATTGTTAGTAAAGTGAACCTTAGAACATTATCATTATTTGTAGGGTTTTATGGTGTTTGTTTGCTTTTTAAATTCTTTTCTATAGTGTGTTTAGATGTTATACATTCGTATCTCAGTAGGCTTTGCTGCATGCAAAACCCATAAATTTTTTAATATTAAATTCCTTGATGCCTTGCAGAATTGTCAGTATCAGGCACAGCTATTTCCCTTAATGGCACTTTTGCCTGAGTGACCGAACATAGATTTTGCCAGGGAAAGGGACAGCCCTTGGCATGCAGGGCTTCATCTGAAGGTATGTAACAAAGCAGCTGCTGTTCCAGTTTAACATTTATTATTACCAAAGGAAAAATAAACCCATGGTTGAAATGCAAGTCAGCAGGCTGTCTTTATTAGTTGGGCTCTTGATTCTTTTGTTTGTTTGTTTGTTTGCATCTTTCTTTTTGTTGTTGTTGCTGTTGTCATTTTCCCCTTCCTCTGTCAGGTCTACTCCCCTTACCTGTCATGTTCCCTCTATCCTTGATGCATGCTTTTTGCCCTCTATCTGTTTATTTTCATTTTCCTTCTCCCTTGCTCAAGTCAGCCTGGTTTCTCAATTTCTATATGTGCACACACATATATGCAGATCATTGTGTGTATGAATATGCATATGTAAGCATGTATTTATGTGTACTAGTACTTTGAGTTGGTGCTTGCACATAAACATGTAATACAGACAATGATGGATAGGACAATCTCTAGTGTAATCATATGTTAAAATGTTTTATTTTCTCCATATTCCATTTGTTTCTTGATTTTTCTGTAAAACAGTAGCCTTATCTCAGAGTCTTTTTCACTCTGCACATCTGTATGCACAAACATGCAGAGCTTAGAACAGGAGTCATCTGTCTGTAACTAGGACTCTAGAGTCTCTTAAAACAACAGGCGTAGTAATTATATGATTTTAAAAATTTTATTTGGTTTAAATTAGAATTTTACTGTAGTTTTTTTTAAATCTGCATTTCTTAAATTTTGTTCGTGAGAAATCTCTGTGTTCAGTTGTTTCCACTTGTAGAGCCTGTCAGGGTTCTCCAGCTCAATCAAAATGTGGCAGTTGATCTTAGTTCTGGATAGAATAGGCAGATTTAAAATACTATCAGTCATCATGTCATCTGGCTGACATGCAGCAGGGAGACCAAATGCTCCTCTTTATCTGAATCCCTAAAATGATGCCAGTAATAAGTTGCACAGTACGTCCATGAGAGAGTGTGTAGTTACTTGTAAGTGTGCTGGAGCCATTGTACCAATACAAATGGACTAGGGGGAAGCTGCCAATAATATCTTTTT
>VXBO01010954.1:958339-990349 GCA_013400135.1 Rhinoptilus africanus | reverse complement strand
TTTTTTAATTGCCTGATGTAAACACTGTGTCCATAATTTGTCATTTGGAAGGGGTAATTTCCAGCAGGTGTTCTTTTTGGCTCACTTGCAGAGGTCAGATGACTGGATTTATTGTTGGCATCATAAATGAGAACCAAAGGAGACTACAATACACAAACGCACAGTGATTCAACCTCTAGAACACTAGCAAGTATCCATAAAGCAGCAATAAATGTGGCCCCCAATGGTGGGCATCATTTAAAACCAGCTTTTAACTATGGTTACTACAAATATGTCCTGATATCTTAAGGATATTACCTGCTTACTCGATGTGTAGTGATTGAGGTACATATTGACGGTGATCTCTCTCTTTTTAATTTATATATTTTTAAAATATGTTGACTTTTTAAACAGAAATTCCCTTAGACACTTCTCATTTTTAGTGCTGTTGAGGTCGCAGATCAATATTAAAGCCAGAATTCTGGGAGGTGGTTATTTAATTTGCCCAAACCTACTCTGTATTCAAAGTGGAACTGCTTTGTGAAATACCATCTCTATCTGTGTTATGCAATAGCTTATTAATAATATAAATGTGCCTATTGCTATATTACAGTTGCTGCTGTGTGACTTTTAGGAAGGATGATGTAAGTAAAGGTTGAGGAAGAAAGGCTAAAGATCTGTTTTTCTTCTAGCTTTATCAATTTTCTTTGCACTCTCAGGGAAGTTGCTTAAACTCAGTTTTATCCATCTGTAAAATTAAAAGATCTTTTGAATCATTGATCATTTATTTCTCTCAGAGCATTAAGATCCTCAGATTTAAGGTCAAATATATTTGTCTTTTATTTAAAATAAATACGCTGCAGTTATGGCTCTTTATTTGCATTGTGACAGAGGACAGGAGTCAGTAATGAATCAGGATAGAGTTGTGCTGCTGCTGTAGGAACACAGTTTAAAAAGACTCTGGCTTAAAGACCTTGAAGACCTTGTCATTTCCCTTGATTCCACTTTTGTATTTAGCCCCCAAGAGGGGAATATGTTGGGTTTTTTTTCTTAATAGAATGTGGTCTCCTATATAAAACCACGCATCTCTCAGGAACTAAGTTGTACTGCGTGCGAGAGAGGAGGGAGAAGTTTGTGTATTCTTTTTTTCGTGTACACAGTCTTTTTCTTTCTGCCATGCTCGCCAAAAACCTATAATGCCTTAGCTGTTACTGAATTATATCTATATTTTCTTCCAATTTCCTGATTTTTCTCAATCTTAGTAATCTAAATATACCCTCAGGACTACAGGAGTCCATTTGGCTGTGCATTACACAGGGGAATACATTCTTAATTTGTTCCATTTAGGTGGTAGCTAAAGTAGAAGGCACTTTCTTGTCATTGCCAACTGCCACATGACTTTTTCTTACAATGCCACTTACTCTTTCTATATATTTCCAAAGGGTCATTTAAAGAAATCGTTGCAAGAGGAACAAATGGATCAGTTGGGGAAATGGAAGAAAAAGATAATAGAAGAAAATGACAGACTTTTCCAAACGCTTTCCTAAGCCAGTTTAGATAACTGGGATTTTGTTCTTTTCTGAAAGCAGATGGAGCTGGTTACAATGTGCTCTGGAGTAGCATCAGGTCTGGTATAAAATGAGCTTTCTGGCTCAAAATCCAAAGGAACTCCTTTCTTAAAAACTGTACCAGTAATGCAAGCTGATTTGCAGAATTGCCATACATACAGAAAATAATAAAATGATGCATAAAAAAACCCTACTTATGAGTCAAAGCTGTCTGTTAGTGTTAACATTACATCAAGTTTTCATTTACATCTCCAGCAGAAAAAGACTTCTATATTCTATGCTATCCAATGCTCAACAGTAATGAGCTAAAATGGTATGTAAACTTTATAAACAAAGATAATCCCAAGAGCAAAATTCCTAAGTGGATCTGTAATTTCTAAGTGCCAAAGAGTGATTATGGACTTGATTTTAGCCCATCAGAAGCAGAAATAGTGCACGTCTTCTGCTTTGCTCCCCTCTCCTCTCCCCTAGTGTTTTTGTTCACTTTTGGTTAGTATTGCTATAAACAAATTATTAGGCATAAAAAGAGATGGAAAATACCTTTAGCAGTGGTTAGCCTTTTTATTGCCCTTTATTTATTTGTGTATTTCCCTCACATGATTAAGGCAAACAAAGTCATTTCTTCACAACACGTGTCTAATAATTGTGGCCAATGCAAATTTGATCTGTCAAAAATCATGTTGTGTTATCTTGATATGTCAGTTCATGGCACAGCTATAAAGAAAGGAGGAGTTGTCATTTGTTAGCAGAACAGCTGGCGTAACAGACTGGAAGTTGTGTTATCCAGGAATTAATTTTTTACCAAGGTAAGTTCAGTCGCAGACTTTAAACTGTTAAATTTGCTGCTCAGGCTGTGCTACTTTCCTGAGTAACAATAGAATTTCAGAGGAGATAAAAGGGAAACCGTGGAACATATGGTTGGGGGGGAGGTGGGGGGTTGCTCATCTTAATCTTTACTTTCCTCCCCTTTATGGGAGATTTCTGTGACTGGGGTTGATTGCTCTCACAGCTGCCCAGGGAAACCAGAGACACTCCCGTGTGGCAGTCAGAACATGAATGCTATATAATTGTTTATTTTGTACTTTTTTTGTTCTTTCGTAGCAGGATTTTTCTTAATGAAATAACAACTGAAACCTCATTAATGGGGATAAATCAATCCATTATTGCTATTTAACATTTTCAACAAGTACTTGTTTCTCCTGTCATGAGATACTGGTTAATACAATGCATTTTGAGCATGTCGAACTCCATTTTTTCCTCCTTTCTTTACTGCAGCATATGTTTACAAATGCTATGGACACAATATTCCTAGAAATACACCACTTGAATCAGAAAGAAAAAGAATGAAGGGTTGCAAGTTCTCCAAGGCAAAAAAACCTCAACCTTTTTAGACCTCTGTGTGTTTTTAATTATGTCCAAGCCTTTAACACTGTACATGGTAATTGAAGGGGCAGGGAAGCATTTCTTATGTTTGCTAGACGCTCTGCGACTGGTTTGGTGCTATATCTACAAATGTATCCTCGTAAGTGCTCCAGGCATGTGTCGTGACTGTTTGTAACATCATGTTTCTTCTAGTAAACTGTGCTATGAACAAGTTCTCACAATCAGATCAGTATCTCTGCATGAATTTTTTAGAGAGGTGTAGCATTGGCGGCAACCTCATGGTTAAGGCTGTGTTTAGATTTACACTAAATTACTTCACAGTTATACTCTCAAGGTGCAATTACCCAGACCTCTTAGACAACAGTGGGAATCTTTCCAGTGATTTTTGGCAGGCTTTCTGTAGAGCCTTTCAATTTTTGATGTAACTTATTTTTGCAAAAAGGCTTTACTAAAATTGTAAAGAAAAAGCAATTAATATTGTGGGAGGTTTTATAATTTTTTTTTTGGGGGGGGGGAAACCCAACCAACAAAACCAAACAGCCCCAACTGTGGCTACTTGCAGCAGGTGAGAATTACAGTCACCATCAGCTGTCAATATATGAATATATGTGTGTGCATGCAGATTGTGACCGAGTTTGGATCCTAGGATCACATTCAAAAAGTTAATATTAAAGAAAACTGTAGCTCGTTACCTTGTCGAAAGCAACCTAAAGTTAGTTTGTCAGACAAAGACATGTCAATTTGACAAGTTACTGTGGACCCCACACTCTTGTGTGTCACCTCTTGGAAAGCATCAGTTAACCTGAGTGAAAAAAAATCCTAATAATGAATCAAAAAATTCAATTATCCAAAAACTACAAAGGGAGTTCCTTCATGGCTTTGTTTTTAAGGCAACAGTGCAGACTGCTTTTAAAGAGTGAAGCTCTTCCAAATCATGTCTTGTTTGAATGAGGCCCCTACATGAGACTGACTCTTCAGACAAGGATTGAAATGGTTAGTTCTGTGAATTGCCCTTAATATCATACTGACTCTTCTGGACGAAACATTTTTAATGTCTCTTAAAATTCTTTATTGAATGTAGCTTGGTTTTTTAGATTTTTTTTTTAAACAAAAGGTCTAGAAAATACAAGATAACACAGGGTGATACTTGGATTTTACTTAAGCATTATTTCTCATACAGTTACTTTGCTTCTGGAAATTAGATGGATCTCTCCAGATCCACTGGCTGTTATGTTTCCAGAGCTTCCCAGCTTATGCTTTAAAGACAGACTGCACTGCTTTTGCACACATTGCACCCAACCTGTCTTGATACAAAAGAAGACCTATTAGTTAAACTGAAGGGCTTGACGTAGGTCTGGGTGTTAGAAACATTCTTCCAAAGGCTGTCAGCTGTGGGAAGAGACTGCTTGTGAGGTACCTGTGCTCTGTATGCTCTGGGATCCCCAATCAGTGGTCACCCTACAGCCCATCGATCTGCCTCCTGACAAGTAGAGACTAAAGTCTTAAGAAGGAGGAAAGTGTAGTAGATGACCTCAAGATAGAGAAGGAGCAGCTTTCCCCATCATTCCTCCTCATATAAACCTCATGTCTTTCATATACAAAGGTAGCTCGGCTATTAGGTGGAGGATGAGGAAGGTGGATGAGAAATTTAGGCAGATGAGGGGTTTTTTTATTTTCTTTTAGAATTTGCCTGGAAAGACTGTTGGAAAAATGCTTATATGAAGTTCAGGGTAGCATAATGAGGTTTGTGACCTTAGAGACGGCTATAATAATTCCTAATATTCTCAATATCAGATCAAACTTTATTTGTACAGTATTTTTATTGGTTCCCACTCCCTGATGCTTAAATTATTTGTTTGGTTTAGATCATGTTTATTAGCTTTCAATAAAAGTATCCACTTTAAGCAGTGTAGAAACTTAGCTTCTGGGTAATGTTGAAATTACCTTGAAAACAGATCATGCCACCAATATAGTTATCATCTGCTGCCTTATTTTTCACAAATACACACACTATATGCTAGTTTTGAAAACTCAGCTGCAGTAAACCTCAGAGCTTTGGTGCTATGGATTATGCTCTGCATGAAAATACACTGGCATATTAATATTTCTGACAATCTCATGCAAATGTTAGGTTAATTTTTTCTCCTTTCTGGGAGTTCTGTGTTTATTTTTTTGGTGAATTCTAAGTGTCCAGGTTTCCATTCATATGGAAATAAATACAGAAGAAGAGAATATTGGTACTATGATTTCATGAGGCTGACTTCTAGGGAGGATTAAATTAGATTCTTCAGACAGGGTGGCTCTAAAGGCCTCTGAAAAGAAAATAAAGCAGTAGATTATCTCGGAAAAAGAACAGATTGTCTTCCTTAAATAAAAGTCTAGAAACACTGTCATTTTACATGCATTTCATGTCTTTATCTACAACCTGGACTTTTCAAATGAGCTTTTACCTTTTTTTTTTGTATTCTTGGCACAAATAAAGAAGTGTCTGGTTATCTGATTTGAGTGAACTCTTTAAAAGACTAGATTGTGAAAAGGAAATATGTTGCATTAAGAGGCGATTGATACTTGCCTTTCTTTGCACTTTAATTTTTTTTTTAATAGTAGATGCCTATAAATGGTCTTGTACTACTAGTTTTAACCAGTAATGCTGATATTGGCTTACATTATTTATTTGGTATCTGGTATCCAGTATCCCCATTGTTCAGTATTTTGACTGATGTTTTGAAAAATAAAATGTTTGCCCTTCATAGAGGATGGGGAGAGATGTATAATAAGGAGAGAAAGATACTTTCTATGCATAAATTCAAGGAATGGATCAATCAAAAATTAGAATAATAGGGATAAAAGTAAGACCTCTGAGTGTGCAGTGCAGTACTTTGTGTGACTGGTGACACTGACAAAATGGGGAAAACCAGCAGTGCCTGTGTGCTCCCAACATAGCACGTAGCTCCTTGAAGTTGCTGTAATTATGGTTACAGTTGTGACCTAAACTTGTTCAGCTGACTGTTGCTCATCTCAGAAGTATTAGTCTCTTTTTGTTACTGTGTTCTGTTTTCTTTCTTCTTTTTCCTTTAGACACTCCCCTCACTTTCTCTCCATGGTATGAATTTGTGATAATTTCCCTTTTATGGGAAGGAAGTCTGCAGTGCTTGGTTAAACTAGGCCTTTAACCTAATGTTTCACTTTTAGATGAGTTATCTTAAGCCTTAGAAAATGTGTTTTGGGGTTGTTTTTTGTGTTTTTTGTTGTTGTTTTGTTTTATTTTTATAAACAATATTAAGAGAATACAGACAGATCAGGCTCACTTGTTATTATAACGTTGATCCATCTATTTTAGTGTTGTCATTTTGCAGGTAGGCACTCGCTGAATGTTTGCATGCCACATGCAAATACCTGTCTTTGGCTTGGCCTTGACAGCAGCTGCCCTGGGGAAGAATAAGTAATTACTGGCATTATTGTTATTTCATAGTCATTTATATTCAGGAAGCTCTTTGCAATTATAGTCAGGGCCAGAACGTCCCATAGTGGTAGATAGTCCTTGTATACATATAAATCATAGGCTGCAAATTTTTTAATTCAACCTAAACAAAGGTAAGCAGCATACTTGTGAGTGGCTAGCCTGCTTTAAGAGCCTTCCAATACCAGGCACCTTCTTTTTACCTGTAATACACACACCCCCACTATGCATAGGTACATATGTTTGTAAATGTTGTGAATAAAATGTGATATTTGAAGACACTAAATCTGACCATAAACTGGATATGTTCTAGCATATTTTTAGTGTAGAAAAATTTGATAATTAAAATTATGTCGGTGATTTGGGATGCTACAGAATGACATAATTTTGTGTTCGTTACTGCACATGTAGCTTTACTTTCATTTAGAGACATGGTCAAAGTAATGTAGTAGAAATGTCAGCTTTCTCTGGGGAAGATAAAATGCCATGCTCAAGACTTGCTCTTCCCAGAATAATTTTCACTCATATGGCTATTACAAAGGCTTGCCTCAATTTTTTTAACATTTCCTCTACATTGTTTTATAAATTAAAACAAGTAGCTTAATGAAAGTGTCAGTTAATGTTCTTTTTCTTTGTTTGCTTTTTCTTTTTTTAAAACTCCTTAGCTACACCGTTCCTTTTTCGTTTTAAGTTGCACAAATAATAGATAGCACTTAACATGAGGCTTCAACATTAAACCTTTCAATCACAGAAGATTTTGTTGTTATTTCCAAATAAATAAATGTACTTAGAGGATATTTATTTAAATTAGACATGATGCTTTTCATGTTTAACTGTAGTGCCATTAATTAATGCTAAGATGCCATAAAATCTTTTTTCT
Organism: Rhinoptilus africanus; assembly: GCA_013400135.1. Lineage (NCBI taxonomy): Eukaryota > Metazoa > Chordata > Aves > Charadriiformes > Glareolidae > Rhinoptilus > Rhinoptilus africanus. Next base: position 983,079 of record VXBO01010954.1, on the reverse strand, counting down.
TCCTTTTTCCCTGATTTAAGTGAGAATTGGTGGTGGTGATTATACAGGAATAGACATTTTGAAGGACAAAATGTTAATGCACAGAAAGCTTAAGCATCATTTTTTCTTTTTTTCTTTCATTATTCCAGCAGTGTTTGTGTTACATTAATAGCCCTAGTTTAAAACCAGACCACATCATACTTGTCACCATACAAAATTATATGAAGGAAAGATTTCTGCACTGATATCGGTGTGCCAAGCCAAAATCTATGTGAGCAGATTGAGAATTTATAATCGATGTCTGTGATTCCTCAGTATCTTTGTATTTTTTTTCAATGCATGAATTGTCTCAGTCATGATGCAAAGGGGTGCTTGTAGTTGGAATTTGCCTGAGAAATGAAAAGGTGGGGACTTTAAGCATTACTGACTTGCAACCAGTAACCCTAAGATGCTTGAGGTAACAGGGAGGGGGGAGGAGGGAAGGAAAACTTTCAGATAACATTTTGTCACGATTAAAGTTGCATCTGCTAGAATATAAAGTTTGATTAACTTCTCTCTGCGTGAATAGACAGCCCTTGTGTTTGAAGGGAGATGATCCCTGAATTAAAAGCAGATATAGAAGTTTCTCAAGAAATTCGAGTGAAACAGAGATTTTTATAATTAATTGGGAAACGTAGCAATGTTGTTATGTGTTCTTAGTGTAAGAGTCTCTATATAGCAGGAGGGTAATCATCTTTGCATCAGTTATATTATTATCTTGTAGGTGTTTCCAATGAATGTTTCTTATTCCTCTTTTGATTTGTTTATGGAGCATATAGTCTCAAAAGCCTTAATTAAATTTCCTTTCCTTTAAGGAAGCATTTCGGTGGTATGGGTCTCACATAGCAAATTCTGTCAGTCAGTGTTTCTTGCGTCATTCCTACCATGTTTTCTTCTCAGTCTTCTAAAGGGTGGTAGATAAAGTTATAACGTTGAATAACAAAATCACATGAAGCTGTATTTGGAAGAAGTCAGCACAGATGAGAATGAAAAAAAGCTTCTGTAGGTTAAAACCACAGTACAGTTTGGATGGTCAACTGCTTGTAAGAGAATCTGTCCTGGTAACAGAAGACAGAGGCACCGTTATTACCCCTGTTTGCAAGTGTCTGCATCTTTGCTAATATACAGGTTTTGTGATTATTTATGGCTGTACAAATGAAACCATCTTTAATGTTTTGGCTTAAGGATCATTATACAGTAGCTCCTAAATCAATGTACTCTGCAGAATTGTTGGTACTGCTTTGAGAACACTTTGCCTTTAGCTAAATCTGTGCGATTGCACCAGGAGATAAGAGCCTGTTGTCTGAGAACAGCTGAAGTCAGAATGTAAAGACCTTTAAGTCATGCATATGCCACTAAGAGTAAAATTTCATCTGCAGAAGTTTTTTTCTGCAGTTGGTGTTACACAAGCTGAAAACAAAAAATGCTTGATTTTCAGCTTCAAGGTGGAGTGTAAAACTTGCTCCCCCAAGTAGGGGGATGTCGTGGGAGAGGTCTGAAATGTTACACATCTTGCTTTCAAAAGTATCATCGCATGCAGCAACGGAAACATGCGGTATTTAGTATTTCTAGTCTTTCCAGTGTATATGGTCAGCCACTTTCCTCTGCTACCATAATCAAACACGTCACCATCCTTGATTACAGAGCCTGTTCATGTGCCACTTAAAAATTCAAAGGAAGGGCACTTTTTAAGTATCTTTTGGGTGCTTCTGTGTTTTTCATGTCATCTTCTGGCTCTCCTGTCTGCCACAGTCAGGAAGGTATATGCACGTGTATGTATAAAGAATGCTTCTTGTCATTTGCCTATATGGCTACTGAATTAAAATATCCATACTTTTTACTGTTCCCCTGATGCCCTCTCCAGGAAAAGAGAGAATGAAAAGGAAATGAGAGCTTTAAACACCCTTCTGGTTTAGTCCCCTAACATTTAGAATAGTGGTTTTGACCTTTGGGCAAAAGAAACAGGGTATTGATATGCATGCACACTCAAGGATTTGCTTCTGATCCAACTGAATTTATGAAATAGCAGTGAGAGTGGGCTCCATGCATTCAAAGTAAAAGTTTATTTGGTATTTTTAAGCTAGAGATGTTATTTTCATCTTTCTTCTCAAAATTCAGTCTTTTGATTTAGAAGAGTTTTATGTTCTCAGTCTGTTTTTTCCCTGGGGCTTGATAGCTACAGTCCAAATTGTCCTTTATTACATGAATTTAACTATCGATTTTCAATTTTCCATGCTTTACACTATATTTAAAACTCATCTGTGTTTTCAATGAGCATTAATCTGGAATGTCTCTTTCTAACAAAGATATGATGTTAACAATCTCCTTGCCTCACTCCTAATCTAGTTATGCATGGCTGGAGTCTCAATGAAAAAGAAAGATTGTCTTTTTTCTGGTCTTGGGTTTTGCTGCTAGCCTTTTTGATCTAATATTTTAAACTTTATCATTAGCTCAAAAATGAGATAAACATGGAAATAGAGATTAAAATTTCAGCCATATAAATATTAATTTTATCTTTCTGGAGAATTCATTTATAGCTTTAAAATGCTTTGTAAATGCAGTAATTACTATAGTACTGGCCAAATAAATCATTAAAATTATTATAAGGATTCCAATTGAACATTAGCAGGTTTGTGATAACCATTTGTTATCTTATTCTTAGTGTACATATATATATATATGCACTTAGATTTGTGTGTGTGTGTATATGTAAATCTTTCTAATATTTCTGTCTTTAATACTGCAGTAAGATGTAGAAGTCAGTAAAAGTCTTCCAGTGTAAGTGTGCTTCCACTGATGGTGGGTGTGCTTCATACAGTGTAAGCTTTTTGATTTAATTTAGATGTACTCTTTGGGAACAATTCTATCAGACCTCAAAAATAAATACATGAATATAAAGAACAAGATATAAAGAACAAGAATTCACAGGAAGAGAGATATTTGGAAGGCACTGAAGGAGAATGACTCAATTTACTTATGCATTACTGCTATTCTGCTCTTGTTCTTTTAATGACTTTCAAGCAGGTAGCTGATACAGCGGGAAATTCATACGGGTGTATCACATTAGGCCTATTCACAATGTACTCATAAAATTCATAAATATGATAAGACTCCAGAATTATGCCGTTCAGACAGTATACTGTATTTTAATAAACATGCAAATAGGATTAGAGATGTTTAGGATCATTACTGTTCAACATCCGTGAGCTGCTGTAAATAGCAGGCGCATCCTTGGCTGTTAGGAGGTGGTCAGACCATCTCCTGCTGCCTCAAGTCATGTGGAGACAGGCAGTACTGGCATGAATCGCAGTGTTGTGTGTTGTGCTCCTACAACTCTGTCTGTGATGGAATGAGGATAGGGATCCCATGTCCTGAAACACTTGTAAATTATCTTACTCTGTACTAGAAGTAACTGGACAATTTCTTCCACCCAGCAGGGGTCTATCTCTGAAACACTTATGAGTAGCTGTAACAGACCGGGAGGAGGACACCCTGCAAGTTTTGTTACACCTGATGATAAACAAAAAGGATAGCATTAGCTAAGGTCTTTCTGATAAAGTTACAACAATTTTGTACTTATTATTTTAACTGTTCAACTGACAAGTCTTGGTTTTGAGCATATGTCCTGCAGGTGTTTATGGCCAGACGCACCATTCAGACACAAATTAAATGACTTGCCTCAGTAAAGAATCCAAAAGTGCAGCAGAAAACCGAGTTAATGTATAATTGTGTCCACTCTAGAACAAAAACGTGAGGCATCAGTTGTGCCCTCTCTTCATAAGGCCTTCACTAAAAAGAAATCCATCTTGCAATCTGTTCTGAAAGACAACAAATCGAATTTGAGCCACTGGATCCAATAAAGGGGTAGATTATAAAGCTGATGGGTTCACAAAGTGAAAATTCTGGGGAGACTTTCCTTTGTTTTTAACTGAGAGATGTACAGTTTTGGCAGTTCAGGTTGGGAAGAGAATTAGAAGGGGGCTGAGGAGCCCTAAACCAGGGTAACTTTGTAGCTAAACCTTATGCCTTTAAACTCAGATATGAATCCTCAAGTTCACTGGGTTATTTTGCTCCAGCCTTGGTTTTCAAATAATTGTAAGCACTGTAGGAAATTGATAGTGTCAGTGTAATGTGCATTCTGGATCATGGTGACTTTCCTCTGAAAAAATGGTTGCAATCAAGGAGCAAGAGGTAAAAATCAGAATTCTAACCAGGCACTTGGTGTCTGAGGAGGATCTAATCAAACTGTGGTAGAAATGCCATACTTTCTACAACAGCTGATATGATACTCTTAGGTACTGAGTCTTTTCTTAGGCTGGAAAAAAATATTTCTCTGGTATAAGTTGCTCTGTTTAAGATTTTTTTACATTTTTGTTCCAAATAATTTTCAAAAGTGAACGAACCTTCATATAAATTTATTCTAAACAAGGGGTTTGCTGATTCTTGTCCTGGAATGGATGTTTGACCAGGGAACTTTTCTGAGTCAGAGGTTGCTTTGGACAGTATAGCTAAATCCGAGGTTTGCTGTTTAAATACTAAAAATAAGTAATTTTTCATTATCAAGTGACAAATATGCATGCAAGCCTATGAAGGGGTGTTAAAAAGTATCTCTCATCTGGAAAAGTGTATGATTTCATATACATTACTTATAGCCCAATCAGCTTAAATGAGTGGAATTTCCTCATCAGGATTCAGCAATTTCAGTTACTTTTGAACTTTCTAGTGTTTCTAAAAGTTTACCATTGATTGCATTGTTCTTTTGCTTGATCTTGTATTTGTTCCTCTTATTTAGGTAGAAGTTCTCACATTCTTCATTCCTTTTCCCTCTCTTCCTACATCTACACCACTGTATTTTGATGTTTATGCCATGAAAAACATTGCATCAATTGGGCCTGAGCAAATATGTTGCGCCAGACTCTATTATTGCTGTTGCTGTAGCCAGGCAATACAGTTTGTTGTCAGCGCTGGGCACCCGAGCGAAACCAAGAACTTTCCACATCCAAGATGTTCAGGACAGCGTCACCTATCAATGCTGGCAGCTTGTTGATGTCTGCAGCCATGCACACAGTTGTGCTGTGGTCAGTGGCATCATCATCTCTGTGTTTTTACAGCCAGCTTTCTGAAGGCACAGCTATGTTATTGTTTTTTGTTTACGCTTTTGTCTGGCAAGATACAGCTCTGGATTCGCATGGCACCGTGCCTGTGTGATTATATCCTGCAGGTACGATTAGGTTCCTAAATGCCATCTGGCAGTGCGAAGGGGCCAAATTATATCAGAGCATCCAGACAATGAAAAGGGAAAAGGTTTCACAGTAAACTTGCTTCACTTGTTTTTCTGTGCTTTGTAAGCAGACACCAAATAGACTGTCTAACATGAATATTAGCATTATAAATAAGCGCATAGTGAGCTGCTTAGACAGTTGATGTAACCTTTAGGTTAAGATTTTCTCAATTCTGTGAAGATATTCACAATTCAGTGTTGCAGTTACATGGATTTATGCATTTAATTCCTAATTATTTTTGTAAAATACTGCCTGCCTGAAGACCTGAAACCTTCAGTCTCTGCTAAAGCTGGTACGTTAAGATTCATCTAAAACCTGAGCCATGGCATGTGCTTTTTGAAGTCTTTGAACTGAATATAGCTTTAGTTTGAGCTCTGTCTACTTCAGAGGGAAAGGAAACACTTTTCTATTCTGTTCACAGACAGCCTGTGCTGGAGGGCTGCTGCTTCTCTTCTCACAATGACTGCAGCAGCTAATCACGTGTAATCCCTGTGTTACTGCTCACAAAGAAAATCTGTGGGCACTGGAAAAGCGTAAATCGGTGGATATGCACATTTTACATGGCTAGATGCTTGTATTTTATTTTATAAGCCATATCCTTTTGGATCTGCCATTATTCTGCTTTTTATGTGACAGATGTCATTATTTCATTTGTACTGCCTTGCTCTTGTGGGTTCCTAAAACACAACTTGTAAGGCTTGATGAGATATAATGCTTTTTCTTTAATGAGATGCAAATATTTTGAGGGAGCTTTGAGTTTAATTCAATACTGAATTGTTATCAACTTTTCAATAATAGAGATGTTATGTGTCTGGGTCTTCCAGACATGTCGGTTTTTTCCCCTTATGGAAATACCATTCCTAGATATGTCTTTACTGGGCTGCCAAACATCTGGAAACCTTGGACAAATAGCCATTGCAAAGGCATTGGCTGATTTTTCTATTGCAGTGAATCAAGACATCGGGGTTTGTCAGAGTTGCTGTGTATGAGTTATGCAATGCGTGTTTCCACCTTAATATCCAGCATTTGCCAGACAGAATTGTGAGTCCTGTTGAGTGTTTTTGTTTTGTGCTTCTAAGCAAATGTGGGTACTATTTTTCAACATTTTCAGATGAGATTGCCTGTTTCCATAATTGTATTCCAAACAGGGCAGGTCACATTTTTTTTCCTGATTAAATCCTTCTATCCTCTTCTTTTTAAAGGAGTTAAAAGTTGATGGCTTTTCTGTCCTACAAGCACTCTGATGCCCATTCAGGTTTTAAACTGTCACCTCGTCTAATGACAACATCAGGTCAAGCATGTTTCTACTCTATAATTACACCTATAAAACAATCCTTGGAAGGATTTAGAGTATAGCTGAGAGTCTGTTTGAGTCCAAAGTTCCTTTTGCCAAAAGCAGTTTTCACTGAATATGGTTTTTATGTGTGAAATTAAGGCAGAGGTGAAGATTGTTTGAGCTTTAGTCTAAATCATATAGAAGTATTTTTGACAGGAAAATAGAGTATTTGTAAATGACAGAAGAGTTATGTTTGTTCTCTTGAAAGATTTTTAGGGACCTCTTTCAATAAGCTGAGCAATTGCTCAGCTTGTATGTAGAAGTCTTGATGAATAGTTCCCATAATTTTTTCTAAAATAGATAGTTTGTCTCTATCTTTGTCACAGCCAGACTGGATACTGACGTCCTAGCCTGAGTTTAGCAACATCTAAAAGCCATTTACAAATTCTCTTAATTAAGAATAAGCCATCTTTCTTGCTTAATTGCGTCTTATATAGATCTGTGGTCTGTAGGTAATGTAGCTGATAATTCATTTACAGCCTTTGAATCCCCTAGGAAAAGAGGGAGAAATAAGTCTGCTGAGTTCCATTGTAACAGCAACTAAAACCACTGAAAAGAAAATAAAATGAGAAAATAAAATGGCATGTATTTATTTACAATTGGGTCTGTTATTCTGGGTAACAGATGAGGTAGGATAAGGAAGATAAAGCAAACCCACAAATTTAAAACATATGTAAAATAGCTGCAAGTGTATTCTGTACATAATTTATATTTACACATGAAATGAAGATATGGAGTGAGGTCAAAAATGAAAAGGAAAAAGTTTAGAGTCTTTTCTGCATGTATTATAGTTAGTCTGAAACCTGGATAGTTTTTCCATGACTAATTGAAAATGGACTACATTTCACATCTGTTTTGGCTTTACTAAAGTATGCCGACTACTACTCGCACTCGGTGCACAAGTTATTTGTATCTTGTTTAAGTTGTCTTTTACCTGTGACATATTTGTTACGTTCTGCAGATTGGAGTCCATGCCCATGTTCTTTCTCCTTTTCTTTAGCTATAATTTAAAACTAAAATGATTGTTTTAACTTCCGTCTTTTATCCATATTCCTATTTTTGACTACTACAGTTCTAATATCTGTTATAAGATACTAAAACAATTCTTGTTTTTCTATTAAGGCTATCTTTACAGTATAAACATACTGTTTTGAACACAGATAAGGAAATCTGATCATCCTTAATTTGCATTACCAGGTAGATCATGCAAGTTGGTTTTATTAATTTATTCCCATCTGTTTAAAATTACTCATTGTCTACTTGTTCTTTAGATACCGAAAATAATGGAAGACTGAAAGGTAGAAGATCTTAAAGAGTTAGACTAAGATGATTCATGTTATATTGTTGACATGATCTAATTTGATTTGTGCTTTTCATATGCTTCAGTCATAGTCACAATAAATTGTGTTGTTATTTGCTGTTCAGACAAGATGTACTGGATTTGTAGTACAAAATTCAAGCTGTTCTCTAGTTACCCTTCAGAATATACAGACTAAAGATGAGATTTAAAAAAAAAAAATGTTCTGGGGATATTTTAGGGTGAATTTCACTTCTGTTTTAGAAAGAGCCTTATGCTTTATATGAAGCTTCAGAATTTGCAGAAAGGGAGTGATCCACACGACCAATTCTGCTGCCTGTGCTAGGGGAAGAGGCATGGTGCCGTGTTTTGTAGTGTGGGTGCTGTCCTTGGGATGGGTTGTGGTGGAGGTGGAGGAATTGTTTAGGGTTTCCCACTGCTGAGTATGATGAAAACTGTAATTGCTCTACCTAAATATTTCTTGCTGAAATGGTTGTTCTTTTGTGTGTATTGAGCATCTTCAGTATTTAACTGTATTTGTGACCCTTCTGAACTTTGATGTAGTTATCTGGTATTCCGTCAAGTTGTGGTAGCTTCTTTGCTAACTGAACATCTTGTGCTAGAAACAGTTCTGTCCCTGCTTGCAAGGAAACATGCCCATGCAGGCATGTACATGTCTGCGACTTCAAGCTAACTCTGTGTGGAAATGTGAAGGAGCCGTCTAAATTAATCAGCTCTCAGTAACTGTTATATCTCAGACGTAAAATGTTTCTGAAAAGGTCTGGAGGAAGGAGGTGGGGAGAGATTCAAACACTAATTGCCTTTGCTATGTCTTTAAGTAAGGTGCAAAATAGCATCTGTACTCCAAATCTTCTTCAAAGGATAGAGGACTACTGCAGTTCACCGCTTTTTTACACTTAGAAAAGAAAAAAAGGAATTTCAGTTTAGAAGCAAAAATCAGGAGAAGGTGGGTGTTCTCTTGTTTTGATCTTCTGTTCTCCTGTGCTCTCACACTGAGCACAGCCAGACCCACTATGTCCAGAACCATGTCCTTTCTCTACAGAATCTCACCATCCTGGGCAGGGCTTGGGAGTGCTTAAACTTGAGGGAGGACAGATGCCTTTCCCATGAACACCACCTGAACAGTCTGGCTGTATCGCAGGCTGAAATCGGCAGTAGGAGATGTAGGGACGTGGCGTGACTCTGCTGGTGAATGAAATGCCCAGTTCGGTACTCCCAGAAATACATCAGTGCCCCTCTCATTTTGGGTGAAAAGAGCCTTGTGCTCATTTGCCTCTCCTCTCATAAAGCTCTGGCACAGGCCCATCCCCTTCCTGTTGTAGCTATGCTGTCCCTCGTCACTGCTGGGATCTCTGAAGTGGTCTGTGAATGTTTACCTCTACAATTCAGACCTTTGTTCAAAATACACAGTGAAGAAAAGATGGGGAATGCAGGCAGGTTTCAGCATCTGTCTGTGTGTGTGTAAAATATTAGGAACTCTAAGATATAAACAGCTGTGCCATAGTTCAATTTTCTACAAAACACAGAAATTGCTGATCATGCATCTCAAAGAAAGCTATATTCAACGTCTGCATAGATCAGATCAACAGAAATAATTAAAAAAAATCTCTCAAAACTGTAGTTCTTTATTTTAACTCTTGATGCCAGGCTGTGGCTTTGATTTTAATCATCACTGGAATTATTAATGTGCCTTTGTTATGGTGCATGTAGAGCCTAGATGATACCTTATATGAGGGCAGCCCTGCTTTTTTTTTTTAACAGTGATTTTGGCAGTATGTTTTAATTCTGTCCCAGATAAGGAATGCTATAGAAAATCATTCATTTCCTTGACTGGCTACCAGCAAATCACAACACTGGCGTTTGATCTTACAGACATAAAATCTCTTTTAATATAAATTTGAAATCCATAGAAATTAGTGTTCTGCACACTGCTTAATCCATATGATCTCGGGTAAAGACTGTACAGCTGCTATTTTCGGATTCTAGAAGTAAATCTAGACAGCTTAACATCTCTGAATTTGGGAAGTGCTACCTAAACAATTTTAGATTGGAAAGTTTTACATTGGAAAGCTGGCATGTTTCAAGAAAATTAAGATTTTTATTGGGCAATCTCTACATTTATTAACTACTCTTCTGTTACTACAGCCACCGTCTAACTCACATGCAGATCTCACTTCTGAAAGATTCACTCACAAAGCCAGAAGAGTGTGAGCTGACGACGTTATTAATCTTTAGAAATGTAAGAAGTGTTTTCCACTTTTATTTAAAAATAACCCTTTATGTTTACATAACAAATTGTGCATAGGGTCAGGAGTTATTTCTAAATGAAGCTTTTTTTAAGTTTATGTTGGGTGGGCCTTTCTAATGTTGCCTCAGTGGAGAGAAACAGAAATCAATCTGTACGGGTGGGTGTGTGTCCAGCCGTACACCCTACATAAACAGAAAAAAAATATTTCTCTGTAAGGCAATATGGTTTCACCCAAGAGGCTTTCTCCCATCCAGCGGTAAATTTAGATGTCCAGAGATACAGCTGAAGCTGACTACTCCGCTGTTTGGGAAGTTCAGACCATTTGGCAACTTAGACAACATCACATCAGTGCAACAGTCAATGCAAATGTGTTTTGATTCAGCCAACTCCGTATGCAGTACAGACACTAGCACTTCAATATGATTTCTCTCTAGCTAAAATTGCTCTGACTTATGAGAATGGAGCAATTTATTCTTTTATTTTCTTGAGGGATCCTTCCTCACTGAGATTAGATGCTCAGGAAAATTGATTTTTAGTTCTCTTAATAATGCAGGGAACAGTTTTGTGGAAAGACAAGGTTATTCACAGTCGTGGAACTAGTCAGGACGAATTCCAGCATGGAAACTGGACCACAAAGCCAGCTGAAATAGCACAAGAGAAAATGCAAGTGACAGCTGGAAGAAATCCAGGAGGCAGAGTCAACAGCTGTCTTCAGTTGTCCCACTACTACATTTCATCCATGTTTCAGAGTGAGACTTGTGATTTTTGCTGGTGTCTCCTAGTTTAAGAGAAAATGACTATTTGTAGGAACGCTATAGCTGGATGTCTTTAGTTCCTAGTGAAAGCCATAGAGGGAGAGTAGATTTTTTGATGATGTAGGCTTTTGATGATGTCTCACCACATTCTTGTGTGAGGGTGTTTGGTCTAGTGGATGAAAAAGTGATTTGGATCATTGAGTCCAGAGAGCAAGGTTAATGGTCATACTTTGTCTGGAGGCCAGTAGCAAGTAGGGTACTACAGGGGTCTGTTCTCGTTGTGTTCAGTATCTTCATCAGTGACTTGTAGGAGGAAATTAAGTACTTGCTCTTAAGGTTTGCACCAAATTAGTGAGGGGACCAGTCAATAGGATAGAGCTCCAATCCAGGGGGACCTAAACAGGCTGGAGGGATGGGCCAACAAGAGCTTTATGAAATTAATCAAAGACAAATGCAAAGTCTTGCTCCTGGGGAAGGAACAACTCACAGCAAAGATGTAGGCTGAGGACTGCCTGTCTGGGGAGCAGCTCTGGGGAAAAAACACTGGGACTGTGGTAGGTAACAAGGTGAGCATGGGCCAGCAGTATCTGCAGGCAACAAAGGTGGCCAATGAGCTCCTCAGGTGAGTTAAAAGGCACATAACCTAGACTGAGTGAAATGATTATCCTCTTTACTCAGCACTCCTTATATCCCATCTAAATTACTGCTTCTGGTTTTGGGCCCAACTGTACAGGAAAGGTATAAATTGTAGTGAGCTCAGCAGAGGGCTACCATCATGGTCAGTGCTGAACCTCTTACCCTGTGACGAGAGGCCAAGGGGCCGGGGCTTGTTCAGTCTGGAGGAGGGATGGCTTTGGGAGGACTTAACAGTAGTCCCTCAGCACCTACCAAGAGGTCATCAAGGAGATGGAACCACGTACTTTATCTCCTGTTTTCCCACAATGTTCAACAGGCGTAAATTGAGAAAAGAGAAGTGCTGATGCAAGGAAAAGCTTTTTCTCCATAAGGAACAGTGCAAGTACTGGAAGAGATGGCAAGCTGTGTAGGCAGTCCTTGGAGATTTTCAGACCCATTTGGGAACAGCCCTGAGCAACCTGATCTGAGCAGTCCCTGCTTGGAGAAGGAGATTGAACTAGAGCTCTCTTGAAGTCTCTTCCACCCTGAATTATTCTCTGATTATCCAGAGGGGACACTTTATGGAACAAATGGAACAGCTGTGTTCTGTTCTCACCATTTGAGGGGGGAAAAAAAAAAAAAGAAAACAAAAACTCCAACCAAAATACCCCCACAAAAATCCCCTATGGAAAGGCAGGGGTATGAATAGACCTATACATCCACAAAACAGAATGAAGAGCCCATTACCCCTCAAGGATAGTTCTGCATCCTGTTGCCAGCCATGCAAAATGAGAAACATGCATAAAGAGCTCTGTTTGCAGCATCTGAAGAAATTCTTAACAGAGGCTTCTCCCTCACCCCACTTTTCCACAAGCCATATCCCTTGCTCTGCATGGAGGGTTTGGGTTTTTTTCCTTTGGTTTGGACTCTTGTTTTTGTTTGGTTTTTTTTTTAACTTTGATCACTACCACTTGATCTGACAAGAGCTCCCTCAGGGTCTTTTCCAGGACCATGATAATGTATTAATGTCAGCCCTACTGAAGAAGGAAATTAATGTATGTGTATGTATATATTTCCTGACTGGGGCTCTGCAAGGGGGGGAACAACAGGATGTAGTTACTGCAGAGTCCTGCATCAGTGAAGAAAACAGACACAGAGTGCCAGAGAAGTCAGTCACAGGCACTAAGGATGCATGTTCAGTCTCATCTCAACGCAAAAGAATGTTAAATGAAGATGACCATAAGAAAAGACAAGCGATGCTACATAAACTAAGATCCAGCTCTTTTGGGAAATGCTGATCTTGTATGCAGTCACGTGTTACGGAACCAGAGTTCCCATGCAGCCCTCCCTGGTCTTCCTGCTACCCCTTGTGCAGCTTAAAGCGTTGCATCTATTGGCAAGGTCAGGGTCCCATCATCTGTACTTGTGGACTGGTAAATGCAAACCTGGGAGATCCATTTATTAGTGAATGAGGAAAAGTAATTTGTCTGTCAGCAGCTAGCTGCGCATAGTGCAGGTGGGGTGATAAAGGTGATAATGAGCTTTCATTGCAGGGGCAGAGTACCAGTTAAAGAGAGAGCAATGTGTGCAGTGGTTTCTGCAATGGGGAACATTCATTTTTAAGAGTTGTATCTTTGTCCTGGAGATGACAGTTAAGAGACATAGGCATTAGTGATGTGGAAGGGGTATGATCAGACTTCTCAAATTAGAAATAAAAAAAAAAACAACCAAGCACTTGTTGCTTGGATAGAACGAAATTCCTCATTGTGATGCTTCATTCATCATCTATTTGATGAACACAAGTACCTACACATTGGATTGCAATGCAATCTGCACCTGGAATTTTCTTCATTTCATCGTAAGTCATTTTTAGAGTTTCTTGCCATATGGCCACGACAATAGAATACCCTGTGGCTTTCTCCAGCTATCAGCACTGAAAATACAAACTGATGGATGGTCTCTTTTGATGCTGCTTTCAGGCTCTTCCTATTGCCATATACATTTTCTGACTATGTAGATTTTCCAGCAATCTACAGCAGCATATAGAAGATAGAGGGAATGCAAATCATGCTTTCAGGTATTTTCACATTGCTGGGGAGAGCTGCTATTGCCAAATCCATTCAAAACGAAGTGACTGCAGCTTCACACACTCTAAAAAGAAATTAACCAGTGAGATATACTTTTTTCTTGACTTGAAGTAGTGTCTGACTTCCCTCAGGAAAGTTGTCAGTGTGAAAGCCAAAATGGTCATATTTTTACAGTACAGTATTAAAATGACCAAGCAAGAAGTACAGTGCTATCTGCTAAATATTTCTGTATTATCTACCCCAGTTCCAGTTTTCCAGTCTCCCAGAGAACAACCTTTCAACCCGTATTATTATTCTCCCTGCCTTATTCCAGTGACAGATGTGGTGACACTATTTATCTATTGCAACTGCTCTCTGATAGCACCAACCCCAGTCAGATGAGATTGTACAACTGGGAATTTTTCCCAGGCTAGGTCCAATGTTATGCCCTCAGTTCAAGAAAGTAGATCCTGCCATAGTCACTTCCCAAGATAAATTTAATGCATATTTTTCTTAGGCGTGAATCCTCTCTCTAGAAGTATTGTCAATATCAAAGTGAAAAGGTCATGTCTCCTGAATGAGATCCTACCAACTGGTTCTTAGTCACTTCCATAAATCCATCAAAATCTCATGTAGGTCCCCTGATACTGACCCATATGCATTGTTTGTGGCAGACACCCTTTCTTTTCCTTCCTACTGGCATTTTGGATATCTCATTTGGACTCTAATTTTATCTTCCATCTGAGAAATGCACAGCTATTCAAGTCCCGTTGTAACAGTTCACTAGGCAGTAGACTGGTGAATGGTGCGTTGTATCTGAATTTATCTCTTTGAGTAAAGCCCTCTGATATGTCCAACTCCTGTATTAAGAATTGATACCCAAGTAATTAGTTTGTTTTGTTAGGCAAATTAGGTTTGTATACTGCAGCAGGAGAGAATTCTCTGAAATGGATTACTATGAACTTTTTAGCCTGGAAAAGAGGCGTCTGAGGGGGGACCTTATCAACACTTATAAATACTTGAAGGGTGGGTGTCAGGAGGATGGGGCCAGGCTCTTTTCGGTAGTGCCCAGTGATAGGACAAGGGGTAATGGGCACAAACTTGAGTATAGGAAGTTCCACCTAAACATGAGGAGGAACTTCTTTACCTTGAGGGTGGCAAAGCACTGGAACAGGCTGCCCAGGGAGGTGGTGGAGTCTCCGTCTCTGGAGACATTCAAAACCCGCCTGGACACGTTCCTGTGTAACCTGCTCTAAGGTGGCCCTGCTCTGGCAGGGGGGTTGGACTAGATGATCTCCAGAGGGCCCTTCCAACCCGATGATTCTATGATTCTAGGAACTAAAAACGTCAGTGTTTTCCAAACAATGATAAAAAATCTTTCACCTGAAAGAATCTTTGTATACATCAAGTCATTCCTATTTGCCATTGACAGACTGATTGCTGTCCCCAAGCCTCAAGGAGACCAATTGGTCCTCTGCAATTTATACCTGGAGTTTGTAACTTGAGGAAAGAAATTTCAGGTATTCACATATAAACACTGCCATTTTGTCTGTATGTAAGCCTCAAAAATCTCTGGTTTGTTAAAAAAAGCCAACCTCTCAAAACAAACTAAGGGGTTTTTTTTAATGCTTTTCCTTTTTTAAAAAATTATGAGTATTTTTTGTGTTTTTTGGGTTGCTGTGGTATTTGCCTTACAAATACATCATTATCCACAAGCCCTTAATCAGAACATGAAAGGATCATTTTATCTCCTGTACTGCTTTTTGTGCTGTATTTCCCAAGGCTTCTATTGACTTCATTTTTTTCTAAATGTAAATAACTTAAAAGGATTTAATTTTAGTTGTTACAAAGCTATTACCTTTAGTTTAAAACGTTTTAATTGTTATTTTTCTTGAATGCTATATTGGAATTTCTTCTAGTAGTTCATGATGTTTCTATGTTTTAAATTAATTATGTATGCTTAAAAATATTAATCTGTCTTTACTAGGTTGGGTTTTTTTTAAAAATATATTATTAGGGTTATACTAGGACTGTGTGAAGATTCCCAAATTGTCAGCTACGTTTTGATGAAAATTTTAACAGATGTGTTTCAGATGTACTGATTTTTTTCATTATAGCCTTCCACAAACACTCTTGTGAACAAAGTTGTTGATAATAATGGTAATTACCAATAAGCAGTCTGAGCACAAAGGCTATGAACATACATTTAGTGATGTGGGGATATGGTTTTTTAAATTATTTTTTGAAAATATATCAATTTTCATGGACCTCTGAGACAACTGGTCATGTCCAGCAGCCATATGGAAAAGCATATACTGCCTGAATAGCAGGGTAATTTTTTTATAACTACCAGTGTAACTGGTTTTAATGGTATGAGTACATTTTAAAGTTGTATGGAAAGCTTTCATCCCTCTGGCACAAGGATCACTTTTCTTAACCACTTTATGTTCCAGTAACTATGGGATGTTTTCAGACGAGTGCTCCCTTTTGCCTTTTCAGTTAGATCTAATTCTCTCAAATTACACTATTGTTCTCCAGAATCCTCATTTCTACAGGGTAAGAAAGCATGGTCTTCATGTAGGACACCAGAGAGTTTTAAAACTGTTCACTTATGTTTGCATACTCTGAATATGATCAAATACAACCCTACTGTGGTTTTAGGTATTTCAGATTTTTTCTGGGTGATTTACTTCTGAAATAAGATATTCCCCTGCAGTAAGGAATGTAATTGAAATGTGTTCTGTTATATTAAGAAAATGCTTATAGAGCTTGTTTCTTCTCATGTACCCAAATCATCAGTCAACGCCCCTATCTGGTGTTGAGGGAACTGGTGTTCCAGTTGAGACTGGAAGCAACAGTCTGAAGCCACACAGTATGCAAACAGGATGGCTGTCCTGTGCGGACAACCAAGGGAGCAATTACGGCTGGGCTGGTAAAGGGGCAGCAGGAGCAGAGCACATAACGAAGAAGGCCCAGCATCGGCTGCTGCTGCTCGCAGTCAGTGTATCAGCTCTCCACAGAGTTTGTGCCACTGACCGCTGGGGTGGAGGGACCGGGCAGCCTGAGTTTGCACCCACGGGCTGGGCTGTGCTCTGCTGCCCCAGGTAGAAGGATGGTTATCTGCAGGACAAGAGGGATAGCACCAATTGCTGAAAGCTCTCACATCTGAGATTGCCACAAGTGTACATGCTTCTTTTGATAACCACTCAGTCAGTATAATCCTTGACACACATTCAGCCTTTTTGGATGAGACACCAGGGACAGGCAAACTCCAGTCTAGAGCTACAGATACTTGGGGCTGTGGCCAAAGCCAATGAAACCTGCAATCTCTAGTAGATGACTGAGGTAGGAGGAAAGCACCTGAAGTGAGAGAGAAGCAAATGACCCAGTCCTCTCATCCCCCCAGTACTAAGGTTTTCACCAGTGTAGAAGACTTATTTTTGTTGGAGCGTTTTGTCTCACTTTGCGAGCCACTTCCATTCTCCTGTGTTTAGAGGCTTTGAGAATATCAGTGGGGCTCACTGTTGCTTCAAAGACAGCATCTTAAGGCAAAATGGCACCTTACTGTTTCAGAAGAGCAAGCTACTGCGCTATCTGTAACTACTGTTTCCTGCTTAAATGCAATTCGTCTCATTTTGAAATGACCCCATGTCTCCATAGAACTATCTATCTCCTTGACAAGAAACAAATGCATACCACATGTGGGATTTATGGATTCTTACAGAGCAGGACCACATCCCTCAGACAAACAACCCTCACTGAATATAAGCAAGAAAAGGCTGCAAATTCAACCTTCTCTTCATCTTGTAACTGCATTCGTCTTCTGCTAAGTATACTGTATCACTGAGAAACTGTAAGAGCTTAAATAGGCTTGCAGCTGACCTCTTGATCCTGTAGAGGTGCTTTTATTTTCACCATAATTTTTATCCTTGATTATGAAAGTGAAATGTAGATATAGGAAAAATCTCAAAACTTTTAGGAAACCTCTGGGATGCAGAGCATTAGTGCCTATATTCGCTCCTATATTAGAACTGTCCATGAGGTTTAAGTAAAGCATGAGAATAAGTGTGAGGTTTAATATATTACGTTATCTGAACATGGGATTTTCAGAAGTGCTTGCATTGGTGTAAACTTTGATCCTGTCAAAATACAAGCTATGAATTAAAAAACTGTCCATGTTACTCAGTATTATGTAACCTTTTAAACTGCAGGGGAAAAAAAGCACAGAGGGTAAAATTCAACAAAGTTTGCATTAGGAAAAAAGAGAGATGCTTGTTCCTTGCCCCAGTTCTAGCCAGTTTCTGTCAAGGGAGCAACAGTTCTGCAGAAAGTAGGGTATGTTCCTGCTAGGTTTTAAACCCATTCGAATCTGACAAAAAACTTGTATTAATACAAATGTGTTTCCCACTATGCTACCCCAAAGATTAAAAACTAGTTGTCACTCAACTGTGGTTCTTTCTCTGCTGCTTTTGGGTAGACGCTTAGAGCATCTTTGGAGGTGTACACTGCCATTATCCTAAAATAAATTTTGGGGGATCTGGATGCTTGCAAATGTGTTGCAGTTTTAGGAACTGTTGAGAAAGTGAGAACTGAATGTTCTTTGGTCTCAAATGAAGAATGTTTTGTTTTCAACAAGATGGCTTGAAATCAGCCCTGATTCAAGCCCTCTTGAGGTAAAATGCAAAAAAACCCCTCACCTGGTGGCTGGTTGTTTGGTTGTTGGGGTTTTTTAAGGACATCAAAACAGATAATCACTCTAAAATATTTGATAAAGATCTGGAGAAATGGAAGAAAATAACCTTTATGAGTCCACAGTATTCTAAGATCATCTAAAGATGGCACTTTAGGCATTGTTTTTGTTTCAAAGGAGCATGAGAAGACAATGTTAAGTCCATCTAATCTATGCTAATTATGGGAGGACAGACAGTACCTGATTCGATGTAAACCCAGCTAGTTAAAAGCTGTGACTCCAGATTGAGTTTTTATGAGTGTCAGTGGCTGTATCAAAAAGAGAATTTGGAGAATACACAGACACAAATCTGGTTTTGGGGATGCTCGTCCTCTCCCCTCCTCCTGTAAATGAAGTCTGACCACTGTGTGTCACTATTTTGTTCTTTCACAGTGCAATTTTTGTTCAAAGAAACAAAATTATTCATGAAAATTTAGCTGAAACAGATTGGCAGCAAATTCAGTCAGAATACCCTTGAGTGGCAGTTGATTAATGAATTTCATTCATAGCTATACCATCATTTTCTAGCCAACTGTGCTCTTTAAATAGAGGTTTTTTAAAAATAAAATCTTTAATGAAGATTTATGAACACAGTTCCTAAATTGTTTGGTAACAATTTATGAGCAGCACAAAATGCAGTATTAAAATGCTTCCTTGTGTAAATAAATATACTTCTCTTTGTTTAGGAATAAGATTCCTATCAGTGTTTTTTCTCTCAAAGTAAGTGTTTAGATAATTTATTTCAGGCAGGCTGTCTGGATTTGAGAGATAGCAGCTGTATGACAATTTCTCAAAAGTGTGATAGAAGTTCTGTCCTAGCTGGGACGTTTGCTTTGGGAATAAGTTTTGGGAGGTCACTATGAAGAGGGATTTTATAAATCATGTGTGAGTAACTGTGGTTTTGATGAAACTCTGGTAAATATTTGGACATGCTTGGTGATTCAGTAAAATCATTTATGTGAGAAAATCATATATTTGTGCAAATAGAGAGGAAAGAAAAAGGTATGCTTTACCACTGGTCATATACTGGGGGAGAAAAAGCATGAAAACTGTACAGGTTGGTAGCTAATTTAAGACGACTGGTTTCAGAGCAGTAAATCTGAATACTGTGTCTCTAAAAGATCAGAATATAATAATTTTTATGATTTTTCGTATAAATACTGAGATGAAGGTACCTTCAATTTTATGAAGGGAGTGAAGTGTAGAATGTAGTTCTGCACTGAGAGATTGTTACATTGAGGCAGAAACAGGGAACTCCACAGCTTTATTTTAATTTTTCTTGCTTGTTTACAGAATGTTGCTTATGTTCTGCATTAGAATTCAGCTCATATCATCTGCCTTTCTGAGTGGCTTTTGTTTAATCATTAAATACACAGAAGAACAGCAACCAACTATTATAATTTGCCTGGGGTAGGAGTCTGCAATGAAGAGTGTTTAGAGCCAAAAACTCTGTCTCCACTGACATCCTGGGAATTGAAATTTAGGCTAGAAATTGCCACTGATCACAAGGTCAAGTAATAGAGATTACTTATCTGAAATGTAGTCCGTAAATCTCCTTAGCTCCCTAGCCAGCTTTGAAACCAAAATAATGTAATTTTCAGTTCTAAATCTGAAGAAAAAGATTTCCTGCAACTCTGCAGATAAAAATTTTGGATGAGGAGAAAAGAGCAGCTGCAGCTAAGCAATGCTTAATAAACCCAACAAGTCCTGATTAGATGGAAAATCATCTTTGGATATACAGATGTATATATACACAGCTCAACTTGATAGCAATGTTTAGGAAACTGGATACTGGGGAAAGGTGGGAAGTGTGTTTATCACTGACTACCTGGTCACGTTTCTGGTCCCCCACCCCCTGCCTCAGCCTCTCAAGATATAGCCAATAAAACTTATTTCTCCTTCTCCCACACCCTACGCTTATCAACTTCCACACCTTATACTATCTAGAAGCTTATTATTTAATGACATTATATAAAGACTGTAATAGTGCATCAAAATCAGGCTGTTCTTCATCAACATTCTAACTGTTCTACAGCGCTGGACGTAGCAGGTGATGGTTGTATCCATTGAGTCTTACTCATTTTGTGACAGCTCCTTGTTCTCTTATTCTTTTTAATATGGCTTATCACTCAAGCATTTTCCTTGTTTCTTGAGACTCTCATGAATTTATCTGTATTTTCTAGAATGCTGATGTTACTATGGGACAGGAATTCTCAATCCAGTCTCTTGAGGTTGTTTTAAGAGTGGTAATCTGTAATGGGAGGAAAAACAATTCCATGCACACATTATGGTATACCAGACCCATGAGAGGCAGATCTGCTTGCTGGTATAGCATTGGCTGTAAAGTTAGGTCAGGACTGCACTCTCAACTTCAAATACCTGTCTTTGGATTTGTGCCTCTATTATCATCCCTAAGCACCTGAAAAGGGAATTCAGTATATAATCATGCAGATTTGTAATTTTAAAGATGTGCTATATGTTCAGGTTTCGAGTACTTTCATGATAGGCCCTTCAAAAATTCTTTATATAATCATATCATAATTTTCTGTAGAGACAGAAGGCAAGTTACACTACTATGCTTATTTAAGCTATAAGACATACCATATATTGATCACTGGTAGTTTCAGTGGATGGCATTCTTGTTCTTTCAGGCTGTTTTAGATGAAAAAGGGAGCTGCTGTACTCAGCATCCATGAAAATAGGAACAGTTTCAAATTATCTGCTGACATGTTGAAAGTGAGTAAAAGAGCAGGTCTCCAGGCACCACGAGGTTAAAGGGGAGTCAAATCAATGGTGGAGGAAGGTAGAAAGTTTAAATGTGAACATAGATTTTTTTTTTTCTTAACAGATTGACTTAAAATAAATATTGCAGATTCTAAATCATGCATGGAATAAATAAGATGAAAACCAACAGAGATCATAAGTTCATGACTCTATCAAAATTTAATTTTTTAATATCAGTCCAAGTGTATTCTGGTTGTGTCTGTCCCTTTAAATAGAAGAGATGTTATTAGGGCAGTCTGACCTTCTAAGAAGGGAAAGCAAGTGCACAAAGGGTTTTGGCAATAACACCAACAGTGTATTTTGCTGCAATACAGAATACTATCTGTTACAGCCTAGGTAGATGTTGTATGTTCCTTTTGGCTATTTGGGCTTCATCATGTGAAGGTAACCTTAAGTTCAGATGGAAAGCAAAATTGAAACACGTGGTTTTTTTCACCTTGTGAATTGCATCTAATGCACCCTACTGTTGAACTCAGGAGTGTGGTTTCCTAACGTCATTATAATCTTGCCAGTGTTGTTTGTAAATGCATAAGTCCTTTGGGCTTTGCTCAGTGACGTCTTCTGACTCACTTTTAGTATGAGATCAGGTAGTAATCATTTTAGTTGGTTTTTATTCCACCTTCGTAGAAAGTCACAAATCCATTCATTAGCTAAACTAAACACTGAAAAGATACCATATACAAAAGGCGAAAATACCATTTGCTCGGTGGTAATTACTAGTGTTCATTTTCTCACTTAAGTGATAGGGCACATCACACTGTTGCCATAGCAACCCCGATTCTGTCCCATTAACTGCCTAATGTGAATTTATGAATGTAAGTTCCAACGTGTGGAAAGCGTCTCAAAATAGGGAGTGATTCATCATTTACAACACAGACAGCTGAGTTGCAGGTTAAGTCAGGGCTGTCTGATTTGGTTTTCAATGTTAAAGTGGTATGCTGTGATGTAGGTAACCAATTAAAATGAACTAATTTGATATTTAGTGAGATTTAAAATGGTAGTTGAATAGCTGTTTTAGTTTTTGAAATGTTCTGTCCTGCATTACAAAATTAATTTTATTGTATTTTTTTAATTAATACTGGGGAAGATACTTTCTCTTCCGCAATGATTTTATTGAGATTTGAGACATTTCAAAGGTGAAACCCATTTCAATTTAGGTGGCTAATACTGAATACATTCCTGGATCCAGCGCTGCAATGGATTTATTCCCATACTTTAATTAGTATTTCTCCTTGTTTACACCTCAAGAAAACAAGCCTGTGAGTGAGGAACTTGAAAGAGATCTGCTTTCAAATCCTGGCTCTCCCATAGACTTCCTGTGTGATCTGGGGGTAAATTTTTAAGTCTGTTTCTGTGCATAGTTTTCTCCTGTATAATAAGGAGGAAAAAACCTACAAAACCTAGGAAAAGGCCTTCCTGTTCTTTCTCCTGTGTGTCATTGCTATTTAGGCTCCATTCCTGTGCCTACTTGCAATTTTCACGCTTGTGATGAGACTTAATAAAAGTATCAGCAGTTGCAGGAGTAGTCTGCTATCTAAAATAGAAAATATTTCTCTACTTCCAGCCTGTCTGCTCAGCGCCCAACGTTCTGCAGCCTCACCATTCATTAGCTGGGTTCAGTTCTGAGGGTTATTAGTATCGAATGCAGAAAAATTGCATTAGGGAAATGGTATCATGAATACAACGCCAATCATTTAGAGGTGGAATGAAGGTAGCTCATGCAATTTTGTTTTGCATCTGTGCATCTGCATGATGGTACAGTCCTTTATTACATGATTATATACTATTTTTAGCAAGTTTGGAGTTAAAGATGTGCTTTAAGTCTTTCTCAGAAAAGCATGTTAGCCTATTCATTGGCAACTATAAAGGCATAAGGATAAGTGTTTAAACTTACTGGGAATAAAAGAAATACACTTCCTTTTATGTTGGCTACCTTTCAGAATTACATTTGTACTACAGGAATATATGCTCAATCTTTTTTGAATAGCACAGAAGCGGAGTCAGACTCCAAACTTCATTTTCACACCTTGCTTTTCTGTGTATTGTGACATTGTACTGAATCATTCAGTTCCACAGGAAGATTTCTGCTTTATTGTAGTTGAGAAGTTTGCCTTTCAGGGTTGTTCTGTATGGAAGTGAAAGATACATTATCTCTGCTGCCATGTCACTAATACATTCGGCCAAACACAACTCGATCCCTTACTCTTGCCATTTTTCATGACCAATTTCCATTGTAACTGTGCTGCTCCTGTATGAACCTGCTCAGCTCTTCCCAACACTGCCGGATACTGGTAACATTGTCTAGCGAGGATGATTCCTGTTTCACCACAGCATTACTAGTCTTCCAGCCAGAAAGGTCAAATTTTGCTTATAAATCCTTAAACATAAACTTTGTTTTGAAGTTAGCAGTGCCAATATCAGGAATGAAGGATTAAAGATGCTTTGGGAGCTGATGCTGTCATGTGGTTTCATAAATAGTTGTAGTCCCCGTTAAAGAAAAACAAAACACATCCAAAACCCAAACTGACCCTTTTAAATCAATCTGAAGTGTTTACATGGAAAATAAACACACAACCAATATAATCATTAAAATTCTGATATGAAACATCCTTGTAAATTAGTAAGATCCTAGCACTGGCGGATTTTTATCAGAACAAATGTCTACCCTGTAAATCTATCTTAACAAATGTAAGAGAGGTAATTGCAACTACAAAATTTAATCTGCTTATTTTTAAAAATAAACAGGGGTGAAATAGGCTGGGGACAACTGTTGGCTGATGTCTAGCTCCATGCAGAAAGGAATCTGGAAGAGAAGAAAATCTATCTTTCTAGTGTTAACCTCTTCCACCGAAACTTGAGTATGTGCACTCTGTGTATTTTGAAAAAATACCAACTCCGATCTCCAGCTGATATGGTAATTATTTTTCTATCTTGAAAGATAACTGTCTGTGGGTCCTTTGTTCATTCAAGTGTGAACCTGTAAATTGAAAAACAACATTTCTCTTTAACGAATCGTTTGGCAGAGGAAGAGAAAAAAGCAAAAGTACTTGAAAACAATAGTAACAATAAACTATTAGGAAAACCACCAACCTGGTTCACTTTGCGGGTTGACTGATGGCAGATGCTTTGGGCTTACAAATACTTTCCAAGTGTGGGATACTGTGTTCTAGGGTGGTCTGATAACTGACACTTTTACAGTGCTTATAGATGGCAGGCAACACTTCAAGGAGTAGTAAGTTAAAAGAAAACTGAAATTTCATAGACGCTGTAGCTACATATGGATCTGGTTTGGATTTTGGTCAAAAGTTTAAAGTTGATGAAGAGGATTTATTTTTAATTCTGAAAAATTCAAAATGAAGCATTTAGCTTCAAAAATGTCAGAATAGTTCATACTAGTTTACTTTTAACATGGGTCTTAAAGTTGGTTTTGGAAGCACAGGTCTGCTAACAGAATTAAGAGAATTGATTAGTTCCAAGTTATCCTAGAAGTAAACCCTCCCAGTTTTTGCATTTTCAATTATGCAGCAAAATAACTGTAGATACATACCCATTTTGAAGAAATCCCAGCTGAAATCAGTTTACAGATCCA
>VXBO01010954.1:929311-958312 GCA_013400135.1 Rhinoptilus africanus | reverse complement strand
TTTTTAATCTCTAGTTTACTGGTTCAACCACTGAATGAAAACAGGATCTGTATTTTGCTTTGCCCTTTATGTCAACGTCCTGAATCATCCACAGCTTTGATGTAGGTGTTCCTAGACCTTATACAGCGAATGCCTAAAGGACAGGAAAAAAAGGCAAGTTTTAATAGAATATAAAAAAGAAAAGTGAGTATGAAAAAACACACCCAAAAAACAACCCCAAACCAAAAATCTTGGTCATTTTGTTGTTCTAGGGTTCATCTTCCAAACTTATTTTCAGTTTACTTTGTGCCTTTTTGAAATTTAGCAAACTCAGACCAGTTTTCCATGGGTACAAGAACTTTTTTCCCCATCTCTGAAGCGCCCACCTGGCTGTTCGTGGCAGCTCTGACTCTTGCAACTTCTCACTTCAGAAGTGATATTTTTTGGTGTTTATGCTTCTTTAAGAAATACATACCTTGGGATATGTCACAAGTAACCAATTTTCACCAATCACAAACAAATTATTATCTCAAATATACAATTTACAAACATATATACAATTTCCATCTGTCATGTCATCTTACACCTCCTGATCAGCTTTGGGGCATATATACTGGGCAGCATAGACAGAAAGGATTTCTGAAGGATTTGTTCCCAGGAGATACAAGGGGTGGGAGGATTGCTTGAGAATAGAAGCAATTACGGCAAGTTCAGCTCATTTCAATAGTGGTGTCTTGGGAAGCTTTGTTCAGTTATGTAGAAAAGGTCTCATTTTCTTAAACTCGTGAACCTAGGAATTGCAGCAAGCGCTTTGAAACCACCTCTTGCTGTCAGGATATGCAGTGAAAATGTGTCACTGCTTAAAGGATTAGAAAGTCACATAATCTTAGGTGGCTGTTCAGATTTCCAGATGGTAATTGGGAAGAGATATTTATATCTTTGGAAACTTGTTGCTCAAAAGTAACGATATTACTGGAGCACAAACAGGTATGGCATGTGTAGTCATACCATTTACGTGTGTAGTCATATATGTACGTTTCCTGATATAGGGGATCTATGTTCATCTCTTAACAAAGAAAAAGCAATGAATTCATGTAGATTTACTGGCTTCTTTGAAGTGCAGTATGTTGAAGTTTAGCCCCAGAACACAGATGGACACTCAAAATATTTCCAAAGGTTAACAGAGATATTCAAGGGAACCCCACTATTTATTATACAAAGAAAACGTAGCCCATTAGTGCTAACTGGGTGGCCTTCTGCAATGTGTTGACCTCATAGCTAACATCTTGACTGCAGACAGTTTATAATGCAGCAACACAAGGAGTTGTTGAAAGTATATCAGAGTTGAAAAGGTGAGGGGGGAAGGAAGTGGGGCACGTTGTAAGAATTGCCAGAGAATTTCCTGAATTTCAGTTACTGGAAATTTTTTGGAGTTGGTTGACAAGAACGTCTGCTATGGATATATATGCTTGATTTGGATTTTATTTACTTTTAGAATTGACAGCAGGGAAAAAAAGTTACAAAGTTTACAGACTGGCAAATGAATATGTTGTATTGTGCATTGATACATTGTAAAGAGTGCATTTTCTGCTAAGTTCTGATGTGTGTATATATATGCAATGTGAAAGCTCATGAAAGGTATTGCAGTTGACTAACAAACATTGAGAAAATTATTTATGGCATACAGAAAACTTAACAGGAGATTTCCTATGTGACTTGCATAATTAAGAATTTGAAGCTTGATTTTTGAGGCCTAGAGTTAGTAATAACTTAAACATACTTAAGTCTCAGTTACTTAATACAACCTAAAACATTTTTAAACCTTAAAGATATATTAAATACTCTCTGAGTACCTAAGTACTCTGCTTTTCCATATTGTAATAATTTGCCACTAATTGTTATCAAGTTCATGTTAGACGCACATCAGTTAAAAGAAAAAACATGTTCTTTTTTACATGTGGAAAAAAAAATCTGTATTTACTAATGAATACCACCTAATTAGGGAGCCAGTTACAAATTCATAGGTTGAACTGAGTTTTACACTTGATTCATATCCTGTTCGGCATATGTTTTTCAGAAAAATAATGTTTCACTTGCTGCACATGTTTACTCTTTGACAAAAGATGAGAATTTATAAGTGTTTCTATTTAATGCTGTGATTTAAAATCAATATTTAGTCCTGTATTAAAAAAAAAAAATTAGAGAAAGTAAATGTGGACATGTTTGTTACAAATACTCAATGGTAGAATGATACCTATCACTCATTCCCATTCCATTCTCTTACTGAAATCAAACAAATCCCTTACATTTATAGAATTTTTATGAGGATTATTTTCTTACCCATTCTTCTTCATAACGTAGGCATTTTTTTTCAGTAGGAGCTAAACTAGGTTCTTCCACAAACAAGCACAATAAAAACCTTGACCACTTTTGACGACTGTTCTCATTGTTCAGGGTTTTCAGTGGATTTAGGTCATCTTCAGGAAATGGTAACAATGCCTTTCAAAATGCCAGTTATTTTTCATGAAAATTATTCCAAATTACCTTAATGTCCATCAAGAGCGTTTCCAACTCTCAGCAATTTTAACTGGAGTGTTTCTCTGTAATTTTTTCAATAGCAAATTACTTTTCTCCTACTCTTGAGCAGGGTACTATCTATTGTCCATAAAAATGACTGAAAATACCCTGCAGTTAATTCTAAGCATTGCTTAGAATCCGCTTGCTGGTATGCGGGGAATGAGGAGAGCGAGTGAGTGGAAGCAAGACAGCAAAATACTACAGTGACTGAGGTGGGGAGGTGGGATAAGACAGCAATGAACTGGATGTTTGGTCCAAGTGAAAGATTCAAAAAGCACTTTTCACTTAATCCAGCAAATTACATACCCGAAATGATACTTAAGGACTAATCCTGAAAGTTTTTATATGAAGTAGCAATAATGACAGCCCAACCAATACCTGCTCTGAGGAATGTTAAATCTGAAGCCTAAGACTTGGTGAACATGAGGCTGCAAAGGAGGAAAGCGCCAAGTGATTGGCACCGCAGCTGTGAAACCTCCTCCATCAACCAGCTCTCGTAGTTCTCCCCTGGCCACTTTTATTTACTTGTGTCTGGGGTTAGAGCTGCCTAGTTAAAGGGAATACTCCATTTTAAAACTAAGTTGTTTCTGAGCCCAGTTGACACTAAAGATAATTAGAAGTCATGGAATTGCTTAGGAGGTTATGCTAAAATACTTAGGTGGATCTCAGGCTTGCCGAGAATGGTAACGTATTTCAGCATCAGACTTGTTCTCCAAGGAACGTGGGTTGAAGTTGCGGCCAGGCAAGATGTTGTGTTGGAAAGGGAGTGTATGAATGGGTCATCTCCATCTTCAGTGCTTGCTACAGGGCTGAACAGAGTCAGTTCACAGCTCTTCGCTTGTGTTCATTTCTTCTGAAACTTCTTCTGTAACTCTTTGATGCTAATATGATGCTGTTATGAGAGGTTTGTGTGGCAACGGAAATTCCTTATTTTTCAGGTTCAAATTGAAACTTGAGAGGAGCTTGTACTTTTTAAAAAAATCAGCGTACTAGGAAGTCGCCATGTGTTCTATAGATAACTATCGTTATTGAAAAGATTGTACAGCAATTTTAAATTACAATTAGTAAATAAAAGGTTTTCACAGATAATGGATTTCCTTTGATAAACCAAGAAGAACTTTTGTCTTGCTGCTTTTTCAGCTTTTGCTAAGTTTATTTGACTAGTATATGGTAACATAGACTAAGATCTCCTTAGGGGTTTATTCAGCTAGTGACCATTAATTGAAAAACTCATTTCAGATAATCCCCGTGAAAGAAATTAATCTCTTGGTTTCAATGAAGTCATACATGACTGATTTCATTAAGAAAATATATTTTACATTTATTTTTAAATGTCAAGTTTGGATGCTTATTTTTTTCATTACATATTATGACATTACATTCTTGATACTTTTAAAAGGAATATTATTATTGCTTCTTTAAAATAAAAGCAGAATATAGTTCTTTATGCTGTTGCTGCATCACAAGCTTTGCGAAGACTGTAACTACCCTTGCTTATTTTCTGTTCTCGATCTGTTTTAATCAGTGTAAATTATGTTTTTCCAGTAATAAATATTTAGAATTAAATCTAGAGAGGCATCTTGAAGAACTCCAGCATAGGAAGAGAGTAGGGTACCTAGGAGGCTCCCTCTAAAATCTGTAGGGAGAGCTGGTATCCTGGAGCAGTTCACAGGCATATAATTATTTTGTCAAAATGAGCAGCAGTGCTTTTTGTCTTCTCCTGCCATCTTTTTAAAGGTTTTAAATGCTCTACTAGTATGCTTACTCCAATACTGGATGCATGGATTTAATCTTCAGTGCGGTGTTAGAGGACTGCTCTTTGGTGCCTTGCAAGTGAGGCGTCAGCAAAATTCACTCTTTTGGGATCATGTGTTATATATAAACCACTAGCGTTCTAGTTGCCATGCAATTTTTATATAAAATTGTATGTTTACATATATGTTGTCATATTAAAAGTCCATTGTCAAAATAGCATTATCAAATGATCAGATGTTAGTTACCAAAGATAACAGTTAAAGCTGCTTATTTTTCTAAAATTCATTGCCGAGGCTTCCAAGCACCAGGCTGTGCTCTCTGAGAACCTGCTTGCCCACTCTTTTCCCCAGTGTCCCATATCACCTAAGGCACAGAATGAAATTCCTGCTATTCTTGTGACTTATTCACTGATATTTATCATTACAGCATCTGAACACTTGCCCTTGCAGCCTACCCTCCTAACAGTCCAGTGAGGGGATGGAGTATTTTGTTTGTTTGTGTTTAACATTTTATGGATTAGTACCTGAAGGGTCTAAGTTCAGTATTTGCTAATTTTAGAAGTCCAATTAGAGATGCTATGTCCCTGGTTTTTTTGGGTTTTTTTTCATATTTAGTGTTTTATAGGACTTGTTACATTCAGAGCATAGACCTTATTGTATTCCACTGCAGCTGTGCCAGCTCAGGGCTTCTGCAGACCAGACCTTAGGGTATGCATCCAGAAAAAGAGGAAGATCCAATTAGCTGAAAACATGTGAAGGGTTTGGTTTATCTTACATGACTTTGTGGCACAAAGAGGAATAAAAGCCGGTTCTCCAGACAACCCTGAACTCCTGTAACCATGACACTGTATTTTCTTTTCCTGGAATTCCTTGCTTTATTCTCTACCAGCTTCCAATTTAGTTATCAGGTGACACCAGAGAATGTGAAAAGCAGGTTATCTCAGAACGCATGTATGCTGTGCACTTCACTCTGCATTCTGCAATTTCTATCCTATATTGGTACTTGCTTTTCTTGGATCTCCCACACACTGCAGTCACCATTAATTAGTTTGTATGTAGCATCTTATTAAGATGTGAAAGTACAACCCTTTTTCCCTCACATTCTTCACCAGGTAACCTAAGCCCTGATTTCAATAAAAAGTCAATTTTAACCTCTAGAGTCTTTGTACAAAGCTTCCTCTTTTTTAGAAGGCTGTGTGCCATTTCCTCCTGGGGTGATGTTGTGAGGAAGTAGATCTTGGTAGGACTGATATGGTCCAAAAAGGCTGAGAGCTCAGGAGAATATTTTTGTGTAATATTTGGATCTCTCAAGACATGAGGCTGCTCAGCAAGAATGAGATCTTGGGGATTGTTACCAACAATGTCAAAATTTTTTCTAGTGTGCAAAATCTGATTTACCTCATTGATTTTAAATAGCAGAATTGAGGAAATTTTCACACAGAAAACAAAAAGAGTGACAGCTTTTATATTCATGCTTAAAATTATAAATGCTGTAGAGATCTTTCCCTAAATGAGAAATATTTTTTTTCTAAATGAGAACTCAAATTATTCTAATTGGGGAAAAACAATAGTACCACTTAGTGCGGAAACAAATGAGGAAATTTTCAAGACACAAAGCTTAATTTTGGCAAAAGTACAAACTACTCAAATACAGATTTATTTTTTTTTTTTTAACAAAATTAGTACTCTATGATGCCATTCCCATGGTTTGTGTCAAGCTCAATTTCAGCCACGAAGCCCCATCAGCAAGATTAGGTAAGAATCAAGAATTTATAAAGCCAGTTTGAGTCATTTCAACCACACACTGTATTGGCGTAAATGTTGTGCTGTGCCCTTTGGATCAGAGACGGAAGAATCAATCCACAGACAGGTCCTTAGTGGTGGATGCTGCTGCCTGTACAGAAGCATCTGGATATCAGAATTTCCACCTGAGTTCAAGTATTAGTATGTATCAATGTGGTCACAGGATGTAGGGATGATATGGTTTGACACTGTATGCTGTCAGCATGATTTGTAGATAAAATTATATAGAAACTGTCCTTTTAATTTTATTATGCTCTTAGAGAGAAGGGGCTGAAATAGGAGTGGGCACTATGGTCTCTCTGGAAATACTTTATCTGTATTTATGTTGCAATAGAAGGCAGTTTTCCTTATGTATAAATACATTGTGAGCCCCTGGCAAGGAAGACTTGGACCAGAGGCAAGAGGAAAATTTAATAAAATATTATCAAGTAGATTACTGTTGTCAGTGATACACATCTGACTTACCTAAGGCTTACCTTCAACAACTTCAAGGGTTGTTAAAATGTGAAACTGAAGTAACTTCCCTTTCTCCAGGGATGAACAGATCAAGTGACCGAGATGCTCCTGATTCATAACTGTTTTGGTTATGTGGGGAGTAAGGAAGACGTCTCATTTCCTTCTGCTGCACAAGGTTGTCGCGTTCCCAACTTGCTAGTGCTGAGAAGACAAGATAGGCCCCTAGTCGGTAAACCTAATTAGAGAGCTATGCTGCTCCCCTATCAACTGCAACTGGGAGAGGCAATCTCATTAGTCTGTGGCCTGCTGAATGCAGGCAATGTTTGTGCCTTTTCAAGCTGTAATGCATTTTTGCTGATAACATACTCCTAGCAATTATCCTTTTCTCCATCAATTTTGTGGGTGTCTAGGGCTTTGGAATATTAGTATTTCTTTATGTCTGTCACCATTAAAAACATTTTAAAGAAATATAGCATGCCAGCCTTTTGGCAAATTCATGCTCACTAGCTAAGCTGTCTGTGCTGGCAATACAAATGCTCCTACACTGATAAATACAATGTAGGTGTGTTTTTCAGTGTTAAGGATCGAATTAAAATGTTGTGAACTCCCTCCTACGGTTTATTTTTGTATACCTGACGTAGAAGTGCAGTCTTAGAATAATGGCGCACCGGTGACTGCTATTGAAAATTGTGACATTTATTTATATTTTTGGCTTCAGAAATATCAGGTAGCATACAGTAAAAGTACCTGATTTCTTAAAAAAAACCACTACCACCACCCCAAAAAAAAAAACCCCATGCCAAAAAACCCCACAAAAAAAACCTCCAAACAAACAAAACTAAAAAACAACAACAAAACTCAAAAACTAAAGACCTCAAAAGCCTAGAAAAATCATTGGTTTATACATTTTTCAACTTTCCTTTAGTAGTAACCAGATGTATTTTTTTTAAACTGTACAACATCGTTGACAGAGCAAAAAATACATTCTTGCAAAATGAGGAAAAAGAGAA
This sequence comes from Rhinoptilus africanus, assembly GCA_013400135.1. Classification (NCBI taxonomy): domain Eukaryota; kingdom Metazoa; phylum Chordata; class Aves; order Charadriiformes; family Glareolidae; genus Rhinoptilus; species Rhinoptilus africanus. Next base: position 950,733 of record VXBO01010954.1, on the reverse strand, counting down.
AATTCCTCTTCTACTATTAGCTATGATAAGCTCTTCTCAGTGAAAATATTATAAAGAACTTTTTTCACATGTGAGATGATAAATTCTGTTGTTTCTATTATTTAATTTAGTGTGTTCTTTACTGAAGTGACAGAAACTGGTATTTACAGAGCTAATTCAATTAAATAATAAGTCCTTCTTAGTGGATTAGAGAAATGCAGAAATTTGAGGATTTCAGAGGGGAAAAAAAAGAAAATAAAATGTTATTAGTGTCATAACTAATACATAAACCAAAGGCAATTTTATAACATGATTTTATGTTATTATATGAGCCATACGTAATTTCACTACAAGCAGCAAAAAACATTTTTTTCTTCTGAAGATTGGTTTCATAGTAGCAGTAGTCCTTTTCCTTGAGCTACTGGAGGACCAGCTTTGGTAATAAGGTGCCCCCAGAGATTCCTCCCTTAGAGCGTACAAGGCTGCAGGTATGTTAAATTTGCTTTGGTTTTTCTCCTATAGTGGAAACTAATTAGTAGCTTAAAGCAGTTAGGCACTAAATAGTAAAATTAAAAATGTGAAATTTCAGAATTGATTTTTACCTGCTAATGCTTCCCTCTGATCTGATGATTTGTTTTTAAATAAACACTTTTGAGAAAAACATTTACAATCAAAACATATTTTATGGTTTAAAGTCTTGTTAATTTGGCAGTATTGCTATTGGTTGTTAGTTCTAATGAAAGAAATACTATCACTAGCGGTTCTGTTCTCCTTAATTAAACCTGGTTCTTTTATATAAATAGATTTTTATAGAGACATTAGGTGTATCAGTAGACTTTTTATTGCATGGTGGTGAACAGTCCTCTTAAACCTTGAGTTACTTCAGGTTTATTATATTATTTTTGTACTTAGGTGGAGACATAGCTAACCTAAGCTTAGCTGGGTAAAAGTTAGGTTTCTAGTCTGTGTTTGTTGTCTAACATCTCTGCATGGCAAACACAGAAAGATGGGAACCCTCAGGGGGTGAGTCATTTCACCTCCCTCTTTCCATTAATTACACAAAAAGCTTGAGTATGGATGCTAAATTTTTAGGGGGCTGAAATGTGATAAAATGATGCTGTCATTAGTGCTGAGCTCTCCATATTGATATTTTCTGCTTTTCCTACTCAGCCTGAATAAACAGTGAGTAGAAGTAACACAGTTTGCTTTATCTTTCCAGAACAGGCTGCTTCCCATGATGATTTCAGGGCAGTCAAACAGAGCAGCTCCCAAGTTCAGATTTCAAGCTTTCTCGTGATGCTGAGTCTTCTTGTGAATTTTGCTTGGTCTGTTTTGGCTTCTGTAGTGGAGCTGATGAGATATGCCGTGATGGTTTGCAGGCTGTACTTTTCCTCTTTCTGTATTAAGAATCCATGAAAACATCATAAAAAAGAAAAAAAAAAAAGGAAAAAAGACGCTGCAGGTTATAAAAATAATTTTAAACAACTCTGAGTCAAGAAGAGCAAGAAGGTAGTGCCTGAGGATTCTGAATTTTTCAGTAAATTTTTGGTTGAAAAAGAATGCTTAGGTTCAGACAGATTTGCTTGAGAGTGCTGTTTATAAAAAGTAAGCTTGTTGCTTTGCTGTGGTATCTCACAGTGGGTTGTAAGGCTATTTTTATACTGCTTTACCCATTGCGAAGATTTTTAACAAGATAACCACACAATTTTAAGGAACTAAGTGATGACTATATTAAAACATAGGGCCAAGCTTATTTTTAAGAAAATGGGCTTCACCTTTCTTTTCAAAACGTTACCCAGTAGTTTATGGCTCTTGCTGAGTAGAGAACACTTTCCACACCAGGGCCACTCAGACTCCAAAAGGGGGAAGCTTTAGGCTGGCCTAATAATTAGTTTTAGAAGTTTTCTAGTGAGCACCTCCTCTGAAAATCATTAGTGAAACCGAAGCTCTTTCTGAGAAAATATTCCTCTTGCTCTGTAGGAGGGACGAGCCGACTCCCTGAAAAGGCACCTTGTCTCAAGGAGATGGTTGGAGTTTCTGAGTACTGTCTGGTGCCTCCTATCTGGGATGCTGAGAGCAATCCCTGAAGGTAACACTGCCACCTTGGGCTCCAGCACTGTAAAAGCACCAGTAGGAAGTTCGGCCGAGAAAATTGTTTTTTAACACTGGAGAGCTGCTTGTTACCTTAGGGCAGGGAGACAGAAACCCTGATGTTTCTTCTCAAGCTCAGAGATATAGCCCTTCGCAGAGACCATTAAACTATGACTCATTACAATGAGAGTTTCTTGCTCTTACTTTAGTGGTTTCTTCTGGATACTTTATGGTCTCTTTAAGAAATTCTCAGTGGATGCCTACAAAGAGATTCTGAGGACTGTTTTATTTCCAGTCTCTTTGTAATTTAATTGAGTCTTTTTTCCCTGGACCTTCTGTAATCTCATGTTTAACTGGTTAAAGCCTGTATCTTTCTTCTTGTAACATATAAGTAGCTCGTTTGCCTTCAGTTTGCATAAATTGATGTTACTCACAGCATATGGTATGTGTCTAGGCAGAGGTTTGTAATTGCAGAGCAGACCCTGGTGCCTTCTAAAAGTTTCACCATAGAAAACAAGTATCTCTTTTTGACATTAATGTACTTTGGGTGATATATTTCTGTGTTCATACAACAGAGAATAAAGAAAGAAAAATCAAGCTAGCACATCAAGATTCCAGGATTATATATTTATATTTTTTAATATTTTTTATAGACTCTGAATTATGTCTCATGAAATTACTCCTATAGCTAAGGAACATCTGCTATATGTCTAATTATTAAGAAGATATGGGGAAAAATTAGAATAAGCACCTCCCTCTTATCCTGCCTCCCCCCCCATGTATAACTACAGTAGAAAGAGGTGCATCACCTCAACTCCATGTTGAAAATGTTGAAGCATTAAATCAACTTCACTAGCATAATTCCATTACATTTTGCATGAGTATTATATTACCACTTGCTGCTTGCACACTTCTGTTTGTGTTTTGTAGCTGTGAATAGTCAAGGACAAAAGATGAGCTGTCTGCAGGGGAAAGTAATTTGGGGGGGAGGGGCACCTGATGCAGTTGTGGAAAAGAAAGAAAATTTTAAAGGTCAGATATCTAATTAAAAATACTAATTGCCTCTAAAAAAGGGGGAAGAACCACTTTTCATTTGCATTGCCTTCGACTGCTCTGGGAAAAAGGAACATAAGTTAATTCCTTTCATAAAATAAGTATGGTTTTCATAAGCTGTGTATAAATGATCTTTGGAAATTGCCTCATCTTGTTTAAAAGGGAATATGCGTAGCTTCTGTATTTAGTTAAATCATACTCATAATCTATATTCATGTTCTACAGAAATAAATAATACAATATGAATAGTGTAAAAAACCTCCTGCACAAATCTTACGAAATCCATTTGACAAGTTGATCTTGTAAGCTTGTAAAGAAAGTGAGCTTCGCCATTGCAGCAAGTGTGATATAATAAGAATATGTATCAGAAATGAGAGATCTTAACTGCTGTAAAGAAACAGTAAGTCTAACGATGGAATAAGAAGAAAGATGAGCATTTGTTGTTTTCTATGTTTTGGGACAATTAAGAGAAAAAGTCTGAATTAGTAATGGGGAGTTTTGACTGATGGCTTGTAAAGCACTCACGAGGGAGTTAGTAAACCATTAACGTCCTGTTCATTTTTCTTATGCTGGTCATCTTTTCACTTGAGTGCCCGAGACAGACTGTCCCTGTGTCACTTAAATAAGCAGTATGTTTTATTCATTCTCTTTAAGAACAGACATTACGGTTACTCTCTGATGTACAAAGAGTGGTGGAGTGGTGACATTTAAGGAGTTTTTTATGGTGATGGAGATGTTTAGTCAAATGTATGTGATTAGACAGATACAACAAGACATCTATCCTATAGCTTGAGACAAGTTATGTTCACATGTGGAATAGCAAATTGCAACTGTACTTTTAATTGGCTTCACTTACCTTATTGATGGGAGGCCACTGCAGAATTCTTATTTATTTTTACTATTTTAGAGGACATTTATCTATAGTTATGGTTGTTGATTTTGTTTACCAAATGGAAATATTACCTTCCTGCCCAAACATTTCAGTATAATCTATCTCCTGAATGTTGCCTTGAATTTAAACTAGTGCTCAGTGCTTCAAAAAATGTTTAGCTGTATTACAAATACAAGAACTAATCCTCTCTCCTTTGAAAAGCTGCTGTAAACTGGCTTTAAGCATGGCTTTTCTTTGTGGATGAAGGGAAAAGAGTGCTCTCCAATGCTGTCTGCAGCAAGGAAATCTGTTCTGTAGTTGTTATTACGCCCAGGAGCTTCTACACCCCTGGCTGTGGCCTCGGGTTAGCCAGAAATGCTTACATCTAGTTACAGCCAGGCATTTAATTGTGTGCTTAACATTAAATTCAACAAGACTTATACACATACTTAACTTCAACACTTGCTTGCCATTATCGGGAAGAGTGGTAGGCTCAATTGGGATTACAGGAAAGAAAGACAGATTATCCTGGTGAGGTAGATATCCATGGATGCCTGCATCTATACCAACATCAAAGGGATCTTTTTTTCAGCTCGCAAGCACTCAGGTCAAAACCGCAGTGGTTCCTTTGCAATGACATGGTTAGCAGAGGAAAGAAAGCAAGCTCTTGCCTCTTTCTAGAAACAGCCCTTATCACTCCCCATCCTGGCTATTCCATCAGGACAAGGGATGGCACTTTGGAGTTGCCTTTCTCCCCCCAGCTCATATCCCTCTATAGAGTGGCTGTCACTGAGAAATGATCTTTCCCATGTTGCCACGTCTCTTTCCCCTTAATGTTGCCAAAGACAAGTGGGGAGGGAAGGGCTACATCTGTGGAAGGAAGGCTGTAGTAACCCACTGCTGCTGCTGTACGGATTACTGCATTTCTGTTCTTCTCTCAGAAGATGTCAAGTCCCACCACTGTATCTGGGCTCTTCTCTCCAGTGTCATAACTTCCCAATTGCTCACCCAGTGCCTCTTTATTTCTGTGCTTGACAGTTGTAGGATAGATAGTTGTAGGGTAGATTCTGCTTCGTTTATTAACACAAAATTCAAATCAACAACAGTCAACCTGCATTGACTTACAGCCTGATACTGCTCCAGCTCAACTGCCAAACTTCCCCTTGGCATCCTGCTGAGGTACTGGTTTAGTTGGCTCCCTGCAGAGCATGGCACGCCATAGCCATATAGATTTCTGACAAGGTATTTCGTTAAAGGCTCCAACAAAAGAAGAGGTATAAGGGATGCAGGACAGATCTGCTGGTGGATTAACATTTGGGATGGAAGTATATGGTCATTTTTTATGATAGACACAGGCCTCCAGCTGATTCCTTTAAGGATTTGTGCTGATCATGAAAGGGAATTAATGTTCACTTTACAGAAGTCTGTATGTGATACAGCATTACATACTGTGAGTCATTGCTGTTCACTTATTTTCTTTGTTGTATTTACTATTGGTGTAAGTGGAGCATTTGAATGCATCAGGTGTATTCTTGCTAGGCAATAATGTTAGCCTTTCCGGCCTGTAAGTGTCCTTTATCAGTATTAATTCAATTGATGCCTGGAAAAGCCTCATATTCTCTCATCAGAGAGTTTATGCATCAAAATTCAGATGTAAGTTACAGTCCGTATTTTGATGGCCAGTTCTTCAGAAGTGATACTCAGTCTACCATCTTTCCTGCTGGATCACACCGTATTGCTGCATACAGATCTCAGGATCAAACTGTCCTTTTGTTTTGCGGTGCTGCAAGGAGCAGCTTTGAATCCTGGACAAACTGGCACCAGAAAGTTGGAAGGAATTCAGAGAAATCCATCAATGATGATTAAAGATTTAGATTTCATGAAGACATTAAAAACTAATTACATAGAATTTGTCTAAATGATGAAATAACAATATGCCTGTGCACAATTATTCTCACAGGAGAAAGCTGAGAATTGCTAATGAAGAAAAGAGTATCAATTTCCATTCCTCAAAAAAAACCCCCAAACCCAAACCTGGTGTACTAAACCATTGCTTTGGTCGTCTACAGAAATTGTGTGCTAGAGGGCAGTATGGTTTGTAGCAGGCAGTGTCCTTGTCTACATTACTTCATATAATCAACTTAATGTTACTTAATTTATAGTGTGCTCTCATGCCAATTGCTGTTTCACACTTCTCTCCTCTCACAAATTCCGAAAGTTAAGTTCATGGTAGATTAGCCAGTCAGTGTGTACTGTGATTGCCTGCTGCACACTTCAGAAGCATCAAATGACTAGACACTCAATTTATTAGAGTTTTAAGCAATCAGTTGGAAAGGAGAAGCTGGAGCCCCTCAAACCTTGCAATTCTCAATCAAGGGGGAAAAAAAAAAGAAAAAGATTTACTCTGTGCAGTTGTTAAACACCTCCAGCATAATAGGGCTTGATTCTGATTATGTGTCTAGACTTCCAGAATAATAGGGCTTGATTCTGATTAGATGTCTGAGCACTCAGATGTATTCAGTGCTTGTTCTGGGTTTTTTTTTTTTTTTGATTAGCCCAAGTACATGAGATCTTGAAAATAATAGTGTAACCACAAACTCAGTAAAAAGCGGAAAGATTTTTGGTTTTAATAGAAAGAGCCTACAGAGAATAGATGAAAAGTCCTATAGGTTTTGCTTTTACAAACCAAGCTCATTTTTTCCCCCAGTGACATCCTCTGCTCTCAGTCTAGGGCTCTTCCAACCTGCAAATGAAGTTTATGATGGAGCAGCTCTCCATTGGTATTTCAAAATATATCTGTGGCCCCAGTCAGCACATAAGTATATTTTTTTCTGTCCTACTTAATAAAAACTGAAGTCCTTGAGGTTTTTTTTTAATTTCTAACTTTTTTGTTTTGTTTTCAGTGTGGATGGGTTGTATTGTAATACTTCAGAACCATGGAAAAACTTGCACGGCTATGCCTGTGCAAAAGCTCGTTCCATTTTTATGCATGTGCAGATAACTCCGTTTAAAGTTTATATTACAGTGGTGATCACTACCATTAGTCAGGATCAGGGACTTGTTATTTTGTTGTTGTTTGTTTGTTTGTTTTTCCTTTTTAGGAAGATGGTCTTAGGAAATGTAGCAAATGAAAGATGAGTGGTGAAAATGGTTAATTATCCTAGGTGTCTTTGATGCAAGATTTGGCAAAAATAAAAAATCTTAGGTTTGGAAATGCAGTATCTTACACTATTGATAACAGCTGCCATTGAAAATTAAGAGTGCACATCTTTGTGTGCAGTAAGAAAGATTTACAAGTTTGCTCTCTGGGTTGCATTACATCCTGCCATCCTCCTCTAATGGTCATATTAGGAATGTGTATTTTTATTTCTCCTTGTTAAAATTGTAAACTGTGAAGCACATTCTGTAAGAAACTGATCATCAAACAGCATGGGCAAGTAAAAATATAAACATTGAACTTGATGATAGAACAAAAAATTATTTAAAAATGGAAATTGCAATGAGGAAGGAACACAGTAATAAGCTTCCTAACTGTTTTACAAGCGTTCTCAGAAGCATATTAGGAGTAGCCTAACTCCTGTGTACACATACCAAATTCCCCCTTGAGCACTGCATAGATGTCCACGAAAACAGGCATGACCGAAAACCAAAAGACAATGAAGAGCTATAAATGGGGCATGGAACAATCCAGTTTTTACTAGTTAAGTGAGTTAAAGCATGAAAGAAGGAGCTGAAACTATAATAAGGTGAAAGACATGCATGAAATAGCCAAGAATATTTTAGAATCCTAACAGTGATGAGTGGGCTAAATGTTTGAATAGTTCAAACAGCAAAAGAAATAACCTTTAAAAATCCTCCTGTTTAACATGGTTTGCTGTGTTTTTTTTTAATCTAACCAAGACAATCCACTCAGCAAGTGCTCACCAAATTGCAGTTAAAATAATATCAAAGACATTTAAATGAAAAGCTTGAGTCATTATGTTTTTGACACTTTTTCCTATGGAAATGATGTGAGATGCTTTGAATTTTGGATTTTCTGCCTATCATGATAATCAATCATGCCACCAGTAGCTCTGGAAATTCATTAATAGTTTGCCCAAATTGTATAGTGCTTCAGAAAGAGGGTTTGTTGCAAGCTGTGGAAACTACTTTGGCAATATATAATTACAACAAAACCAGCATCCAGAAATTTGAAATAGCATTGCTGAAGAAAGATGAATCAGAAAATCATAAATCGCACCTAAAACCTTCGTTCCCTTTGGCCTCTTAAAATTTTCTATAGACAAAGAAGCAACCTCTGCCAAGCCAAACAATCCACTCACACTGACTAAGCACCTGATTACAACCTTAATGTCTAATTCACTTTGAGAGGGAGAAACTAACAAATAAGCCTGGTTTCTAAATCTTTAGATCTCCAGATCAGTGCTTAGCTGTCACTGTGAGCTGCATCTTAAATAGACAGGGAGGACTTGATCTATCTACAGTGTCTGCTTTGTATGATAAAAGAGATATTTGACCTAGCTGGAGTGTGTTCCTGAGCCACAGAAGATGAATATTGTTTTAATGGCCTTCAAATATAAAAATGAAATACAAGTGTTGTGAGAACTACTATAGTCTCTGCCGTATGTAAGCTCTCAGTATCATTACATTAGCTGGCTTTACTTAAAAAAGAAGAGAGTACTGTGAAGTTAAGGCCATAACAACAGCGAGGGAATTTACAGGTCCAACATCTGATCATGGAGACCATAACTGCAGCTTTTGAAGGTTTAGCAGTGCGGGGTAATGAAAGGTTGTTCTTCAGAGACTTGAAACACTAAATAGCAGGAATGCCAAGTGAAAGGTTTATGCAGTTCCTATTGTGTACTCTGGAAAAGTCACCGTGTGGAGCTTAGGATAAAATCATTTAGCTTTATATGTGATATATTTAAAAAACTTGGAGATTTGTATAACCTTTCCTCTGACCATCTCAATGGACGATATTCTGTCTTGTGTGGGAAAACTGGCACAGGGAAGTTCCTGACTTCTCCTGCAGCATGTTTCTGCTGCCTTGTTCTTCTGGGGAAATGTCTTTTCATTCCCTTTTCAGATCCAACAGCAGATTCTTTAAAGAAGGATGTGAAGAGGTGGTGTACCTATCAGCCACTTTCAGCCCTTTGGGACCTTTAAGCATACCATCCTTGGGTCAGTCTTTCTCTTCTTGTCTCAGCTTAGTTTGCTAGAGGTATGGTTCCTAAACATAAGGACCCCCACACAAATGGGTTTCCTTTGTTCAGCTTGGCATAGATAGTGACATGTGAGGTGTCCTAGTACTTTATATTGATGCTTTGTGGACTATGTCTTACCCTATCTGATTCAGAATTGTTTGTGTTTCACCATAATACATGGTGAGACATGGTATCCTTGGGTCATTAAAGAACTTCAGTGACAGGAAGTTCTTGACAGACACCGAAATAGTGGTTAGATGTGTTAGATCAGTTCAGCCTGTGGTTAATTTTAAATACTTGCTCTCTCTGAAGAATTTGCTTTTTTATCACGTACCCACTGTATTTTACTTTCATAGTTGCTCCCTCTTTCCACCTCTGCTGGATATTGGTAACTCTGTATTTATATTTTTGTGCCCTTTATTTTCCCTGTTGGTCATTCTGTCCCCTTATATTTAAGAAGAAAACAATTTCAGCAATTCAGAACATAACTGCAAGCACCATATCTGAATGTTTAAAATGTGACAGAATTTCTGGGAACTAGCTTATTTTTAGCTCCCTCCTCCATTCATTAATTTACATTAGAAAGCTTAATTTGGTAGTTTTTTTTTATTTTCCCTTTCTTCTTATATCCTGCCCCAACATCGTCCATGATTTACCATCATTATAGGTCCTTCTCCTCAGACATGGGCTGATGGTCGATGGTCACCACATTCAATTTGAGATATAAGACTGGAAAAGTGAATTCTAGCTGGCCAGTGGATAGATTATGCTAAGAATTCCAACTGTCCTAATAACTTCTCTTTTAGCCCTTAAAGGGCTTAACTCAGCTTCTTCCACTGTAAAAGTCTGGTCAGTCTCTCACTATTGCCTTGTGCCTTAACATGAAAGAGAGGATAATGTGTGTGGTATTTTTATCAATATTATTTTTTAGGCCTGTTATTAGACTACAAGCCAACGGCGCTGAATGTTGTAGCAGCAGAAAGCAATGTGGGATAATTGAAAAATCAGGGTAGTAAACCTTTTTTTTTCTTCTGTTATATATCATAGAATCATAGAAACATAGAATCATAGAATCATCGGGTTGGAAGGGACCTTAGTAGATCATCTAGTCCAACCCCCCTGCCAGAGCAGGGCCACCTTAGAGCAGGTTACACAGGAACGCGTCCAGGCGGGTTTTGAATGTCTCCAGAGACGGAGACTCCACCACCTCCCTGGGCAGCCTGTTCCAGTGCTCTGCCACCCTCAAGGTAAAGAAGTTCCTCCTCATGTTTAGGTGGAACTTCCTATGTTCAAGTTTGTGCCCATTACCTCTTGTCCTATCACTGGGCACCACTGAAAAGAGCCTGGCCCCATCCTCCTGACACCCACCCTTCAAGTATTTGCAGTATATTTGCAGTATATTCAGTTATAATTTAGAAATTAAATAGCGAATAGTTCTCTCTAACTGTCACTTTAGATTATAGATGTGGCTGTGGAGAAACTGTGGATATGGAAAGATGGATAGCTGGGATATAATGCTCTCCCTCTCCAAGCCCGTTATTCTACCATAAAAAAAACTTACTGAAGCAATGGTGCTGTAATGTCATTCCTTTTATGAAGAGTGCATTGATTAATTGATAAAGGCGTAACTTAATTTTTGGAGTGTCAGCTGTATATGACTTCCTAGCTTTACTTCTCTTCTCCTTGAGTGACAATTTACACTTTGAGGGGTTGAGACATTTCTATTGAATTAAACTCATTTACAACATTACAATGATGTAACAATCAAACACAAACTCCTGAGCAGAGAGGTGCTCTGCTTTGCTTTGCTGGTGCCTGCATTTTTCTCTTCTACACTGAGTGCTCAGCCAGGCTGCCTGTTCTCCTTTTCCTAACAAATAATTTAGTGGTTGTATTGCACAAAATCTTTTTGACATTTTATCTACAGTCAGTGTCAACCAATATGAATGAAAAAAGGGAGGAGGAAAAAAATTAACGGTTGTTTCTTCAGACCTTGCAGGTGCTGTAAGTGTAGTTGCTTGTATGACCTTTCCACGTATTCCAAAGGTCCTGTGCAGGTATATGGTTAAGAACACAAGTAGATGGCCATCTACTCCAGTGATGATGAAGCAAAGGTGAAAAAGAACTTTGTAGACTAGAAGTATTTATTTTGTTCTGGCAATAATTTTTTCTTGTTAAACCTGGTGAGACTGACGAATCTTATTCTCCTAACAGTTTAGCGGGGACTGAAGGAGAATACTTGGGGGCTATGGCAGAAAGCATTTTTGCTATGAAAGTCAGGTGAAGTGAGGTTTTATTATTTGCACTTTTTGGTTTAATCTGCAGAACAGTACTTGGATTAAGTGCAGAACCACACAAAGTCTTGAAAACTGTAAATAACAGAAGAGTAAAGTTACCTGATACAGTTTTAATGAACAGACATTTGGCTAATTAAATATCACTTAGAACACCCACTGATTTCCTTGTCTAAGACCAAATAAATGCTTAAGTTCGATGTGGTTTAAAAGTATTTCTCATGAAAATATATAGTCATATTTTGACTCACAGTAGATGCATGTGCATATGAGGAAATTATACATAGGTTATACATACATACCTTGTGCTTTCTCAGTTGCTATAGTGAATGTGGATAAAGCCAAAATATTAACCTAGGCAATGTGGTGATAACATCTTTTGGTACATTAATGCACAAATTTACATTCCAAATTAGAGTCAAATTGGGATTGCAGGAGAGTCCAAGTAGAAGACAGGAAACTCACCTGAAAATGAAAGAGTTGTGGCCTACTTTGGAAGATCCATAATCAAAAGAAATAGGTGACAAGGCTCAAGACAAGCGGAGCTAAGGAGGAATGGTGTTCCAGGCTACAGATACTGTATAGGGTTTCTAAAGAGAAGAGGGACTTAGAAGAAGCCACAGCACCAAAATGTAGATAAAACTAATGTAATCTCCCAAGCTGCTTCCTTTGTACAATCAATATAGCATGAGTCTGATCGAGACTAAGCATAAATCAAGAGGCTTTTCTTCCAGCCTCTAATTTAGCTAGCAAATCACTGTCCCACGCTTGTTATAGCTTTTGCAATTCTCATCTTGTGTGCCTAGACTCTCACTGCATGATCTTATTGAATAACTACTCACTCCTTCAGAGTATCGGAGAAGAAAATACAGGTTGAAAAATGTCAGGGCTAAATATTAGTTTTAACCCATTGTGTTAACTGATTATAATTTTTTAAAATGGAATGTGTCAAGTTGTATCTTCAAGTTAGGTTAAGAGCAGGTTACAAGAAAACAAAAATGACTTTTGCCTTTTCCCTTATGTAAGTTATTCTTTGCTGGTGTTCTATTTCTCTGGCCTATTATTGTTCTTCATATTTCATTTCTGTTGTTCTTTTGAGAAATAAAACTTTTTCCTGTGAACAGTGAAGTGTACTGATACACATTTCCACTCTAAAATGTCTGGTAGTGCTAGAAACATGTCATTTACTGCGTACCGGTCACCAATGAGTAGTATTGATTGAATTGGAGGGAATTATCGCTTAATTTATAGATACAAATGCTGTAGTTTGACCTGATGACTACAAAATTCTGAGTCAAGTGTCAGACATATTACTAATGAGATGAAATGCCCCACAGGAAGTCTTTGATGATAGTCACAATTTAATATGCTTTTGCAAATGAATTCTTAGACTGCAGAGTAATTAACTTGTCAATGTATAAGCCTTTACGTTTACTGCTTAGAGTATTACCTGGAATTATGAAATAAAATCCTGATATTGTAGGGCAGGAGTTCTGCATATTGGAGGTATTGCCTAGATGGCTTCAACATTTTATATCTTTGAAGTACAACATTGTGAGGTCACAGACGAATTCAACATTTCAAGAGTAATCTCGGATTTTAAAAAGGGAATAGACTGCTAAGGCTAAGAAATTTAGTAGCGTATAACTTCCTTTCTTCTTATTCCCATTTCAGATGTCTTAATCAGTCAGATAGGAACAACTCAGAAACTATGATGATTTTTCTTTTCTGTCTTTTGGGGACATCTCCATTAAATAATGGTAATTTCCCTGTATATTAAATATGCCTATAATATGCAATACTTCATTATATACTAAGATTAAAAAAAATCTAAACAGTTGGTAGTAAATTAAATATACATGTACTGTATAATGGTCTCTGTAATGTAACATGTATGTTTCTACTTACACAAGTTTGAGAAACTCAGTTTCTACCTGAAGATGTCTTCATATTTAAATGAAATGCAATATATTTTTCCATACACAGCTGGATTTCATTCTGGATTTCATTCTGTAAGAAATGTTTAATTATTAAAACCTGTTCACCAGCTTACTAGTGTCTCAATTTTTTCTCACCCTCTTGGTTTGTTTTCCTCCTACCCCACCCCTCTTCCCCAAATTGTAAAAATAAATAAAGGATGAGCTTCTGGTGTTTTCTATAGAAAGTTAAGCTTCGCTGACATTGAATAATTTCTTTTACAGCTCACATACCCTTTGAATTTGAAATTTAATCTGTTCAAATCAGCTTGCATTACCAGTGAATTGTGCTTAGCATGTTCCATGAATGATTCAGTAGATCTTAATAGCTACCTTAGTAATTTCTTATGAATCATTGAAAGAGATCACATTAGTAAACATTAGTGGTAAGTACTAAGCACATTCTTCACGAAATTGTGTTTCTCAAGTACTGTTGGTTCCAAAATCTGTGTGTATGTATCATATGAAGAATTGTATGTTTCATCTTTGATTTATTGTGTTTGAAGAAGAGGGTAATTGATTTTTCTCTTTTTTTTTTTTTTTTAACAACTGACAGCTCTACCAATGTGCTTANTCCCTCTTCGCAACTGATATGAACAGTGCTCCAGCGCAACCACCATGGCACAATCCAGTGTGGTTGCCAGCTCACACAGAATGCTATATGCCATGGACCAACCAAAAAAGTAGTATAAATGTACCTCTGTCTTCCACATAAAAGCTTCCTTATATTGTACACATCACAGGCTACTTCTGAATTTCTAGGAAGACAGGTAGTGTTAATAGCAACTGGAACAATAAAAATAGCTCATGGAAGTAATAATTATTAGGAGGCTGATGTTTTGTAAACCTTGTCCCAAGGACTTTGAAGTAGCTCTTAATTCAGCAGTAAGAAAGTGGAGTGCTTTTTCTTAATTATGATTCCCTTGAATGTTTAAATTACGTATGAAAGAAGACTGCCATTGTTCCTTAAAAGATGGTAATACTTGGTTAAATTCAGTTCCATTAAAATAAGAGGATAAATATCTTCACATTCAAAAGCTTTATTAAGCTGTATAGTTGCAGTTACCATCTATTTCTTCTACTTACAATCTTCCCTTTTATTTTGAATTTATAAAAATCCAAATATAGGAAACCTTTAAAAAGTTGCATTTATTTAAGGATGGTATATGCCACTAAGAAAGAATCTGTAGGGTTTAATACCATCTAGTATTTTGATGTTTTCAGTGAGCTGTTACAGGTGTGATTGTTATTTTAACATTATTATTACTGTAGTTGAATACTTAGGCTATAAAGCTACAAGAAAAAAGGGTGGATAATTATACATTTAAACTTTGGAGTGCCAATGTCACAGCTTACTTACCTTTTGCATGGTTTTCACTGAGAATAACAGCAATATAAATTAAGTAAATAAGCCAGGCACATTTCTCTTTGAAGTGTGAGATGGAGGGATGGTAATCCCTAACCCCTCAGTTAAGGAAGGAGGTGTGTGAGAAGGCTGGTAGGGGAGGTGGAACCTGCTCTAAGGTGGCCCTGCTCTGGCAGGGGGGGTTGGACGAGATGATCTCCAGAGGTCCCTTCCAATGCTATGATTCTATGAGCAGCTGAGCACTCAGCGTGACGTGTGTCCAGCAGTGAGCAGGATCAGGAGATTGCTACAGAGCCCATTGAACCTCTCTCTACAGTACTACATGGCAACAATATATATGAATATGTATCCCTATTTTTGCAGTCGCGCAAATACCCATCAGTCAGAAAAATCCTACTTTGCGTTTTTATAGTTCTTTTAATTTCATAGCATCCCAGAATGCTATTCAAAGACAGTGTGCAGAAACGGGTGCATAAATGATTCCAACACATACAAGCCTCTGGTATACAACAATCTGCATGAATATAAGCAGGAAACAAAGTTTGGGAAGCGGTTTTCCTAAACATCCAAAGCAACAGCAGGGAGAACATGCACATATGTTGTGAAGTGTGATTCCCTCCACCTTTTCGTGGAAAGTTGCTCTGTGGGTAGAGACTGCATGGTTTTGTGGTTGTTCTGTTCCACGTGACTCTCACTGAAGTTTTGCTTGTATATAAGTGCCAGTTTTTTCCTTGTGAGAATGCCTGTGGTTTTGGCTTTTTTAGTGGGACTACATCCTGGTAGTAACTGCCATGCCTATGGCTTATGGTTTGGAAGGTCTTGCTCTAATGCATGATGATGCATTAACTCCCAAGAGTTACATATAAGCAAGGTGAATTAAGGTGTAACAAAAAAGCATAATTCTGACATTTTGTAAATTTTCTAGTGTTTGGCTTTGCAACTACAATACTTTTTATTAGTTTAGCCTTTGGTATGTCATATTATGAATAACCTGAAGCAAATTAAAAAAAAAAAATCATCTTTGAAAATTTTTGGAAGCTGTTAGAAGACACTTCTGCATGTCAGGCACAAATTTTCCTCATGAATGGGAGCTCAAAGTAAATTACAAGAATCAAATTTGGCCTTAATTTTGATATGTAAATAGGGATTTGAATAAAATTAACTATATGTCAGTTGGCATTCAAGCAAGTCTTTCCTTTTCTATAGCAGTTCTATGGGGCTTAGCTTGAGAACAGGTGCTGTATTTCATATTTATTAAGGAATTTCCTAATTTTTTAGTTTCTATCATAATTCCAGTATTAAAAAAACCCCATACTTTTCAAGTAAAATTTATCATGTAGCTATATAAACAGAATAGTTGGGTTGGAAAGGACCTTTAAAGGTCATTTAGTCCAATGCCCCGGCAACAAGCAAGGACATCTTCAACTAGATCAGGTTCCTTAGAGCCTGGTCCAACCTGCTCTTGAATGTTTCCAGGGATGGGTCATCTACCATCTCTCTGGGTAGCAGAGTCACCTCCCTCGACCTGCTGGCCACGCTTCTTTTGATGTAGCCCAATATATGGTTGGCTTTCTGGGCTGCAAGTGCACATTATCAGCTCATGTCCAGCTTTTCATTCATCAGTACCGCCGATTCCTTCTCAGCAGTGCTGCTCTCAGTCCCTTATGTTTAACTTTTTCTTTGGAAGGGTTATGTTGGAGACCATTGATTTACATAAGCATAATAAAGGTTAATGTAAGCAGCAACAAGATTTATCTCTGACCGTAAGGAGTCATCACTTTTTTTAATACCACAATATACACCCATATTGTTGACATAGTAACAAATCAAAGACTTCAGTAAGGGTTGAATTGGATGGGAGAACTGCACTGGGAGTTAAGATGATATTTCATCATAATGATGAGATTTAATAAGCATACCAGGGCATAATTTGCTACTTTTGGAGGAAGATACCTGAAATTATATAGGTACAAAATAATGTATGCTCAGATCTTTTGTCTTCTGTTACTAATTCGTTAGCCATTGCAAGAGTGTTTCTGTATGGAAGAGAACAAATTATGAGTTATTTTGGTTTGGAGGCTGTAATGAGGAAAAAAGAGTGTATCATTTGTTTTAGGTGAACAAAACTGATCTCAGTTCAATAATATTTCCTACAGCTTTTTTTTTTTTAAAAAAAAAGTCAATCCTTTAATGAAAATCCCCTTTCAAAACAAAAGGTTGAAACAATTTTTTTAGAAAATTGTTTCTAAAAAGTCCAAAAAGCTATCCCAGGATTTTCATCCAGACAAAATTCTTTGCCAAATCTGGCTTGGAGCTGTGGGTAGTTTGGCCATGTCCAAAAAGGGCATTTTTAGTCTGAGTTACTCTCTGCCAATAAACTGTTTCCAGCTCTGTCATTGTATCTTGATTGTTAGCAGAATGAAGATGTTCAAGGCCAAGAAAAGTGTGTCTTTCTGTATTCTTCTAGTCTACTTAAAATATGTGGTGCACCACAGCTTACAAAAATAACTTAATAATGTTGTTTAAGGAATAGTTACAATTAATTTTGATTACTGTATATAACACTAATCAGAAGTAGTGCCAAGTGAGAGCTTACTCATACACAAACATTTTCAATGTTTCAAATATGCTGAAGTAGGCATGAAAAGCATGAAAGATAAAGGAGAATTTGGGGCATTTCAAAACCACATTAATTTTCAGAACAGATGCAGGGGTTTTCTGTTTGTTTTTGTTGAGGATGTTTCATCTTCAATAAAAGAGCTGATTTTGCAAATGATGCTTTTGCAGGTAATTAGTCTGTGATATTTCTATAGTTCTTGTTGATATTTTGCAAATATTTTGAAATAATTCAGCATTTCTTGTTTTCAAAGTGCTAAGTGTAGGGTTTTTTTCCTGCATCTATTTCACAGTAATAATTTACATGTGTTACATTATCAGCATATAAATTCCGATTCATTTAATTGAGATGATTACAAATAATGTAGAATTGAATGCACCTGCTAATTTTTCTCTCTCACACTCCATCGCATGTGCCATTCTAATTTGCACATTGTTATCATTTGTTGTCCATAATATCAGGAGTAACCAATACCTTAAATGGCTCCTAAATTTTCAGTGCAGGCTGCCACGTGGTATGCTATGAGAAGAGGATAACAACCTTTTCATATTGCAGCCTTCATATTGTGATGATTGAATTGTCATAGTAATACGAATCAAACAGAAGGGACATATGTAGTCATGTAATCCTCATTTCTCATTACCCCAGCCTGTTGCCCAAATACTTCATCATGTCCCGTGTGGCTCCCTGTACTGTTTGGAGGCAAGTTGAAGCGATGCCACACTATTTGGGCCACATACAGCACCCACACTTGGGCTGTTCGTCATACTGTAGGGTGCCAGAGAAGCATGAGAGACATCTACCTGTACAGACCACATGTCACCAGAGCATTTGTGCATGTACTTGTGTTTTTAAATTGAGCATAATGAGAGTCTTTCTGTCCACTGAAGCCTTGAGTCACAACCCCTACATCTTCAAGCCCCTGGTGGCATGGGGAGAGCCCTAGTTGCCTTTAGGAGTTGTGACACAGGAGCAGCTCCTTCTCATGAGATCTGTGGTGCCGAGCCCTGTGATGCTTGTTTTTGGCAGTGGGTGCCTTAGTCACGTAATGCTGGTAAACAGAATGTGTCTTTAATGTTTTAATCTTGCATTTTTATCATGTAGCCTGTGTTTTGACTAGGCTTGTGCTTCCCCTTTCCAGAGTCAGATAGCTTGAGGATTACTGTAGCAAAAGCAGCAGCACACGATATTTCAATTAATTTCTTTCTTTTAGAGAGGAGCGTATGTAGCTATCAGCCTGAGATACAGTCTGGCAGAAAATGTTACAAAGAGTCTGACCTTGGGAAAGTATATTCTCATATAGCATGTCTGAGATTGATGTTACTTAGAGGTAATGAGCTGTGTGCTGCATTTTCAAAGGAATAACTCTTATTGTAGACATTTACTTAAAAAATGTTACATGTCATTCCTTTCCCAGCTCACAGAGTTCAGAAATGGAGAGGAGGTGTAAGGCTTGAAGAACTGTAGTTGAATTGTGGTAGTCACCTCTTCCCTTCTTTTTGGGAGGAACACCAAGCAGTTAGCAACTGAAAATTAATTACTATCTTGCCAACTGTTTGTCCCGTATGAAATGGTTTGCCAGTTGTTCTTCAGTTCTCAGTGGCCAGGTATGCCCACGACACATACCGCAATGCCAGTTGGTACAAATTGTCAAAATAGTTTGGACTTTCAGAGGGGATGAAACATAGGGAAAGAAGTGACCTACGCACCAAATTATCGTTTTGTCATCTGCACTCAGCACAGAAGCTACAAGATGCTGTTAAGGAATATTAAACCATTGCTCTTCTTTGATCTCTTTGAACTGATCAGTGAAGAGCATCTTAGTTTTCATAATTTCTTAAACAATTTTGATTATATTCCTTGACTGCTCCTATTTATTCAAAAACTGCTTTTTTTTTGCTGCAATACGAGATGTTTATGAAACGTCAGTTCCCCAGAAGATGCCACGCTACTTTGTTGCTGGGCTAATTACTTACAGTCATGATGAAAATAAGGAGTCTTACTTATTAAAAATAAATGAGATTTATCATTGGCTTCTGTTTGCTGAGCAAAGAGATCATATCATTGTATTTTTCACCAAGGAAAACACATGCTTTATTCAAACTTGACTTTTATTAGCCTGTAGCAGCTAAGAAACATCAAAAGCTCTGTTCTTGAAACTGGAGAAGCTATTTCTTTAAAAAATAGTTTTATGTAGGTCTGAAAGAATATTTAGAAGCAGAAAGAAGGGTAAAAAAGATTCAGATAATTATTGTTAGGCCTCCCCTTCAAAAACCCTCAAGCTTAAGCAAGTCTAGTGTATTTTACTCTTTCATCACCTGTACCCGCAACAGTTTTTCCTTTTCGTAAATAGATTGAGAGGTGGGCTTCTGTAGAGTAGCACATAATTTCTGATTTCGAGCCATGTTAAGAGTCAGAACTTTGTATTACTTTGAAGAGTCTTGATGAAGACTTATTAGAATATATTCTAATATTCTTATTAGAAATCTAACTCATAATCTGATCTATGCAAATTCATAGATTAAAGACCAATATTGCTCTGCTGAAGGGCAACAGGCTCAGTAGGGTACTTTAAGCCGGAATAATTGGATGAGTGTAAATAGGAACCATAAACTGCACTAGCTAAAAGAAGGTAAATTACCTGTTTTCTTAGTACTGACTAGTTACAATTTTTTTCCTCAAAAATAATTTTACTTAAGTCAATATAGGCTAAAAAATATTGGCAAATCATTTCATTTATTACAGTCTGATATTTAGATGCATAGCTAGAAGTTCAGAATTCAAGTGCTTTATTTTCTTAATATATAGAAAGAAGGGCTTCATCCTGCCTTTCCGGTTGTGAATATGGACAGGTGGTACAGGCAGTCAAGTGGGATTTGAGAATAATGAAGCCTGATCACACAAGGCCATTAAAAACTCAATTAATGTTATGAGTCATGGTTGGACAATTCAGTTACAGTCTGTGACCTTCCCCTCTTAATTTTATCAGTTACTTCCGCCCACGTTAGCAGAGTCTACGTCTCCAGCTATTAAAGAATAGTTTTGTTTCCATTTCAAATGGAAAAACAAATTGTGACAGACATCCCATTTTGACACATTCCATAAGATTGTGTCTATATTTTTACAGAGTCAGTTGCATAAAATATTAATCGTTATGCTTATATACCCTTGAAAGTAAGTGATTTTATAGTTTGAATGAAATTACAGTTGGTTTTTTTTTTTTAACAATGTCTGTTTCATTATGCTTACATAAATGGTACAAAGTCATGAAAATGTGTATCAGGTTTTATAAAATCATTATAATGTCAAATATTTTTTACTTAATTAAATGCTTCTTTGATACCAAGAAGGCACATGATGAATTGAGACTTGGTATTGAAGGCAGTTCTGCTTTAAGAAAATACAGGAAAAACAGTTTCAATTTTTTGAAACAACTTTTAGGTTTGTGTTTCAGCTTTTTGTGATAATCACTTTGAGGTCCTTACTTCAGTACTTTACGTAATTAAGAATTATATATGAGGACATATTAACTTTTAAATATCACCAGTATTTTTCAGAGGGCCTCCCTGCATTCTGTAATTTCACTGTCTTGCATGTGACACACGCCATCTTCTGGATGTTTTCAGAATTGCCAGCTGTTTAAACGATCTTCAAAATAATTGGGAAGCGATTTCGTCCTCTATGTGTCTGAAATGAATACAGCTGATACCCATGCATAGGTTAACGTAGGAGAGGAAGTAGCCCACAATTCTCAGCCAGTCACTTTCATGGTGGACAGTCCTTTTAGTCTGGGGTCTGGTTAAGTCTTAACCAATGTTTCCGTGTCCTGCGTCATTGTAACAAATTTATTATTGCTCTGAAGTAGTTATGCAGTTTGACCAGGCAGTGAAAAGCAACAGTGGAAATAGAAGCAGTAGGCTATTTAAAAAAAAAAAAAAAAAAAAAAAAGTCAAAAAAAACACAGAGAGGTT